>VWZF01004115.1:0-414598 GCA_013396755.1 Sclerurus mexicanus | reverse complement strand
GGGGTGCCCCTGGCAGCAGGCCCGCTGTGGCCGCAGGCGGTGCCGGCGGGCTGGGAGCGCACATCCCGCACATCCCGCATGGCTGTCACCGCCCTGCGTCCCCGCTGGCAAACCTGGTGCGGCCGCAAGCGAAACCTTGAGTTATCTCCATTAAAGCCTGTGTGTTCTGGCAGCAGCTGCCCGGTGAGGTGCTGCCTGCATGCGTTGGTGACTTCCTTTACGTGAAAGGAGCTCGGAGTTTTTCTTTGGTTGTACCTAATTGAGCGTAAAAATACTTTTTTCTTTTTCCCTCCAAGAGGCAGGTGCTGAAGGCTAATGGGGTACTGTTCAATATTGATGAAAGGCCTACTGTTGCAAGTACTGCTCTGTGAAAGGGATTCCAGTTACAAGCCCAGAACTGAGGGCCTGCGGGATTGTCCATCCTCCTGACACCTCTGAGTAAAAAGCACAGCCAGTGTCTTATGGGATCTGTTTTGTGCCCTGTGCTGGGTTCTTATGGTCCCAGCCAATTGTTTGATATCCTGAACGCAAAACTGCGAGTAAGTTCTTGTTCTCGCAGGTTTGTTTTGAGAAAAACTTGCCACTGATATGTTAAATACATCATGAACAGCTGAGACTCCTCTAGCAGAGATTGTTGTGGTCACCATGTTAGTCCTTCTGAGTGTCATACTTTAACCCGCCTTAAGATACATGGAGCCTGACAAATAGTTTGTATGAAAAGTGTTTTTCCTAATGGTGTTGCCTGTGTGTCATAACTGCATGTTTATAGAGTTCTTGGTGCTGTTAGAGCCAACAGTTAGTGAGGTCTTTTGTACTGAAGTATCGTTCAGGGTACTAAAATACCCCTTCAAGAGAGGGGTTTTATCAGAAACAGGATTGCTTTCAGCTGAGTTCAATTTAGAAGTTTAAATTTTGGTATCAGCTGTGATTAATGCTTGTGATGACATTGGAATTAGTCTCATGATGGTTTGAAGGTGGCCTACAAAACCCTTGTATAAGTATTTCAAATGCCTTTCCTTCTCTTTATTTACTTTTCTTATTCGTTTAGAAAGAAGTAGAAGGATACCTTCCTTTCTAGGTGAAGCCCTGTCTGTTTTAGAATGCTCAATAAGCAATTATAGGATAGAAGTTCCAACAATGTGAGAAAGGTTCAGATAAATGTCAGACGCTTAAGTTGTACTGGAGTTCAATTAATTTCTCTTGATTTTGTAACCAATTTGCTATTTAGGTAGTGTGTAAAGAAAGGTTTTTTTTATATCAGCAGTCATCTCCTATGTGTGAGGTCAAAATCGTCAGCTTTTTTTATGGGACAGCCAGAGGCCAGAGTTCATATTGTTGACCTTATTGTATTTCTTCCTTTGCAAATGAAACTTTTTTTTTCTGGTTTATTTCCTTATAGAAGTTTTGAGTTCCCAATTCTGCATCATAGGTGGACAAAGTGGGTACAAGCCAGTTTGTTCAAAAATTCCTGATCACCTTGAGTAATGGTGCTTCAGAGTTAGAGCTTCTGCAAGGATGTGTAAAGCGGCAGCGTGGGGGGAGCTACCCATGGACCTCAAAAGCAGAATAGGTTTTTATTCAGATCACTAAAAAAAGGCTTTTTGACTTCTGCACCCTCTCTCCCCTCAGTTCACTGGAAATGTCAACAGCTCTCTTGCAGTGCTGTGATTAGCTGGCTTCCAGTCTACATGATTTGCAGTGGAACTGGCCAAAAAGATAAATAGACAAATTTCTTCTTATCTTGACAAGCATCATTCAGTGTTAAATTGCTTTCCTGGGGGAAAGTTTGATGTTAGTAAAATAGATTGTACAGATGTCTCAAACAATTAATTTTATTACCTTTTGGAGTATTTTTTGTCTGCTCTAACACAACAAATTGGGTGTGTTGCCATTTTCCTTCTACTGGCTCTTTCTAAAGTTACCTTTCTTTAAAACAATGTAAAATCATATGGAGAATGGCACTATCTCAAGATAATCAGCAGCTAAAATCTGCTGTGAGGTGTGCATGTAAACAGGTGTGTGCTAAAGATAACTGAATATTTGGTTTTCTTCTCAAAATATTTAGAATACTTTCTGTGACAGAATGCTGCTCTTTCTGTTGGCATGTTAAGTGTTCTTTTCGTAAGTTTTTTTTCAGCTGTTAAAATCTTTTAAAAGAATGAAGTGGAAAATGGCGTTGTTAAAGTGCCTAAAGTATTTAGAGAGGGGAGGAGAATTGATAAAAAGAATATCTTTCATACTTGCAGATGAAAAAGGTAGCTGGGATACAAACTTTAGGAACTTTTTATTAGTTATGGTACTGAACACATACCCCAAAAATCCGTGTGAGAGGCTCTGAATTTTGGGAAGTCCAGTTTTGTTATTATGCTGCAGTCACTTGTCTGGCAAAGGGGAAGTTACAAGATTACATTATTAATTCATTTATATTGTAAAATATTTGAATTTATATGTATAAAAATAGAAACATTTTGAATTGGTTTAAACTAGTCTGCCCTTTATACTTGTAATGAGCGGAAAGTTGATGCAGTAGGTAATTAAGTCTCCCATTTGTGAGAGGCTTTTGGTAGGTAGCCAAGAACTCTGTGGGCAGTTGGTTATTGTAGCCTGCTGTGTTTCCTTAGCAAGTTTGATTTGGCTTCTTGACTGGCCTGTGTTGGCAAGGTTTGGTCGTGAAGGCTCAGCTGCCTCAGCTGATGAAGTTGCTTCGTTAATTGAAACAAAACACCGGGCCAATTCCAGTTGAAAAATCAGAGTGATTATTTTGTGATGCTACTGAATTCAGTGGGTTTTAGAGGTACTGTTGCGGTTTCAATGGGCGGCTTTTTGTCTGATTCTCTGGGGGATACCAGTAACTCTGAAATCATGAACTTTGTATTACAGTATCCACTGAGTATTGATGACAGTATCATCATGATGTGAGTAGTCTTAGATGTTTGAGAAATCTTCTCGTTGATCAGCTTCTTTGTGGCAATTGTAAAGAATTTGTCAGGGAAGTGACTGTCAGAAAGTAACTTGAGTTTGATTAAAATGAGATTTGGAACTTTTTTGTGACTCAGGATCTGCTTTTGTTGCTGTTTAGTAATGTACATTAAGGCTTCCTGCTGACAGGTAGATACGATAGGATTAATGATTCCTTATTGTCAGCCCCGTCCCTAACTTGATGTTTTTGGTGCCTTGGGGAGCAGTTGCACATCATCTGTTGTAGTTAGGATTCTGTGCTTGAGTGAGAACAGATGTACTGCAAAATAGCTGAGCCGCTGTGCCTGATAGCGACTGCTTCTCTGTAGCTATAAGGCATAGCCTTGGGTGCAGGGCAGGGTACCTTGGCGATTGTTTTGCAGTGAGTTGTCAGAGACCTTTTGTTTGTTTTTCCTGTGAATGAAATGTGTTTCCTTGTGAGTGAGAGGGAGAAGGAGCGTTTCTGGGTCACCACTCAAGGGTTCCAGATGGTCTTGTGATGCTGTCTGGATCTACATGGTCCTGTTGAAAGCAATTCCTTAAAATCCATGTGGGGCAAAATGCACTCCAGGTGAAGTGCACCCGTTGTGCTCACACCTCTGCCCTTTGAAATGCCACGCTGGAGGCAAGAGTTGAATTACCAACCTTGTAGTGCAGCCCTTGGGTCAGCTGGGCATCCTGGAGTGCTGCTGGTACAGAAAGTGAGGTGTGCCCAGGGAAAAGAATGGCTGTGAGCCTGGCCAGTGAGAGCCGCAATTACCTTTCTTTAACTGCAGGGAAACTTTCATGAGGAAGGTGTATAAAACATCTTGCTGCTCCAGATGTTTTTTATCTTTCTGGAGGAGCCAGAAATGGGGAAGTGGTGTTTATCACCTGTGTATAAATTTACTTGTGTTTGCATACACAGTCCTTACTTAAGACAGCTTGATTGAAGTGACTGCTTTGCTGTCTGACATCTTGTTCATAGGAGCCAGTTGAATGAGAGGGACATGGAAACCATGTAGCAAAATTAATAGGCACTGCAATTTGTTGTTTCAAATTTGTCCTTTTAAGCATACTTAAATTTTTGAGTGGTTCATTCTCAGCAGGGTTTGTGGGCCTCCCTTCAGAAATGCCAATGGAGACAATCAAATAATAGTTGAGCTGTCTCACAGGGACTTGATCTCCAGTTTTTTTGGATGTTACAGTGTGTGTTTTGTTTCCATTCATGAGAATGCACAGAAGCCAGCAGTTAATTCTGGAATGGTAATGGTGATTTTGATTGGCAGTCAGACCGAGTAGGAAGCAATAATAGAGTGAGTTAATTCAACAATGGTGTGCTTTTGATTAGAGTGAGAAAAAGTGGGTTGTTTGGGTTGTACTGATGATCTTTCCCAAATTAGACATATTTAAAGAGCTCATGTTGTAGGTTGACTGCCTATATAATTGTTTGAGTCCTACTAATAGAATGCTTTCTCAGTTTCTTTCTGTTCCTGCTTGCCGATCACATGACAATTAGTTTTCTGGAATTAGGTATTGCTGTCATAAATCAGCCAGCAAGCAGAAGGAGCACTAAATGTTCTTGTAGTTTCTCTAAATACATTGGGGACAGGGAGAATGACAATTATTTTGACTCCAAACTCTATGCTTACAAAGGAAGTTTGCAAAACCAGGAGATTACTTTAGAAGAATTTGTATGTGGAAAGCTTTGAAAGAAATCCTTTCTTATGGACAACTTTTCTGTTTTGGGGAAATTGTAGCTGTTTAGTCCTTTATAAAGGCAGAATAATAGAATTGTATTTGTTTGGCACTTTTGTCTTGGGCTCTAGGTTTGTGGGTGTTTGCCCCCTCATCCCAATTTGTCATAGTTTATTTTATTTTTTGTCTTGGAAACTGATGTATATTAGTGAACACCTTGATTATCACTTCTGCACTCAGCCTTTGGATTTGTCCGCTATGATATTGTACTAAAAATGGGAATATAACTTGCTGCGCTGCTTTCCCATTTCTATAGTATGAGTTTGAGGAACCAACTCATAAATGGGAAGATAGGCCATGTAAGCAGGAGGAGTAAAGAAAAGGGAAGGAGACAAATGATTCAAGAAACTGTTTACTGCCTTAAAAACACTAGTGGTGCTATTTAATTGAAATTAGAAATAGCTTTCAAGTGGCAAAACGTTGGGTTTCTTAAAGAATTTCCAGGATCACTTTTATAGTGATCCAGAAAAACGGAGGGTTAAGAAGTGCCTGCCTTTTAGTCGCTTTTGCGTAACATGTCTGCTTCTGGGCTGTGTTGTAGCCACTAGTTTGATGTAATGACATGTTTGGTAGGTTTCCAGTCTCTTTTTTCAGTTCTCTTTCTCACAGGTGTTTATAATCCAAACAGAAAAACTGCCATTGGACTTAATCAAATTTGTCATAGAAAATGTCTTTGAGGACATTTGGTAGTTATGTAACCTGAAGAAAAAATTTTGTGACCCCTTTGTTCCTTATAAGAAGTTGACTACTGCCACTAACTTGGGATTTTGGCTGAATATTGTTGCCTGATGCTAATGTGTTTCAGGGGAGCTCAGGGGAAGGGTAGGACTGGATAAAACTGGTGGAAATTCACTAGGCAAAACGAGAATAACTCATCCTGGCAATACTGCAGGTCAGCCTTCAGTGTGTGTGATAAAACTGAGTTTCCATTTTTGTCTGCCAGATCCTATTTATCAAGTTCTGAGTACTAGTCTGTTGTTCTTACTTGAGAGACAGCAAAGATTTGTGTAGTAACTGAAGAAAGCAGTCATAGGAGGAAACCATTAAAGAGCAGTACAGAGTTCTCAGTAGTGACTGCTTCCTGTTGCTCTTTGCCCAGTTGAAGGTGAACTTCAAGGAGGCTTGTGAAGAAGGAATTTGAATCTCAGATGGTACTTCTGGCGTAGAATGGAACCGGGAGGTGCTATTTCTTGCTGCACACAGTGCAGCTTTAATGTTTCGGGGTTTGTTTCCTTCAGTATCTGAACACGGAGGGCTGTGTTCTATTGATATTTTCCAAAAAACACGATGTTTTTGTTTTTAACAGATCAAGTTGTTTGGGCATAATGTTTTGTGTTATGTGGCTGTACTTTCCTCCTCTCTCTTTCAGTGTGATGGGCCAGTTGCAGCACAACGTACTGTGCTGCCTTGCATCCTGCTATGGAGGCAGCAGATTTCCTCCCCCGGAGAGCACAACATTCTTTAGGCTTTCCTAATGATTCGAATGTCATAACTGGAGCCTTCCTAGGCGTGAAGACCTATTGCTTCATTATTGTAAACTCCCTCCAGCCCCCTAGTAAGATGCCTGTGTTTCATCCTTAATGAATATGATAATGCTCAAGGTCTGGAGCAATTAGTATAATTGAAAACAGATTCTGCTTTGTATTTTTATATTTCATTCTTGAATCTTGCTTATGCATAAGGATATACCTATTTTGTGTGAGGGAACTGACAAAACAGAAATGACAGGCTCATGTGAATGACTTATTGATAGAAACAGTCTTGTAAACTCCACTGACCATATACTGTCCCAATATATTAGCAAAGCCAAAAAGCTGCTTCATGTGAGAAATCCAGAAAATCACTGTGTTACAAGAACTTTTGGAAAAAAAGACTATGTGGTATTTGTGTGATATTGTCAGTAATATAAGCATTTTTTGTTCCCCTCAGGTTATGTGTTGTTATGGTAGTTCTGTAAGTCTTATCACCAGGACTTTATTACTTCCATAGGATTACTTCAATAACTTATTTGTAAAGGAAACTTTGTGTTATAAGAAATTACCGATTGCACTGGATAGGACTTTTTTTGACCATTATCCTCACTTTAAAGAGGAAACATGTAATACTTGATTCTGTAAATGTGTGGGGTTTTTTTCTCTTTTTGCCTAACAGTTGTGCTATAGATACCTCCATTAAAGTGAACTGTTGTAATGTTTTAATGTAGTCCAAATCTTACTTTCCAGTGTAAACCTGTAATTTGTATGTCATCAGTAAGTACATCCATTCAGAACTGATGACTTGGCTTTGTTGTGGCAGGTGCCACAGCATTACTCCAGTGCTAGATTTGCTCTTGGGAATGCTCCTGAATTGGGACTTTTAGACAAGTTGCTCGTTCATTTCATGAGAATGCACTGGCAGCATTTGCTGCCACAGGGAGACTTCTTACCTCAGTGTTTTTCTTTATTGGTTGTTATATGTATGAAAAAGAGAACTGCAGAGTGTTTGAAGGACTGTGCTTCTTACAGCGGGTGATAAGGATCCCATTGGTATGAAGGATAAACGGGGAGGAAGATGAACGATTGTACTCTAACCAAGACTGATATTTGGAATCACAGGATTTGGCCTGATGGGTAGAGGCAAACAGCTGGCACTGGACTCTTTTTTATTTTTTTTTCCTTCCCCTCCTGGTTAGGGATTTGACATCACAGATGAAGCTCCGTTGAGCCAAATGATTTTGCAGTACAGCTTATCTCATACAATGTTTTCCAGATTGCCAATAGAATGCTAGGTATTGTGAATCATAGCATGCACCCTCCCTATCATTTTCCTTTACAAAAATGAAGTAATTTTTCAATCAGAAGAAGAAAATGGAATGCTTAAATGAGAATTAGATAAAATCCAAAGAAACTGAGACCTACATTCCTGGAAAATTGCATGGCTTTATTTTTTAACTTTGACTAGTCAGTTTCTCTGTTCATTTCTCTTTCCTAAAACCTTAGAGGACCTTCAGATTGTTGTAGAACATACTGTCTCATTCTCATCAATCTATTGAGAGTTGAGTTGGTCTTTATTGGCAAACCTGAATATCTGAGTTAGAGATTTTCTGAGAGGAGACAAAGATTCTTTCTTATAATCATCTCCTATTTCTTTTCATTTGGGTGTCAGTGTATGAGTCAACTAAGGGTAGTTCCAGCTCTAAAGAAGTTAGAATCCATCATGTCTCTATTTGGACCTTTGAAGAAGAGACAAGTCATAAATCCTGATGGGTTAATCCCATGTATATAGTGGATTTATTTGTATTCAAACTCTTGAGCACTCACCTGTAGACCATCTTACAGTTGAGAGTTATTCTTTTGAATTTGGATGTGGATTTAGGCCTTCCCTATCTGTGAGAGGTACTGGTAAGGTACTTCATTCGCATTTCCTGGAGAGCTGCCACTGCCAGGTTCTGTCCTCCCAGTAAGTCCAGGGGTGATCTGCAGCTGCTGCAGAAGGTGACTGGTTGAAAAGGTGCTTGTAGCTGCCCTGCAGCTTCCTCTTGGCTGCTCTGCCTGTGGGACAGGCAGACTTCCACGTGTCTCTACAGACTTTGGTGATGTCCATTATAAGGTAGCTCCCTGTTGATGTTTCTCTTCAAGCCAGAAGTTTTGCGGGCATGTAGTCTTTCCTAGCCTTTGTTTGTTTGTTTGTGTTTTGTTTTGTTTAGGGGATTTGGGCTGTAATTCCTCCATTTTTCTATGTTTTAAGGAGTCTAACCGCTGCTGAATGTAGCTGCCATTCACTTCAATACCTCTAGGTCAAGCATTTCTTGTTGAGTGCAATTCTAAGTGACACAGTTTGCCTGCTCTCACCTTTGCCCAAAGTGATGATGTTTTTTTGTTTTAAATCCTCTGTGGATAGTACTTTGAGTGGGACAGAAATACAGTAATGCAGAAGCAGGGTAAGCAATAAAGAAGGCTACTTGTGACAGTGTCTGTAGCTCTTGTAGAAACAGGTAATTCAGGGGTTCTACAAATCTGATCAAGCTGATGTTGCTGGTTTGCAGCAGTTTAAGCCTAGAACAGATGAGTTGTACTCCTTCTCCTTCAGAGGTAGTAAGGCCTTTGCAGTTGTGCAATGAAAACTGTTCCTCAGTCTGTCCAGGAGAAAACCAAGTGCCAGCCATCCTCTGGTCCTCTAGTCTGTGTACTTTGTAATCACTAAATTGGATGGCTGTGCTGCGTCTCAGCAGTACATTTTGTTGAACTCAAACAAGCTTCTGCTTTTAAAATGAACAGTCTCAGTCTTCCATTCACTGCTTAAGTTATTTCTTTAAAGAAGTTTTGTTTTAATTATCTTGGTTTTTATTTAAATTGTGTATTGGTCTACATGAAAGCCTGTATAGAAACCAGAACTCATACAGGATTTTTTTTTTTTTTCCTGAGGAAAACTGCAGAGGGCTTGCTTTTAGGAAAAAAACCCCAAAACAATCTAATATTTGTTAAGCTTGCAGAAAAAACCCCAAACAAATATAGTATTGCATCAATCAAATATTTGTACATTGTGAACTCTATGAAATTTGCCTCCAAGCCACATTTCTTCCCTTCAAACCAAGTTAAAAAATTGTTAGCTATACCAATGATTTTTGTTGAGTTATAATGACTTTTTTTGAATAAAATAATTGGCTGCAGTAAGGGGTTGTCAGCAATCTATTAGGTTATTTTTACAAGCTGGTTTATTTCATGCCGAGTATGAGTTAATTTGAGGAAATGTCTGGGTCTGTACTAGTGTGTAAAAAATGTAGCATGCTTTGCTTTGAGTCTCTAACTTCAGTTGTATTTTCTTTAGGTTGCTCACTATATTGAGATTTTTATAGAAATTGTCTTTCTCTAGGTTGCCCCCCGCCTATTCTATAAAATAGGTTACACCAGCATACTAATACAAAATTTACTTTGTGTGTTTTTCAAAAGTCTGTTTCTCACAGTTACCTTATTTAACAAATCTGGCATATGTATTCTTTTTGGTAGATGTTGGAAATCGCACTGTCATCTTCTGTTTCTGGCACCTCTCGGCCTGTTCTTTGTTTGCTCAAAGACCAGAAGATTAGAGAGGAGATGACTCCCTTGACTTGACTCCTCCCATGTCTTGCGTGGGGTGGAAAGACTTGCTGAAATTTTTCAAGGGCTGAAGGGAGTTAACATGCTCAGCTCCTACAGAATTAGGCTCATTTGAAAAAGCAAGCTGCTGCCAATTCACAATTAATTTTCCCCTGCTGGCTGTAATGAATGTATCCTGAACAAATGTTTCGGGAATCCCTGGCATTATAAGTTAAAGAAACAAAACTCCCTGAAGAGCTGGAAACCTGAAATAGTTGTGTGGGGTGGCAAAAAGGAGAAGGTTCTTTGGCATTTTAGCATTGTATGAGAAAGGCCAATGTTTGCATAGTAGTAGTCATGATGCAGGTGTTGTTTAGATGGTAATGGAAAAGGAAGATAATTTTTTTTGAGGGGAAAAAAGTAGGGGTGTGTGTGGAAAAAAATCATAATCTAACATTAGGGTGTGTGGTGTCAATAGTAAATGATGAGCACTCAAAAATCCAGGGAAGCCTTCTGTATTAATGTTTCAGAGCAGTTATTTGGATAGCTCTGTCAGCTGCTGACTGATGGCATGTGCTAACTTATCTGAAATACCCTCATAGAAGCCACTCCACTGACTTTGTAAGAGCAAAATTAAGAATTTTTGCTCTAAATATTCAACATAAGTCAGAAATGCTTAAAAAGAACACTTGTGGCCTGTGCATTTTGAATATATTACTTCTGAGGGTGTTATCCTCCTTATGATTACTGTGACGTTCATTCCACGTATTTTTTGAGAAGTGTTAGCTGAACAAAGTTGCTTTAATCTCTTATCCTTTTCACATACTTCCACTTGAGGGAAGATGGACCAGAGTATGCCAGTGTTGGCCCCTTAATCCTTGAGTCTGGAAAAATGTTGATTTAGGCCATTTTTCCATTTAAGTTGGATTTTGTGTGGTGTGGGGGAGTAATTGCCCCAAGTCAGAATTTGAAAGGAGTAGATGGTTTGCTTTAGTAGGTTCAGGGTGCTCTTTCGTGTTAGACCTTTCACGTAGTGTTGAAAGTTGAGTGCTGAAGGTGGCCTGTGTCTTTCTCCTGTCATCCCAGGCCTCTGGTAGCTATAGTTGAAGTGTGTTTTTTGGTTTTTTCCTTTTGCTGCAGCAACATTCAGTATCATTCAGAGACTGGATACATGCTTCAGTTGTGTTTATTTGTATATCATGAATTTTGAAGTCATGGTTGTGTCATATTCTTTCTCGTCTGGAAGAACAATATATATTAATTGCTATAGTTGTATTAAAGGAGCCATGTTCAAAGACATTAGGACAATACTAGGTAGATTTGTTTTGGTAACTTTAGATGTTTCAAATGTGAACTACATCTGGCAGTATGCACGCAGTTTTTGTCCTGGTGTGACACAACTGCCTCTTTGAATGCGATGAGAGCGGAGGAGTCTGGTTTATTGTTCATAGTGCAGTTCATTAATGGCTGTAAATATGAAATGAGCATCTCACTAAATGCAAGTCTTGGTCAACCTCTGACTCTTGCCTTAAGGGTTTGAGAATAGACAATATGAAAGAAAAAAACCCAGCGTCTTTCCAGATGGCTGAATGCTTGATGTGTCTTTATGTTTAGCTGTCATTCAGACGTGAATGCTGTGGTGATTATAAGTGTCTTCCATTTTTCTGGTTTGAAGTGATCCCTTTTATGCATTGTGTGTTTAGAGATTAACTGTTTGGCTTATCAATAGAGGGATTTCAGAGGACAAAAAAAACCCCCAACCAACTTGACGGTGTAGTGAAATCCAGGATGTTAGTGTTCCTCGGTGGACCTGGCAGTGCAGGTCTCAGCTCCACGTGCCATGTTGCAGACAGCGGTGGCTTTGCAACAGGCTGTAGTGGGCTAGTGACACTGCGAAGCGGTGTTGTTTCAGCTGTGAGACATCTTGTGCCTGATAAGTTTTGTACTACTGGTTTTCATTAGTGAAAAAATGCTTCGCTGCATTCTGGGGAGAAGTTTGGTACGGGAGGTTTTGTGACATGGAGTTTCTTTTTGGGAATAAAGCTGGATTTAATTTTTAAACTGTGAGTTTGGATCATATATTTTTATGATGGTTTTAGGTAAGTGTGAGTTCCCGTTGAAAGATGGAAGCTGCAGTTCAATGATCAAACTGTTTAATATTGTTGTAATCTTGCTAAAGCTCACTTGTTGAATTTTCGGGCTTTTTTTCCTGTTTATTATTACTGTGTTTGTTTTGGTTGTTTGGGTTTTTGTTTGTTTTGGAGCCTAACGTCATAGTTAGTGTAAGAGATGCGTTTACTAATGCAGCCAAAGCTGTTGCAGGTTCTGCAGGAAGCCAAATCACTCACTTTGTGACCATTAGACCAGCAAATTCTGATGTTATCGGTTTTTTCTATTACCTGACAATGGCTGTGTCCTTACTTAGTAGCCATTTAAAGCAGAGACTCTGCTGCTTCAGTGCACTTGCTGGTTTCCTTGTCAGGCACCCCTTGTAGTGATAAAGAGTAGCAGAAGTGGATCCAATGCTTTTGCTGGAAAGCCTTTCAGCATCTTGGGGCTGAAGTTGTCAGTGAGCGGCTCTCTACCTGTTTGTGTGTGTGTGAGCCGGGAAACAAACAGATGCACTCGTGGCTGTAATGAGAACCATTCCTCTGGCAGCCCTATTGATGACAGGGCCTCGTGATAAAACATTCCTGTAACCTGGTTAGCCTGGAGCATTCTCGTGAGTAATGGCTGTGTTGCGTCCTGTTGGCTGTAGGCATTTTCAATAAGCCTTTGTTTAATTTTGCTTATTATTTCTGTTGGTGCTTGAGCATGGCATAGTATGTGGAGCTAATGTATGTGGATACAGTTCTGGAGCCCAGAGAGAATGGATGGGGTAGCTGACTGAACAATAAATTGGACTCATCTGTATCAGTGATGGATGGCAGCGAGCCGCAAATGGAAACGAAGGTTGTAGTGGCAGCTCAGGACTGATGCAAAATGTATGCAAATACAGCATTTAATCAAGTTTGCTTACCAGCTGCTGTTTTCATGTTAACTTTGTTGTGGGGTTGTACTGACTGGATTCAAAATGTGTAGGGAGAGTTTCCATGTGGTGCTCTTGTGAACTCTGGACTGGGAAAGTTGCTGCCAAAGAGTAACTGGAACATGTGCCTCAGGTGTCATTGCTCACATTTGACTGAATGTCTCACCTGACTTACTTGCACCTCCCTCTCTGTTAGCTGTTTTGCAGTGACTTTGATTTTGCTTTGCTGCCTTCTTTTTCCGTTTTAAATCTCTGAAGCTCTTGCTTCCCAGTGCTTTTGTGATTGTTTTCCTGAGGACACTTGGAGTAGCAGGAGAACGCATTCCTTTTTGTTCTTTGGGACAGGGCCAGGCAGGGAGAACCCTTCTGCATACTAGTGATACTAAATTTCAGTGAAAAGAGTAAATAATCTCATTCTCTTCTCTGCTTTCCATCTGGCCAAAATCCCCTTCATGAGGTGTTGCTAGGCATATGGCATAAAGTTTTGATGAAGTGTTAATTCTGGCATGTTTTGTATCTCCATCAGGTGAAGGTGGAAGTTGTTCTCAGGAGCCTTGTTTGGGTTTCATCCAGTTCTGTCACTTGACTCTGCCAATATGATTAGAGGTAGAGGTTGTTTTGGCTGTTCATCAGGTATATTTGGTGTATCTTGGAAGTCAAATACTAAAACTTACCAACATTGTACTGGGTTAATATAAATATCATTAATATAGCACAAAATATAAGAAAGATTATATAATAATTCCCACAGTCTCATATTAACCTGGTAAATATTTTTTTCACTTTTTAAGCTTCCTGCTTGTTTTCTTTCAAAGAGTAGCCAGAACCACTGAAGCTGACTAGTCTTTATGGCATTAGACAGAGCTTGACTGTTAGTTGTGCCTTCAGAATATTCTTGACCCAGTTGTTTTTGCTACTGAGAAGTAAAGGGGGGAGGGAAGCTGTTTAATTTAGTATTTCACGTGAGAGCAAAGTGGCACAGAAAGGTATCGTTTAGTACAGACCTTGTTACAACACCTGCATGGTTGAAAATATTTTATTTCCCTCCCTGCACATCCCATTTCAACTCTTACTTTCCACCACCACCTTTTTTCTTCCTTCCTTTTTCCTTTCTCTTGTAATGAATTTACTTCTGCCTCAAAGGGACTCTTCTTACATCTTCAAATACTTCTAATGCTTTGGATATTTAAAACTACCCTGTCTCACCATCTCTGTAGCACTGGGCCAACGATTGTCCCTAATGGCTTGATTTTGGAGCACAGTCACTGCATGTGCTGTGAAAGGTCAGGTATTTTTTCTGAGTGAGGAAAGGGACCCCAGATCCACACAGCACTTCTCTAAAGAGAGCAGTGAACTGTATCTTGCTAGCAGGTTGTCAGAGAGCTGGAGATGAGAGAACTGGTGAGGGTTGATATAGGCGGTGACGCTGGTGGGAATTGGTGACGTTGCTGAAATGCACCATCCTTGGACATGTGAGAAGGGAGTGGTGGCCTGAGTTTTGCACTGACAGTGCAAGTCTGGCAGTCTTCTGGCAAAATTCCTCCCCAGCCTCTGGTTGGTGGTTGAGTCATACAGGAAATAAGATAAAAGTCCCGCTGTTTTCTGTGAAATTCCAAAAAATATCTTATGGCTTTCTATGTGGAATTAAGGATATACTCCTATAATTTACTGCTGGTTTTTTTTTTTCTCACTAGAGCTTTGTCTAAAGCTCAGTTTATGTTCAAGTTTTACATTATTTCAGCATACCTGATCTGCATTGACTTAGAGGCATTTGTATTCTGTTTTGTTTGGAGTCCAGTGTTACTCAATCACATCTTTGAAGCTCCCAGCTGCTTCTGATAAGCAGTCCTGTATCAGCTGCAAATGCATTAATCATTTGATCAAAGGAAGGCCCAAACAGTTGTAAATAAAATAATCCTAGATGGTTTCTAGATGCAGGACTGAAGTGCTGGCTGCTCTTGTTGTAGATGCTGAGCCATTTATCATTTTTTGTTCAAGATCTGGTATACTTCAGTGCTGAGTTTGTAACAGACTGAGTTGTGTGAATTTACAGTCAGCCTTTTTTTCTTTTTTATCTGTAGCTGTGGTGAATGATTTGAATTTAAGGTGTCATCAGTTTTAGTTGGCAAAATAAACAGCATTGTTCACTCAACCTGGACTTTATTTTTGAAATACAGTACTCTTATATATGTGCCTTTAAGTTTTTTTCACCCTTCATTTCTGTGTGAAGAATGTGGCAGTTTGAAGGAGTAGCTTTATGTTTGTCTGCTCACTTTATGTTGGGTTTTAAGGAATCATGCCTGTGGTCCCTTAGCCCTCCCGGCGTTACCTTCAGATAATCAAACAAAAAGCCAGACTAAATGCTAATTAATTATTTGCCAGGTGCCTGGAGCTGTGTAGCAGTTTGTTTATTAGCATAACAATACTACTCTGAATATTGTAGCTGATAATTGACACAGTGAATTTGGGATATGGAAGTTAAAGCCTAAAGTGTTGTAGGTTTACTTGGAGGTGTTTTGTTCTGAAACTGTTGCATTGATTTACACGAGGGTGAGTCTTTTGTGTTTCTGCATTGTTGAAGCAGTCTAGTCTAATGGATTTGATGAGCTAGAGGATAATCTTAGTTTATAACTGAAGATCAGTGTGCACTTGCATTCTTATATTTGTGTGATTATGTTGGATTCAATGCCTGGCATGCAGTGTGCTCCAGTTTCAACTGAGGCTTTAAAGAGGAGGGGTTTTGGTAGTGGTTACAAGTGCAGTGTGTAAATCTCTGCCTAAATGTGTCTCTCCAGCTTTCTTTGGAAAACCGAAATAGGCATATTTCTTCCTCACTGAAATGGTCTTCCTAAAGTGTTGGAGTGTAGTGTAAGGGTGGGCTATGTGATCCCCCACTGATGGATTCTCTACATCATATTGGAGTCAGATAATATTCAGACAGTGAGTCATGTTGAGAGAGTGGTTTTCCTTCACATTCAGACTCAATATAAAATCAGAATGCTCTTATTTTTGGAGAGATCCAGTGCTACAGATCAAATCAAAGCTAGAGTGTTAGTTAAAATAATCAGGGTCATTTTGGATTTATATATTCCATGCTGGGAAGATAGCAGCAGCTTTTTCTGTTTTCCTCCTCTGACTTAGTGTGGGAGATGGGTATTTTTTCCCCCCTGCATATTGAACAGCCAACTCTCCCTTCTTTCTGCATTCTAATGGCAGTGGAGTTCACGGGTGAGATAAGTACCTTCTCTGCCTTGTGAAAAACCAAGGCTATGTATTACTAGGACACAGTCCTGGTAATTTCTCAAACCAATAAATATTCTAGTTCCTCTTTGCGAACACGGTCTCTGAGGGATGGGAGAGATTCACTGTCCTTCCCTTCTGCTGTGACCCACAGTATGGAAGTGTTGATTGACTCCAGTGGAGGAAACCTATTCACTGTGCTCTCTTTGCTTTATAACTTATCTGAAGAACTTCCACTGTGCTTATGCTCTGTGGTTTGTCTTCCAGGATCTCACAGCAGGATCTTTGTATTAAATAAACACGTCCCAGATCACATTTTAACAGATGAAAGTGTGCATAACCTGTGTGCCAGGTTGCTTGTATATGCATTTTCACCTTGAGAGCACTCTGCTGTAATGAGGTGGCTGCTAGAAAACCAAACATTTACCAGTTATATCTACCCAAGGAAAACAGAATGTGTTAACTGTACATGGAAATGAACTGGAGAAGGAGAAAGAAATGTAAGAATGGGAGAAGGATGAGTTTCATACATCCACAGTGAAGTGTGGTGTGAAGAGAATAGATGAGGACAGAGTGGTGATCAGTCCTTGTGGTTGTGTTTTGACGGGTTGTCCTGGTAATACCTAGTCCCATTAATTTCTCAGAGTGTAATAGTTAGAAGATGGCTAAAGATCAAGAAACATTCGAGGCCCCTCCGGTGCCTGGGGATTGGCTAGTGATATTTTGGATCATTTGGAGTGTCACATACAAAGCTGGTGGTGAGCTGTACTTGTGCTGTGTTAGTCTCATTCCAAAGACTGAAAAGAAGGCGTGTGTTTTGCTTGTCAGCCCTGCCTGGGAAGGGCAAGGGAAGATTTCCTTGCCCTTTCCTGGTTGGGTGACAGATTTTTTTGTCACATATCCCTGGCAGCCCACAGACCTTATGCACGAATTGTTAGGTTGCTATTGTTGTGCTCTTTCCACTTCCATCTCCAGGAGCCAGCAAGGCAAACAGTTTGACCAGACTTCACAAAACTGTGAGTGTACTGAGATAAAACCACCCTTTGTGACAAAGATAAATGTGTTTCTGTACTGACCCGATCTGATTAGTTCCCCTGTTGATATCAGGTTATTAGCACCGTCAGAAACAGAAACTTTTGAAATCGAATATTTAAAGTGACCTTACCTAAATTTATTTTTATTTCAGAATTCCTTTTGTACTTTGTAATTGTACCATTTGGCTATATCACATCCAGTCATGGTTTAAAAAAAACAAACCAAAACTTGGGGGGGGAAGGGTAATTTTTTCACAACTAGTATTAAAAGATAAGGTGAATGAATCTGAACAAAAATATTTTGTGTGTGAAAATACATAGAATGAGATTTAATTTTTTTTTAAATAGCTTGTTTACATGGAATAGCTTCCTCTGCTGTAATAAAAAAGGAGATTTTCTAAGCAGTAGGGAAAATTGTTTTGAAGAAAATAATCTTTGATTCATTTCATATTTGAATGTTTAATTTATTTCTTTCAGGAGGAGTGAAGTTTCTTCTGTGTTTTCTTACTGTGTGAAGAAAACTTTTAAACCTACCTGAAAACCAAAATGTGTGCTTTAGCCAGAAGCAAAGCATCATGGATATGTTACTTATACTGGCTTTACTTCTGTGATCACGTTTTGGCACAGGGGTTGAAGGCTTGTTAGTCAAACCTGCTGAATTTGCTATGAAAAGCAAAGGACTTTGTCTTCTGGGTACTCAGAAGTTTGATTGCTTGGAATGAACTTCTTTCTGTTCTCCATCACCTTCCAGTTAAGGTAGAATTCCTCTCTTAAGACCCTTTGTTGTGCGGCTTTATTTTTATAATACTTTACTTCAACTGGAAGACAGAGGAGGAAGCATCTTTTGCAGTCACCTTTCTAGGACTATTTCTACTGTATGGTTTTCCGTAGTTTTATTGCTGGATGCTTAAAAGCAGTTTCTTTCTGAGCAGGCTACCTTGTCCTTTGCCCTTGCCTCAGCTTTAATAGCTGTCTTTGAGCTCCCTCAGTGTAGATCTTTCTTGAATATTAATAACTTGGGAGAATGTGTGTCACTGCAGCTGGTAGAAGGATATAATGAAATTTATCTTTTCTCTAGCATCTTGAAGCATTTTCACTTCTAATGCAAGCAGATTCAGAGTTTTGATGATGGAGAATAATAATACTATGGAATGCACAAGGAATTGTTTTACTATCTTATTGTGCTGTAGTGTGTTTCTCTTCCTTGTGTTCTGCTGCTTTTGAATTTTGGACTGGAATTAGTAAAAAATGTGTTGGTTAATGTTATTCAGTTGAACTGTAGAGCTATAAAGACAGCATAATTAATTCCGGGTAAGAACTTATTTTCAACAGTGAGACTAGAAATGTGTGCCTGTACCTTACTCTGTTGTACTGCAGTGCGAACTGAACTCTGGAAGCTTCCAGAGCAGTGGAACCTAAATGCTGCTTTTTCTCTGTTTTTCAAAGTTTATGAAAAGAAGACCTAATTTGTACTCAGTTACAGATGGGTATCTGTCTATCTATATGTGAAGTGTACTCATACACTTCAGATAAAGAGGCTGATTTGGATCAGGTCTGTGCTAGGAACTGCTAAATTCAGTGAATGTCTGGAACAGACTTAACCTCTTGTGCAGGTAGCTGCTCATCTTTGATTTTTACAGAAGCTTCTTGTGGTTGCTTTCATTCTGTAAAACTGTTCTCTCTGTAACCTACAATATTGCATGAAATGATACAGTTCTACATTCATACATATGAAGAGAGCTGAAATAGTTGTTTGCTTGCTGTAAGGACAGGGTGTGATGCCCTTTCTTTAGGGTTTCTCTTAGGGTGTTGAAGTACAGGTGTGTTGTGTTGTAGCTGAGATCAAACTGTTCAGCTCTAGGTCATTCTTGAGAAATCCCTCTGCTGTGACTGAGGACTATATAACAACCAGCAGTGCTAGTAGGTAGTGTGCAAACGTTTGATCCCTGATCAGCTGTCGATGTTGGCAGCTCAGTATTCATATTGCCATAAAAACAGAACCCCACCTCTACCAGAACTGATGGTTGCTGTTGGTGGCAACTGAAATGCTGTTTCAGTGGGAGTACCACTTCAGGCTTGTTTGGAGAAGGTTTTGGTACACAAACCGAAAGTGCTTGAGGCTGTTCTAATTCAGCGATAAATTCTGAGAAGAATTTAGAGGTGAAGTCTGAGGCTGTGACCAATCTCATCCATCTGTTCCAATCCAACTTGGTTTTTGTGCTCCCCTCCACAAGTTGTGGTTTGAGCGTAAGTAACACTGAGTGCTGTTTGCCTGTGGATAATACCTCGTGTAGCCACAGAATGATTATTGAAATCATTAAATACTTATTAATAAATTGAAGTAATAGCTCACACTGCAATATGTAATCAAAAAATGATGAAGTGGTAGAATACCTTTCTCTGACTGACTTTAACCTAAAATAGCCCTTTTATCAGAGAATAACTTGGGATTGTGGCGTTCTTAATCTTATTTTTACACTATCTAAATGACAGAAAACAGTGTGGCCAGAGGCCAGTCCTTCCCCCCAACTTTGACCTAGCATTTACTCTGTTGCTGTGGATGTGGAGCATGCATATGTGACTTCCATTTTTCAATGCATC
Organism: Sclerurus mexicanus; assembly: GCA_013396755.1. Taxonomy (NCBI): domain Eukaryota; kingdom Metazoa; phylum Chordata; class Aves; order Passeriformes; family Furnariidae; genus Sclerurus; species Sclerurus mexicanus. The sequence goes on along the minus strand of VWZF01004115.1, from coordinate 394,946 downwards.
CTTTTTCATACTGTATTTCATTGAAGTCTGTTTGCTCTAGTGAAGCATTAACGTGAAGGTGCTTCTAAAATATCAGCCTGAGAAATAACTGTGGGGGGAGTCCAAGTCATTCCTACTGCTGAACTTTTTAGTATATCCTATTGTTACTATATTGAAATTAAAAATTCCAGTATAAGGTTTGCAATTAATTTTATGCATTCTGCACAGCAGAAGAAATAACAGCATCAAACAATAATTAATTGTGAAATCATTAACTCGTGGTTTATTTGATTGATGGTCCAGCTGAAATCTATTTAAACTTGTTAGGATTCTCTTTCTCATTAACAGTGTGAAACAGGCGATATGGACTGCAACATTTATTAAGTAAGTTGCTTAGTTTTCAGAAAAGTAGACTGATACTTTTCTGTGCAAGTTTGGAACAAAAAGAATCAAGAATGTGCTCCGAGTTTTTGATACATTAGAAATGTGAATCTATAGATGTGTAAAACCCCCTAAGAATAAACAAGAATGCCTTTAATTGTATATTGATTGGTCTTTTACTTGGATGTACGTGTTGACTGAAAATAAAGGTGTAGAAGGAATCTTGAACCTATTTTAGGCTATTTGAATAGTAAAGGTGTTGCATTAGGTGGCAACAGCTAAGTTAGGATTTTGTGACAGCTTGAATGTCAAGCCCACTTTCTAAAATTTATGTCACTTCTCTGCCTACATCGCACTTGTGCATTCATGTGACCCGGCTTCAATTTAACATTTGGTAAATATTTGCACAGTAATTCCTGAAGTGTTCTCCCACACATAAAGGAAATGATGATAAACAGCTTTTAAGTGGCTTGATGTTAAACACAAACATGACTTGCAGCCCTAAGGTAAAACGCACATTAGAGTGACTGTTCAATATTCATTTGGCAAGTGCTGGTATGCATTACACCAGGTAACTTATTCATGCTTTTTCTTTACATATTTAGATGTTTCTGTTGTACACCAAAGCTGAACGTCTGCCTATGGGTTTTAGACTGGGCTGTAAGAGAACTTCTCCCCACTTGTGTTGTTCAGATTTTTTTGAACCATAGATGTCTTGTCTTCAAGATGACCCTTCTACAAGAGAGCATTTAGGGGTGGAGATTGTACCTGAATGCTGCTGGAAGCTTCCTGGCTGCCGTTAGTGTTTCGTTTTTACAAGAGGCTCATTCTTTTGTTTTTCAAAAGTAGTTACTTCTTTTTAAGCATGTGAACTTTTAGTGATGATGATTAAGAAGACACTGCGAGGAGGAATCATTGAGACACTGTCATTCACTGGAGTAAGACTTCAATCTCTAGCTAGAAAAAGTTAAAAACCCAACACACAGTCAGTTAAAAAAAAAAAAAAACCAAAACCAAAACTTGTCATAGCATTTTAGAATACAGTTATTTATATGGTAAGTTATCTAAAATATCAGTGTTTTATTTAGTGAAGCTGTCTGGACTCTTGGTGGGAGTAAAGAAACACAGAAGAAATTGATATATAGATTTGAGGGGTTTTTTTTTGAATAGACACTTTGTATCCCATGCATAGCAGTGTTTGGAGTTCATCCAAAAACCAGGAAATGTTCTCTGAAATTTCTTTGCCATGGGTGAGTGATTTTGCTGGTCAGATGAACCATTGTTACTTCTGTGACTGCAGAGGGAATTTTTTCCATCTAGGCTACCTAGCAGTAGTTACTATTTGCTTCAGCAAACAAGTCTAAAAAGCTCCCTGCCCCACAGTGTGTGATTTTTAGCTTTCAGGGATGAAGTCCATGTAAGTTAATAGAAGCCAGTTTCACATTTGTATTTCTGAAACAGCAAGTGTTCAGTCTTGCTGTGGTCTGTGGCAGTTGAGATCAAAAGATCGTGGTGTGTTCATACCGTGTGTACCTGAGTCAGAGTATGTGTGGGAGCAGTACCTAAACAATTAAGAAGTATTTTGCTTCGAAGGAAATCAAATCCTGTTCTGGTTTAGTTCTTGTATTTCAGTGTGTATTGTCATTCCTTTCTTTAAAAAAAAAACCAAACAACCAAACAGTCTTACATTGGCCAGGCTTGCTCCAAAAGATTGGTGAGGAATGGCATCTTCTGTTCTTTGAGACTGATTTAGACATTTTAGAGACTTTTTCTCTTGATATGAGCACTAACAAAATCATTAAATTACTGTATTTGTTGTGGCTCAAAGTAAAAGAAGGACAGGAATTTAACATTGTTTAGGGTGGCTATGTGTCTTGAGCTTGTGTCCTGCCAACTTGCAGCATTCTGTTGGGACAATAGAGTTTTTACAGTCATTTTTTCTTTGTTTCAGTGACAGATCTGAGTTTGGTGCAGTTACTCAGTCATAAATAGAAGCGAACATTGAAAGCAAAATATCCTAATCAGCTGTTTGTTTTGTTAAGTTCAGCTTTATTCTGTCTAGAGGATGCTTAAACAGCATAATACATATAACAGGTTTTAATATATCTTTAGTCAAATATGGTAGCCACAGAAGTTTGTCCAGTTAAGAGGAGTGTGTTTCAAGTATGCTGGTTTAGTGTTGCTAACCATGAAAACCTTTTGTGGTTGCATGAGTTAAAAGGTTCTGGAGGAACATTTGTAGCTCCTGATGTGTTCCAGGTTGAGAGCATCGTGTTCTGTAAGTGTATTGGTAGGGCCCGGCTATACTGTTTCTCAAGGTATCTGCATTAGGTAAATTGTATGATCTAAATTAACGTGCTTACTTATTGCTCAGAGGTACATTTGTTTTCTGCCTTTTCATCTTAGAAATTTGTGGTTATGGTAAAAAACTATGAGCTCTAAGCTAGAGCTTTGTGCTGTAACAGTTGTTTAAGCGTCATCACTTTGCAGAGACAAAAGTGTGTGAATTGATTTTCTTAAATTTTTTAGTTCTGAACACGTGATGCCTAGAAGGAACAAACGTTTAATATTTCACAAATGGGTGGTTTCAGTACAAAATGAAATAACTGTTGTAAGAGGTAAATTAGAGATGAAATAGATGTGTTACAAATAGAGATACCTTTAGGTGCTTAATTGTGTGCTTGGCACACAGCCATACTGTATCTTAGTTACACTTAACCTGCACACATCTCTCTGCTTTAAAGATCTTTTGCCTAGTGTTCTACAGGCAGTGTCTTGTAGCTTTCATTAGCTCTGTTTCGATTTGGGGTACTGACTCCAAGCTTCTGCCTCCTGACTGTAGAGGGAAATAGCTGGAAAACAAGTGGGATACAAAGCTACTTTATCTGATAGCACTAAAATCATGCAAGGTTATGTTAAGAAGTCTTGTGTCTCTCTTATAGGATCCAGCTTCCTGGGTAAATATTCACCACCTGGAGTACACAGATGGAGGAATCCTGGACCCAGATGATGTGCTGGCAGATGTTGTGGAAGACAAAGATAAGGTAGAGCTTGGATGAAAATATTACTTTTGCTTTTTGATGTCTTTTCAAATAACTAGTGCTACTTTCTCATTTCTTGGGCATCTGGCAGGTGAAATGGGTGTTAAATAATCTTAAACACATCTGCCCATAGGTGCTGTAGCTCTGCTTCTGGAGTAGAAGGGGGGGAGTGGGAAGCATGACCAAAGCTGTGAAGATAATAAGAGAAGCCTAGTATAGTTCATTTAGGACTTAACCTTCTCAAGCATTTCTTTTTACGCCTATATTAAAATAGAATGGTAATGAATGTGAGTTTTGCCAGACATTTCTTTATGTCACTTAAAAAAACTTCTGTAATCTCTTCCTTTGCATAGAATCAAGGTTTTGAGAATCATTCAAATGTCATGTTTGAATGTGGCAAAATAAACAGACAAATCCTGTGATGACAAGAACAGCTGCTTCCGCTGTGTTAAGTTTCAGTGGAGTTTCTGTGATTTGGTACTGGAAGTCCAAGCAGGCTAGTTATTAATTTTTAAAAGCTGTGAGTCTCTGACTTCCAATTAAAATAAGATAGATTTCCTTTTTGGGCAGAGAGTAGTAACTGCAGAGAAGCCCCTTTTAATTTTTTTGTAATTAACAGCAAAATTTAGTTTTGGGAAGCTAATTGGTGACTTATTTCAGCAAAGAGGAAGAGTGGTATAATTTATGAAACTGCTGATTTTATCTTTTTCCTTCATGAAATCAGAGGAAGAAGTACCTAGTGGCTTGAAACAGAAGATCCAAATATGGGATATGCCTGTGCTTTTAGACAAATAGCTTTGCCTGTTTTAAGTGCCACATGCTTGATGACTTAAAAAATAATTCTCTACATTGCAAACAGAATTGCTAGTTTTGTATGTTGTTGATTCTTGAATGAATACAAAGTGCAACATTTTGCTTATGATTAATGGGATGCTGTTTCTCATACCTTAGAAAATTGTCTGAGGTGTACTTCAGTGTCATTTTATAGTGGTTTGTGTGGGATTTCTTAAAAACAGTGCATCTCTGATATATATATAGCTTTTATCGTATTCGTGTTTCTTGCTTGTCCATATTTACTGAAAGTGTACTTAAAACACAATAAGACTGTTTTTCCCAGGAGTTTGTGGAGACTAAAAGATTGGGTTTTGGAATGGACACAGCTGTATATCAAGGACAAGACTGTAAGCATAAAACGTCATAAAATGAGATCGCATTAAAGGGAAATGTGTTACTGTTCTCACCAGTTAATGAAAATTAACACATCCACCCAGGACTTGCTCTATTGCAAACACCAATAGAGGAACTCTTATGCAAATATGAGCATTAATTTTCTGAATACTTGATATGCCATCCAGTTTTTGACTTGTGACCAGAGCCTTTGCTCTCGTTGGTGGGTTTCACTGGTTGAGGATGTGTTGCTGATGAAGCTTCTAGCTCACACGCAGCTGTGAACTGGAGCTTCTTCAGTTGTTACAGTGCTAGGTGAGACTGTCGTTCTGAGGCTGCTTTGAGGAAAACCGGGATCTTACTCTCTGAAGCGGCCTGATGTGTTTTAGCAATACAGCAAACCCCTCCTTTCTCTTCCTGTGATGTGTCAGTTACAGGTGACGCATCACTATCATCTCTTCTTCAGAATGGCCTGGTGAAACAGGGGTAGGAGCCTTGCTGAACAGCAACAGCTGCAGTGACCAGGGAGAGTTTTTGATGAAAGTGGGGGGAATGATGTTAGGGATCTGCTGGTTTGAGAGGTTGAAGAATTCTTTCATTTGAGAGTGGAATTGTGCCGTAGCATGTGTAAGGAGCTGTCCATACTGCCTGCTTAGAAGGGTTCATATAATCTGCTAACAAAGAACCAGGCCCATAAAGGCTTACAAAGTTTTGATAGTTTTATTGTGGCCTGTTAGCCTTTGAGCTTTCACCAGTGTTATTTCACACTGAGAATCTCGACTAGGGGATCTTCAAGCCTTACAAAAAAGGGGAGGAGATAGGTCGAACTGACCTGCGATCTTATTTGGTGTTTAAAGTCCCTGTGCAGATGAAGGAATTTCTGGTACATTTATCTGGACACTGCTTGTCTTTGGTTATGATTATCTGAATGTGTGATAAATGAATAGGCTACAGCTTTGTTGCTCTCTTGTCCTTGTCAGCCTTTCCTGTGCATCTAAGTCAGTGATGTAGTTTCCCATTTAATCAGTCACTCTGTATAAAAATAAGCATTGCGCTTAACCTCAGTGCCTTTAACCAAAGGTGTGTTTGGCGTTGCTGACCATCACGCTCTTCTTCAGTGGCAGAGGGAAGCTGATGCTTTTTAAGGGGATAATCTGCTCTAGATTGTATTTTGATAGCAGTAAATTAACAGTTTCTTCAGAGGAAAATGTCCTTGCTAATCTATTGATTTCTTTCGCTGTGACAACAAAACAGTGAGAGCGCTATCAGATATAATTTACTTGGAATTTCAAAAGCTTTTGACAGTCCTTGACAATAGACTGCTAAGGAGGCACAGCTACTCCTGAGCTAAGCGGCAAGTGCTGTGGTGGGTGAGGAAACATTGAGAGAGAACACAAGGGTGGAATAAATGGTCAGTTCCCAACGCTGCAAGGATGGCACTGGGATGTGTAATTCCCATTATTGGGAGTGGCAGTGGTTTTTAGGTCTGCTGATGTTAACTTCACGACTTCTTCTTGAACTCAAAATTAATCAAAGTTTAGCAAACAGGCAGTCCAGTGGATGATGTTAATAGCTGTCAACTGCACAGTTAAGCATGCTGGAGAGAGTGGCTTGTTTTGTGTATAAAACAATTCTAAATTAGTATTATTTGTGCTTGGTAATGTGTCATGTGAAAATGCTTTGGAAATGCTACTTGCTGAGAGTCCCTCTTGCTGCTGCTGTAGCAATAATCTGTGGCCTGGATTGGATGTCAGAGGTAGTTGGCATAGTTTTGTAGAATAGCTTTAAAATAGTTTGTTTTCACTCAGTTATCTAGCAATCTCATAATCCGAATGATGGATTAATTAAAAACCCCAAATTTTGTCAATTGAATGAAAACATGCTGTTTAAATTGTCTAATTCTAATGTGTTGAAGCTGTAAATGGAGTCCACTTTGTATGCTGCTCTTAAGAGATCTTTCACTTGAAATTACTTTTCTTCTTGAGGAACAAAATGTCCTGAGAAAATATCTTGGCTGTGCAAAGGATGGAGTACAAAATGTTTCCTTTCATCTCATTGTGCCTGGCACATGTCTTAAAGGCATAAGCTTAATGTAGCATCTAGATTCCCTCTGATTTTTATATGGAGTGTTTTAAATACTCACAAACACCTGGGGAGACTAAAGGATGTAATGAAGGCCTGCGTTAAGTTAAAACTTGCTTAGCTTATAGGAAAATAAGCTTCCTAGATCAGAACAGTTCTGCTTTCTGAATACATATAGAGGTCTGCAGGGAAAATACTCATTCTATCAAACTTACACATATATCTATATGTTCCTATATTGACAGAATTAAATACAAGCAAAACATGTTTATGGGTATGCTTTTATCAGCAGAGCAGACAAGTAGGTGATGGTCTACTGTCAGGGTGCTGGGGTTTTTCATTTGTTTGGGTTGTTTTGGTTTTGTTTCATGAGGTTTTTGATTTTTTTTTTTTTTGCTTTTGTTGTTTGGGGTTCTGTGTGGGTTTCTTTGGGTGTTGTTTTGTGAGACTGTGCTTGCAAGGGCAGTATTGCAGTAGTTACAATTTGGCCAACAAAGCTGCTGAACGTTTGTGGCCAGTGCTGTGTCGTCCTAGAAGGTGGTGCAGGTTTAACATCGCCAGAGCCTTCTTTGTTTGCATTGTCAGTGCTAATGGTGGGGGGCGGGTTTGTGGTGTGAGGTGGGTTTTTTAGGAGTGGAAGAGGGGAAAAAAAAGGTAAGGGATTTTGATGGGCATTGTACTGACAATGAAATAGCAGGATGCCGATATGATCTTAGAAATGAGTTTTTGATTGGGAATCTCCTTTGTTTAATATGGATGACTTGTGTCTTTTAACAGCAGCAAAAGCTTTTGAAGGACACAAAGCAACATCAATGAAATGCTGAAAGAGTGACACTGTTTCAAGATTTGTAGTGACTGTAACTGTCATTTAAGTGTTTCTAATGATGATATCAAGTAAATGGTATGAATTAAGTGTAGTTCAGATACCTGTTTTAGCTAAGCATGTAATGAAATATTAAACAGCAAAATCACTGAGTTCTTTCATCTCAGTTTACTACCCGCAGAAATGCAATATTGAGAAAACATGTCTCCTGGATGGTCTCCAAACGCTGGAGAAATCAGCTGCTGGCTGTTCAAAATAGTTATTGGGCCTGTGCATACTCCTGGTAAGAAGCTCAAGATCTGGCTGAAGTTTTTGTAGAGGATCCTAAGTAACTCTTTGAAGCCTTACTTGAGACAGAGATCTTTGCAAGTAGCTTTGGTTTCAGTGATGGTATTGTGAGCGTGAGGCTGGTTTGGAGAAGTTGTTTCAGCGAAGCAGTTAAAATGAGGCAGGTGTGAACTTCGAGACTGATATAGTTACACAAAGGAAGTGTCTTTCCTGGTACCTAACAGGCATGTTTTCTGTCAGTGGATTCTGAATTTTTCTGTTGTTTCCAGGCAGGTTTTAGTCACTGGGAGTGATGGCTGACTGGGAATAGCACTTACAGAGCAGTTATTTTCTGACCTGGGTTTGACTCTGTAGACCTTCAGGGTTGTCATTTTGACTGTGAAATTGATGGCACACTCTAAGGTGCAATGTGTATGTGAATTAACTTACACTGAGCGGATTCCACCTTTGTACAGTTTCTGTTGTATTCAACCATCAAATTCATCATAAAATGGAGAAGGAAATCAGAGCTAAAGTAACCTTTAGGTAAGTACAGAAACTGTGACTGAAGAGTATGAGGCAATAAGGAAAACTGCATCAAGTTCAAAAATGGCAAAATGAAGTCAGAATGAGAAGGAGGCTAGTGGACAGGAATGTCTTGGTAGTTTAAAAAGTAAATAAAGGGCTGTGGAATTCAGAGGGAGTTTCTCTTCATGTGAAGTTAAAGCTTGCTGGTTTCAAAGCTTCCCCAGCAAATCAGTGGCAGAGGCCTCAGTGCTTGTTTGTTTAAGTTACCTTCCAATGTGTCAGCAGAGCCAGGAGACGTCATGCTTTACAGATCTTTTAGTTGTGTGCTTTGATTCTCCAATATGTGATCCATGCAAATAATGCATACTTAAGTTAGAGAAACGCCTTTCAAACTCTAGAATTCTGTGTAACTGAGCTCTCTAGGGTTTTGTAACTTTCTGATAACTGGAGTGCAGAATAGAAGGGTTTTTTTATTCTTCAGTTTATTGTGCAATAGTATATTATACTTGTTTGGGAAAAAAAATAGCAAGAGATGTAAGACTTCATTCTAAATGAGAATTTTTTGCTGTCGAAGTATATGCCACGGTGAGTTTTTTATGTAGACTCCTCTACATGCTGTTGCTTATTAGTCATCTTCCTCCTGGAGAAGTTTAAAAAAATGGTTTTTATAAGAATGAGAGGCGTCTGCTAACACAGAAAGCAGTTTAATCTTATTGGTTTCGTGTCATATGGAGGTAACATTTGAAGTGTGCAATGGGCATGGGATAGTTCAAAGTGTTGTGTTATAACTTGGATGCTCTGTATCTTTTGTAAAATCTGCATCAAAAAGGCAGGCATCAAAGAAAAAAAGTACAGCTCTTCTTTGTAAGGTGGTTAACATGGCTCTGGACTAGTTTTGACAGTCACTGTTAGATTTAGTTGATGAATACCATGGTCAGGTTATTGTTTTAATGTGTGTGCTTTTACTGGCTGTCAGACTGCAGCAAATACACGCTTGGAACTTTTGGCACTTAGTGCTTCTGGCAGAGTCTTGGTTACACTTCCGTGAGCTTGAATGCCTTGTGTAAAAAACTGGTGGCCGGGGCAGCCAATTTCCATGTTTCCTTCCTCGCTGCTAATGAGGTAAAACAAGGGATTAGTAGATTAAAAAGCCTGATATGCTCAAGATGAGGGAAGTTGAAATTGCCGAAATTTGGCAAAATGAGTATGTAAGGGCTGACGTTCTTTGATTTGGTTTCAGTGTGTTTTTTGTTTGGGGCTTTTCTTTACACCCTTATTATGACTTGTAGGTTGTGGTTAGTATCTCTGCCAGAATATGTGTAGATATTTGTCTCTGACTCTTCCTTACTACTTCTGGTTTTGTATTCATATTTTGTGGTTTCAGTAATGAGATCCTACAGACAAGAAGAAATCTTAAAGTTTTATTAGTAAAAGGGTAACAAATAATGCATTCTTCTTTCAAACCCTAAATTGGTAAAAATTAAAATGGTTTTAACTTCTTCTGTTCTGAATAACACGTTTGCAACCTCCAAAAGCATAATAGTGTTATCTTTGTTACGTTTAGAGTACTCTTTCTTCCTTGTAGAAATACTTTGTAATGGGTTTCAGTTGTAATTTCCAATAATCAAAGTTATTAGGATATGAAATTGGTATTGCTGACAGTATTTGTTTACATGAATATTCATAGCTAGTTCTGAGTGATGAAGTGATAAAGACTAAACAGAATTGTGAATAAAACCTCCATGCAACTTCTGTTCTGCTGAGGGAGCCCCACTAGAAGCTCTTCAGGTATTTGATAATTAACTCTACAAGGAAGGGAAGTATTAGGGCATATTTTAAATACTGCTTTTGCCCTTTTTAGCACCTTAAAATATGGAGATTTGAGACACAAAAGAAATCCAAGACCGAAACAGGGTATCATTTTGGGCCTCATCAAAGGCAGTGTTGCGAGCAGGTTGAGGGAAGTGTTTCTTCCTGTCTGCTCTGGTGAGACCCCACCTGGAAGACTGTGCTTAGGTTGGGATTCCTCAGCGCAAGAAAGATGTGGACCTGTTGGAGAGGGGCCAGAGGAGGGCCACAAAGATGGTTAGAGGGATGGAGCGTCTCTTTTATGAACACAGGGTGAGAGAGTTGGGCCTATTCAGGCTGGAGAAGAGAAGGTTACAGGGAAACCTCATTGCAGCCTTCCAGTTCTTAAAGGGGACCTGTAAAAACAAGGCAGAGTGACTTTTTACATGGGCAGATAGTGATAGGACCAAGAGGGAACAGTTCTAAACTGAAAGAGAAGACATTTAAATTAGATATCAGGGAGAAGCTCTTCACTCTGAGGGTGGTGAGGCACTGGAACAGGCTACCCAGGGAAGCTGTGGATGCCCCGTCCCTGGAAGTGTTAAAGGTCAGGCTGGATGAGCCTTTGAGTAACCTAATCTAGTGAGAGGTGTCCCTGCCCGAGGCAGGGTGTTGGAACAAGGGGGTCTTTAAGGTCCCTTCCAACCCAGACCATTCTGTGATTTTGCATTGACTGTGATGATGGCTTTTTCTGTTGTCCTGAGCTACCGGCTTTTAAACTTATTCTAGAGGACAGCAACAATGCTTGCTAAAAAATTCCAGTGGGTTTACCTAGGATTTACCAAGAGTTTAAAAGCAAACAAGACAGTGGGCATGGGGATGTTCTTACAGAAAACTGTAGGTCTTGATTTGCTGGCCCTTGGAGGAACTGAGATGGAGTTCTGGTTTTGCTGTTGACAAAATGGTATGCAAACCAGTGAAGCAGCAGCTGATCTTAAAAAAATGCTTTCACACTTTTCAGGAAGAAAAAGTTTCATGCCATTTTGAGTCAGTGCTTGTTTAGGAAACAGATGTCTGATTTCACTCTTGTGTAGTAGGGTATGCTGTGAGCCACCATATATATATAAAAAAGGATATTTTGGTAGGAGTTAGTCTGTTTATTTTTGAAGTGGGATTTGAACTGTGAATACCAGGGGGAGGGGGCAAAAAAATCACTATCATTAGTACTTACTAAGCAACACTTTATTTCAGTAATGCAGTTTCTTTTAGAATACAGATTATGAAGCTTTGCATTTTTATGAAATTTGTTCTAATTTCTTGCTGCAGAGGTGCCATGCATTATTCAAGATTATAAAATGATTTGGATTTCAGGAGCATTTGGATTTACTGATGAGGATTTCAAGCTGTGTAATTATGAAACTGTATGCACATGGGTTGGAAGTTCAGAACTCATTAGCGTAAGCATTAAAATAACCATTTTTTAAGTGTGGTATTACATTCTGGGGTGTGCAATTACACTATCGTGCTCCTGGTTACTGGAAGCGTTCTTGTCATAAACTTCGGGTCTAGCAATATGCTTCAAGACAAGTTCATAGCTTTAAGAACAGACACCTGGTCAAATGTTGCTTAGATTATTAAAGAAAATTGGATTTTAGAGATTTAGAGCCATAACACAGTGCCTGTATGCATTAATCAACCTCCTGTTTATCCTAGAAAAAAATATAAGCTTTTATATATTTAGTGATGTATAATTTTCTTAAAATAGAAGAATTTTCTGTTAACACATTGCAATGGTTGCTTATTTCAGCTCTACCTACTTTATCATAGTGTGGCTATAAAGGTTCATACCAGATGAACTCCAAAGTTTTACCTTTTCCAGTGTAATGTTTCTCTTTGAACATTCTGAACTGTGAACTCTGTATCTGAACATTTGTAACCACCAGAGGTTTTCCATTTGTGGTAACTATTCCCTTAGTTTTCTCAGTTAAAAAAACCAAAAAACCACTGACAGTGGATCTGTGACACTAACAAGATTCCTTACAGTTTTGGAATAAGATCGCCTATTTAAATGCTAAAAGGGGTATTTTTGGAGTTAAAAGTCCTCTTTATGTAAGAGACACGTGAATCTGAAGCTTGTGCTTTCCTAATTTGATTTTCTGTTGATCCCTCTCTCTGATCTGTATTTTGCCTTTTGAAAGAGTATTAAAAACATACAGCAGGCAGCATGTTTGGGACCTGGGCCACTTAGTTTTTGGGGAGTGTTCAGCTGTGCAGCTGTAACACTTTCTCTCGACCTGAAAATGTGTTTTGTCATCTGGGCACTAAGCACCAGAGCTAATTGGTTGTCTGACAACTGAAGCTGTCTGTGTTTCTGTTCCTTGCACAATGAGGGGGGTGGAGGGAGGGAGGTCATTCCGAGTGCAGCTGGCCACAAATGGGGGCCTGAATGAACATTCAAATGTCCTGATGAAAAGGAGCTTAATATCTCTTTGTGTAAGCATAACCTGGTGGGAGACTTATTTCTTCTTAATGATTTTCATTGATGTAATAAATATTTGGCATTCTATATAGACATGTTGATGTTTAAGTGCATATAGCACGCACGTTACTGTTTACCAAGGGGGTGATACGCATTGTGAAAATACTTAACCTTGTGGTGAGATAATTTGGTGGATTGTCTTGCTAGAAAGTAAGCTGGGCTCTTAAATGCTTCCACATAGTGGTTTCATTGATATGTTTAGGAGGCTGAGAGAGTTGGGGTTGTTCAGCTTGGAGAAGAGAAGGCTCTGGGGAGACCCATTGCAGCCTTTCAGTACTTAAAGAGGGTCTGTAAGAAAGATGGAAATAAAGTTTTTAGCAGGGCCTGTTGCAGTAGGACAAGAGGCAGTGGTATTAAACTGAAAAAAGGTCAGTTTAGACTAGACAGGAGGAAAAAAATTTTTAGATGTCCCTGCCCATGGCAGGAGGGTTGAACTAGATGACCTTTAAAGGTCCCTTGCGACTCCAACTGTTTATTATTATTTCACTTGTCTTGGATTGCATATGGATTGAGGAAGAATTTTTTGTTCTGTTTACAGTTAGGGCTCCAAAGTAGACTTGCATTGCAAGTGCCAGGTGAGTGTGAGTTAGTGTCCCCTTGAGGGGGTGGAGAAGCTGGTGTGCACTGGAGCTGGGGGTTGGAGACATACAGGCATTGCATATACCACTTGCACAGTGTGTGTCTTTGAGCAGGTGTGCGAGTAAGAGAACACGCCTTCATCTCTTTGGGAGCTCTGAAGTACCTTCTGCAAGGAGCCAGAACTGACTGTGTTCATAACCCGCTTACAAGTTTTATGGAGGAGTGGCTGAAGGTGTTTAACCTGAAGAAAAGGAGGCTCAGGGGAGACCTTTTCTCTTTCTAACCTGCTGAAAGGACGTTGTAGTGAGGTGGATCAGTTTCTTCTTCCACATAACAAGTGATAGGACAAGTGGAAATAGCCTCAAGGGAAGGTTTACATGGGATATTAGGAAAAGTTTCTTCACTAAAAGGATTGTCAAGCACTGGAACCGGCTGCTCAGGAAATGGTTGAGTCACCATCCCTGGAGATGTTTAGAAGTGGCACTCAGGGACATGGTTTAGTGGTGGACTTGGCAATTGGTCTCAATGATCTTAAGGGTCTTTTCTAACCAAAATGATTCTGTGATTCTCTTGAGTATTAATGGTTTTGTGTTCATTCTCTTATTCCGTGGTGATGGTGTTAATAGCAAAATTGAGTTACAATAATTTGAAGACTCAAGTAGTGAGGACTTTGTTTTGTTCTCTTTCTTCAGACAAATAGAACAATAGTTCAAGAACTTCAGTTAAAAAAAAATCTTATTCAGTTACACATTTCAAGGTCAAGATATAATGCTGCCTCTATGTAGTTAAAGTTCAGCTAATTAACCAAAAATAAAATGAAATTAAAGAAATCTTTAAATAAATAAAAATGTGCATTCAGGAAAATGGTACTAGAGATGACACTGTTACAAGAAAAGAATCTGGGAGTAAGTAGTCCAGTTGAAAAAATGCTGTAATGTTAAAATATTGAGACCTTTCTAGCATGAGAATGTGTGTGCTGTGCGGCACCTTCCACAAGCCCTTTTGCTGACTCCATTCAGTGCTGGCTTCTCATGCAGCTGTTCCTTTGGGGGCTTGGTGGGGTTGGTTTTTGGGGTTTTTTCTCCCCCTTATGAAGCTGTTAGAACTGTTTTCTCACTGTTGTAGTGCTACTAGTCTAATTCTTGCTTTTTTACTCCAGACTCTTTTCAGACATTTAATTGCCTCCTTGTTTTTGAAGATTCCTTCCCTGTTATGAGGGATTCCAGGTAATCCAGAAGTCAAAGGCTTGAGAAGCAGAAATAAGAAAAACTTCTTGAAAACGTATTCTGAAGTGTGCAAAGGCTATCTTAACTTCATGTTTGTGTAGCAAAACTAACATAAAGGGATGCCAGACACTTCCTTAAGTTCACTTGTGCTGTTGGATTGTGGATAGTGCTGCTTCTTGTTCATACACCTTTTCGAATGTCCTGCTTTTTTTTCTCTTGGGGTTTAGCTCATGCTCAAACTCTTATTTTCTAGTGGTATAACTGTCTGTTCATGTAATTGAAAGTGGCTACTTAAAAGAAGGAAAGTCAACAATGTTTTCCTCAGATTTGAAGGGTTTTCAGCTTTCAGGATTTTACCGCATTGTCTGAAAATGAGAGAGATCTTACAAATGACTTAGATTTGACAATCAGTGTGGGATACCTGGAGCTGAAGAATTGCTGAAATTTAGCTGTTGTTGGAACCGTTTTGGGCAAGTATGAACAAAGTGGTGTAAAGAGCAAAGGCCATGTCAAAAAAGATTTTAGAGTGTACTCACTGTTGCCTTTGCTGAGGACAGGGGCTGCAGTGGAGAAGGAAGCCACCAGTCTCCAACCCAGGTGGTACAGTAGGTGAGGCACTGACTGCCCAGAGGAGCTCCCATCTTTCTGGGTGTCTGGGTTTGTGGAGAGGACCAGGCTGTGCACTGGGTGCAGCTCTGTGTCACTCTGCTTTCTGCTGTTACCTTGGGTCAGGCTCTGTGGCCGGAGAGCAGCTGCAGAAGTGTGGACTTCTGAGAGGTTGTCTCGCTCTGTTTCTTCTTTGGGAGGGAGTGCTAGAACTGGAGGAAAAAATTAGGGTGTTGAGGCCACCTCTAGGTTGCTCAGTTCAAGGCTCTTTGGTAATTTTATCCATGCTTCCTGTGCCAGAAGAAACTGTAGGATAAAAATGTTTGATACAAGGAAATGCTTGATAACTGCAGTTGAATCTTGATAAATAAAATATAGCCTTTACTTCTCACTGAAGTGCATTCATCTTATGGTGGAAAAATGGCATGAAATGTCAATTGCAATGCGTATATGGCAAAGTAATTCTAAAAATTTAATTTATTTTAAATGTATGAAGTTGACATATTTTCTCCTTAGTTGAAGGTTTCATTTGTTGATGCCTCTCCTGTTGCTTTTTCTGTTTTTTAGTTGAAAATTGAGTTGAAGACAAGCAACAGTCAGAACTTAAACACGCATGAGAAGCTAGCCAAGTGCTGGTGTGCATTGTGCAGCTCCCTAGAACAGCATTCAAATAGTACATGGCCTTATACTGCTGTTCTTGCTAAGTTGTATTTTTTGATGTGTTGTGTGATTTCTCATTAATATTTCTCATTAATATTTCAATCTTTTTGTAACTGTCCTCCTAACAAAGCAATTTCATGTCTTCCTTGCTTTTTCAAATAAGAGCTAACTTTTTGATGAACTCAAGTTCTACTCTGATATGATTATTAGCAGGCTGTAGTAATTATAGTAATTATTTTGTTGGGTTTTTCCTTTTTTAAAAAAAAAGTAGACCTTTTCCAATGCATTTAACTTAAGGTATAATTCTTAAGAGGATAATAAAATACACCACGTTAGATCATGCAGTCAGGTTAATGCAATCAGGTTGCTAATGATTTTCTTGGGAGAACTTCCACAAGAGAAGATGAAGACTTGCTCTTCTTTTGCTGAAGAAATGTCCTCATTTGCTGTTGATTGAGGTCCTAAGCTTAAACTGCTAGATTTAGCTTGACCCAGGTGATATTAGTGGCACTTTCAAGTTCTGATTGCTTGCCTTCCTGGGACTACACAAAGATTACTGACTGATAAGAAATCAAAGAACGGAATTTCAGAGTACTGAGATTTTCCTGATCTTAATGTTTTCCATGTTTAAAATCTGAGGAGTCTTTCATATGGTGCTAATGCATTTTATATTAACACTTCTGAAAAGTTTTTCTTAGATGCCATGTTTCTTACATCGTTTTATGTTCAG
Organism: Sclerurus mexicanus; assembly: GCA_013396755.1. Taxonomy (NCBI): domain Eukaryota; kingdom Metazoa; phylum Chordata; class Aves; order Passeriformes; family Furnariidae; genus Sclerurus; species Sclerurus mexicanus. Next base: position 378,550 of record VWZF01004115.1, on the reverse strand, counting down.
CCTTTAAGGAAGGTTTTTCCCAAACTTTCCTTTATGTCTGATATCTACCCCATAGCAGTCAAAGCCTCAAGGAAAAAACATGTTTGAACAAGACGTTCCTATAGGTCAGTACGGAATAGTGATAGTGAGATGGACAAACAATGCAGCAACAGGAGCTAGGTGTCTTAAGATACTTTACCTTTGTGACATCGGAGCTAAGCTGCTGAAGGTAGGTATGAAATGTATTATGTGAGGAGCTTTGATCACCAAGTGTGGTGTATTTAGTTTTCAAGTTATCAGATCTTGTATGAAGCTAAAACTACCCACTGGCTCTATTTGTAATCCTTGTATAGAACTGTAGTTCTTATTTCTGTGCCTCCTCTCTGCAAGCTGGTTATAATACCTGATGAATAAAGGAGTGAAGAATTTTAATTTCTCCTTTTAGATGGCAGCTTCCCTTTTGTTATTCTGTATAGCAGCAGCATTCACTTAGTGGCAATTTAAGTAGCACCTTCACGGGTAGAATTCTATTGAGTCTCATGTATAAATACAACCTGGAAAAGTAAATTCTTTTGGACATAGCAGTTAATCTAAGAAACCAAATACGAAGTGCACTTTAGCTAAGGTTATTCCTTTTTTTTTATTTTGTTTTTGTGAATATGAAAGCTTACAAAGGTACAGTGTTTTTGTGTTCAGGATCCCTTCCTCCGAAACCTTCCCTGCTCCTTCAAGTCACCACAAAGCTAGCGTGGGATACAAGAAAGGACTTGTAGCTTTGTATGGTCTCTTTGCTCTCTTTTATGAGAGATTCGTGTTCCCATTTCCCTATAACCATTTTAGGATGCTGTCCTGACCTTCCCATGCAGAAGCGAAGGTGGCAGCAGTTTTGTGTAGCTGTGCTTAGCCTGTTAGGCTGCCTTTGTCTCTGCAAAAGGGGCTTTTACTTCGGTGTCTGAAGGCTCTGCTTTCTGAAGCAGCACTCAAAGGCAATGAACGTTTCTTAGGCTTCGTTTTGCTTTGGCTGTGGTGTGCTGGCAGCCTTGAGCCAGCCTAAGTGTGCATTTGCTTTCAGAAGAGATGGTGTTGTCTGTCTCCACCCAGTCCTGCTGCTCTTGCCCTCTGAACTGTACGGGAGCTGTTCTGCATTTAAAGTAGTTTAACACAAACATAAAACTTTGTTATTTTTACCCAGAACAGTTTTCCAAAGTAACTCCCTTTGTGGACTCCGTGCCTGCCAGACGCAGTGAGAGGCGGCAGTGCTGGGTAGGGGAGGGTGTTGCTGAAGTGGTCATGCTGCTGTGGTCATCCATAAGGAGTTGAGGCTCCTCTGCTTGCAACCACTCCAGGAAGAACTTCAGTTTCATATTGTGTTGCTAAGCAATAATGCACCACGATGGGACAGAAAATGTCCTTGGGAAAGCAGGACCATCTTTCACTCCTTTGACTGCCCTGCTTTGCTGATCTCGACTTTCTTTGCTGTAGTAGCTCACAAGTGTCAGAGATTTTTGTTGCCATTTCAGTCCCATTTTTACTGCTGTCCTCTCTTCAGGGAAATTCCTTTTGTTTCTTCAAGGGAGGGAATATGTGAGTAATTTATCTAGTAACTTAGAAATTGTAATTGAACGTGTAATAAGAACTGTCCTATACTACTTGATGCACCTTCCTATCTGGGCTGTTCCTCTTGTACCCAGCTTGCTCGAAAGTCCTCTCTGCTTCCCCTGAAGAAGATGCCTCCTAGATAATACCTCTTGACCTGCCCTGTAGGTCTGGCTCTTAAAGGAGGTTTTAGGGTAGGTGTGTGGACTTTTTGAAAAGATCTATATACTGCTTCATCTAAATGTAGTTCAGCAATGAACAAGTTCTATTCTGTGAAGTCAAAAGTATTGCAGAAGAGTTGATTTTAACTTCTTGGATTAAAAAACCAATAAAAATGGTGTGGAAAAGGATTATGCTCCAGCAGAAAAGGTTTTGTGGCTATGCTGATTAGCTGTACTGCTTCAAAGTTCAGAAAACTTCATGATTGGTCACATATAGGAGAGGAAAACGGGATGATTGCAGCATTTGGAACCTCAGCTTTTCTTCATTAAAACTAATGAGGATATGAATAATTCTGCAGTTTGGAGGTCTGAAAAGTAGTACAGGAGCTGGAAATAGAGACTGTGGGCTGACTGAAAGGACTGTCCTTGTGCTGTGATACTTAATTGATCAATGACTCTTTCAAAACCCCCAACTTGTACGTACCTGTCAGCAGGCACTGGGAGAGTTATGTCAAAAAGGTTCAGAATGCTCTGGATCATTATAAACATAAGCCATCAGGTGTTTCGTGGGCTTCCTGCTTTTCTGCTCTAATTAACTATATTCCTGTAGTGGAACTGAGCTCAAAAGTTGATGTGCACAAAACCTGTATCAGGCCTACCTGGCTGGTAACCCCACAGAAGAAGAGGAAAGGTAAGGATGACAATGTCCAGCTTGCTGGTAAAGCATGGCACATACTTTAGTCCTAGATGTACACCTGTATCCCCGTATTAAATACAGATAAAGACATATGTGGCGTAACTCTTTTGGAAATTCAAGTAAGAAGTGGTGGGTTTTTTTCTGGCTTATTTGTTCCTTTAAAGTGAAAATGAGTATATGGGGTAATACTGAAATTGTCCCAATTGTGTAAAGGAAATGAGTAAATACTATTCCTTTTGCTGTTGGTTGTCTGAGTAACTATCCACTCTTGGAGGATGCTGAGAATATAAACATAGTTTAAATATCTTCAAATCCTATAAGGTAGAATTGAGGGAGAATAACAAACAGCATTTGAAGTATTTTTATCGTGTTAACATTTGATTGCATTGTAAACAGAGGGTGTTATTGGGACTTCCAGTACTTGGCTTTTTCTCCAGTATGTTCCTCGGGAAAGAAAAAAACCTCAAACTCAGAATTGTACTGCAAACACATTATAAACAACATTTTAGTTGCCTGGTAAATGTATTCTGCAGTATGGTTTCAAGTAGTGGAAAACAGTTTCATTCAGTTAATGGAAGACATGTTATTCACTGTATCTGATACAGAGAAAACCAAACTACCTGTTAAAGGTGATGAACTTTTTATTCCTTGTTCGGAAGGTGCAGATATTTGTAAAAAACCTCCTAGACTGCTCATGTCCCAAGAAAAACAAAAGCATCTTCTAGCCCTCCGTGGTCTTTGTGTGCTGTTGCTTGTTGCCACTAATTGTCAACTGGATGTTACCCTTCCTGTGTGACCTAACAATTTCATGTATTTTTTGTGGGAAATTAGGAGTAAGATACAGAACTTGTGTGGAGAGGGTAGTGAGTGGAATATCTCTACTATTTAGGGATGACAGCAGATTTTTTCTTTGTCTCTTAATTCTTCTTGTGTTCGGCAGGGGCATCTTAAGTGTTTTCATGAGGGTTAACTCAGCATTTGAAAAGCAGTTGACAAAAGTGCCAATGGTATCAGATATAGGAAAGCTGCAAGTATAATGAAACAGAGTGCTATTTGCTGCCAATCAATTCTGAAAATTTGCCAAAAAATATTTGAAGTAATAGGTAAAAAAATAAAGTGAGCGGAAAAAGAGTAAGCCGTCTTCTGGCCCTCTTAAATGAACAAACAGCTACCAAAACCTGCCCCAAACAAAGAGCTCCCATTAAAACCAATTCACAGACCAAAAGAAACAGAAAAAGCCTATGGGTTCTTAACATACAGTTGGATTCCCCAATGTCCTGTCCCCCCTCTGAAGCCCCTTCTTCAAAAGGTTAAAGGAAAAAAACCCCAAAACAACAGCAAAACATGTCAAGCAAAAGCCCCAAACTGCAGCTACATTATGGCAATAGGAGCAGCAGCAGTTGTTTAGCTGGCCCAGAGAACAAAGGGTTGCAGATTTTGAGTGATTTCAGAGTTTTCTGTCTCTGCATCCTCATTTTATAACCCTCGGTACTTGCTTTCCAATTTCTGCTAGCTCCCCCACCGTCACTATTCTGTTAAGTGTGCAAGTACTAGGCAACTCCTGGTTTATGGTTTGGAAGAGAGTGTGTTAATCTGGGCAAAGGACTGGTTCCTGTCACTGCTTTAAATGGGTTACTTCACTTTCCTGTCTGCATGTACCCAGTGTCAGCTTTTGGTGTTGATTCTTGTTTGGTAAGCAAGTGTTGTCTAAATGTTTGTTCTCAGAGAACACTTGGTTAATGTTATCAGCTGAACTTTTGGAGAAGCTGAATGGGCTAAACCCGGACTGTTCTACGGACAGTTTCCCTCTACTCTGGCCTGAAACCATATTGTGTTTCATTCTTGATTCTCTGTGTGTGCATTCACATACACCCTACACATTTTAGTGTGATGTTCAGAACTGTGTTACGCTTAAGTTTATCTTACTAATGGTATAAATCATACTAATTGCACCAGGTACCTATTTTCTTGCTCTTCTGTGCTGCTGAAGGCTCAAAGACTAAGTGGCCCTTATGATACAAACTACTGGCATGGAGAAGCATAGTCTCTTTGACTGCTCTGTAACCATTGCTAAATCTCTTTGACTGGTGTTTTCCAGAGAACTCCCAAATGTAAAAAGCATATTCCTTATTTCTTTAACTTTTTCAAGTTAATTCCCTTGTTTCCAGCTGCTGTCTTGCCAGGAAAGATAGATACAGGACAGTTGCTTGGATGAACATATTGCAGACAAGACAATTTCTTTATTAAAGTCTAACACAAAGTCTGAGAGGCTCTGTCAGAGTGGCAAACAACTGCTTATCCAAGCTGAGATTGCCAAGTTTTAGGGGAGATTGCTTTATTTTGGCAAAGTACTGGAGCACATAAGGAGCTTCTTAAATATCTTTCTTTTTTTCCTTTTTAGTTTTTTTTCAGTAGTGTTTGTAATAGAATTTACTGTGAGTGGAGAAGATCAGCCTCAAATACAGCTGCAGGGCTGTGGGTCTTCCACTGTGCGTGGTGGCACTGCTGGATAGCAAAGGGTGGGTCCAGCCTCACGTTCTGCTACCAAGGAACTGTGTTTGGGTTAGAATGAGTGTCCCCCCAGCCCGGCCTGCCCCTGGGCCGTGTCCTCTCTTTGCATTGCCACCTTCCCTGCGAGGGGTTCTCTGCTTTACCTGCAGGTGCCCGGCGTGGGTGTGGCAGCGCAGGGTGTCAGTGCTACTGGGTGTGTGCGCAGTGGTGCCACCGGGCAGCGTGCGGCGGGACCTGCTGTGGGTCATGGCGTGGCACTGAGGGGTGGCGGTGCTCAGCGGTGTGGCAAGCTCCCGTCATCGTGTAAATCCAACGTGAGTACCCATTCCGCTGGAGTACATTGCTCCACCAATGTGAGCCTTTGAACTACACCAGCTCTGCTGCTAATTGTGCGATCAAGTTCCCTTGTAAGAAGTCTGTGTTTAGAGTCTGGCAAGGCTTGTGCTGTTGCTTTGTGTGTTATGGATGGCTTGGCCACTGTTCCTTTTTTCCCCGGCGGATTGCTGCTCCCATGTTCTCTTCCCATGCCTTTGTAGCCTGGTTTGTGGCATTTGAGTGCCAGTGAAATCATACTCTTGGCCCTTTCCCTCGTTAACAGGGTTAGCGATACGGAGTATTTCTGGCAGAAGCATGGTGCCTCATATGTCAAAATGGTTCTGTACACGTAGTGTATTCAGAAAGAAAACTTGGTTAAAGAAGGCTTGTAAACCCAGTTAAGCAGTAGAATATTAACCATCAAGGTGAATGCACTGACGTTTTAAGCAATTAATTTTTTTCAGGAGAAGGAAGGAAAACTGTCACTTTGGAGTCATCTAGCAGTTTTTATTATTTCTAATAGCTAGTGTTTTGTCTAGCTTGCTAGTACTGAGTCATTTGTAACAAAGTTTTTTACAGTGGATCTAAGTGACGTGTCTTTGAACTTGTACAAGAATTGCCTTTTCTATTAATTAGATATTGATGTGTTCTTTCCAGTTGCTAATTGCAGAAGGCTTGTTAAACAATTTCTGTTTAGTTCAGTTGTTTGTTACTGCATGCATTGGCTTTCAGCAGTGCAAAGTGTAAATAAACTGAACAGTTCAACAGTGTGATCACATACTTTGTATATTTTAGATAATGTTTTGTGGGGGTTTTGGACCAGATTTGGTAGCAACGCAGTATCTCTTCATTCATCCATCTGGGTAAACTTCAGTGTTTGGAGAAAGATATTCAGTCTGCAGTGGCTTGCAGTGTAATTATGTACTGTGTGGAGTTTGTGCTGAAAACCTCTGCTCTAGCTAAGAATGGAACTGAGTAAGCCAAGCTAAGGGAGCTTTTTAAATGAGAAATGAATAGATCATTTATCTGTGGAAAATGCAGAAACATTTGGAGAGAAAAGTCTAAGGTGAATTGAAATATTTTGTTTCCTGGATGTGGTACCATTCGAACACTGAATCAGTTGGACCTTGTTGTGATGCATTTAGGCAATGGCTGTGGATTATTTGGTTCCGAATAGCAGCTTGTGCTGTGTGTTGTACTTCAGCACATGCTCCTTCCCCCACAGATATTAAATATACTGTTGTTGAGTGAATATTGTTGATTCTTATGTTCTGGAGCAAATTGCACATTTGAAAGAAGTGGTGCACAACATGACTTCCAAAGTTTTTAAAGGCTGTGTTGTGACTGAGTGGCTCTTTGCTAGTAAAGACTCCTGAAGTATTTTTGATGCTGAAGTAAGAATGGACGAGGGCAGATCTGAACAAAATAGGAGTTTCTAGATAGGAGACTGAAGAGTGGGCCTCCAAATGCTCTAGCTCTGGATTCCCAGTAAATTAAGGCTGGTTCTTTAGGTGTTAAACTGCTGGTAAGTGCTCATTCTCTTTTCTACCATGTTGAGGCAGCTTCAAAGGAGCGTGTAGGCTTATACTTTGCAAGAATGCATGGCATATATATTTTGGTTGTGGGAAAATGGATAATTAAACTGGTAAGACTCGTGGAGGTCTGCAGGTACAAATAGCATGAATTTTGACATTTGCAGGTGTGGCTCCATATGAAGTCCGTGGATGCAGAGCCTTCAAGTCACAGTTCTCCAATCTCTGGCTCAACAAACCTTATTTAAAAGTACCCTTTGAGCTTGGCTGTCATCATCTTTGTCCTTTCCACTTTTTCTTATTCCTTCGTCCAAAAAAACCCCAATGAAAACTCCCAGCTCTGTGTTGCTGGATGGTTCTAAAGTTGTCAGGTTTTAACTCTTACTGCCATAGGCTTTTCAAATGAGTTATTCTGTGTTAGGTACTTTGAGCATTGGTTGGAGCAATACTAAGTAACTAAAAAAGATCAGTCTTGGAACAGTTTTTTACAGTCTTGGTCTGTTTTGTGAGAGTCTGAAGGTTTCTGTGCATCCTTCAGTCCCTCTGTTGTATTCCTCTCACCGGGTCCTTGTGGGCTCTGGAGCAGCTGCCTGGTTACCAAGAGGGAGGAGGAGCACACGGAACCAGGGCCAGGCACTGTGTTTGTGTTGTCCTTTCTCGGGAGAAGGGAAAGGGCAGAAGGAAATGGCAAGTTCAATTGTGAAACTCCTTACAGTTTTACAGATAAGCACATAAGTGAACATTTCGAGTATGTTTTGTGGTTTTCTTTAAAAATCTGATGAAAAATAAATATTGAAGAAGCTCAATTTCCATTTGTTGTGCATTTGATGTCAGTGACAGGAGCAGTTCAGTACAGAGCTTTTATTTTTTAAAACACTGTTTTTGCAGCCTACTTAAAAGTGATTTTCCTACATGTGGGAAATAGTGAAGTAATTAAACACATTTGGGTCTATGCATAAATTTTCTAAAATTAACTGTCTCTTTCACACTAATCTTTCTTGTCTTTAATTGGGTTGAAATGTGTGAAAGGGAAAAAGGTTTGATAGGGAAGTATTTTTCAGAGAGTAGTTTAACTACAGACCACATAAAGAAATTGCTAGATGTGCTTGGGTCAGGGAGGCAAGAACCTTCTGTTAAAAGGGGAAATATTCTTCTGTTGGTTTCTGCTGTGTTGTTTTTGAGCACATTACCTGCTTCTCCCATGCTTTTATGCCTTTCACTCCAGTGGTGAAATTCAGGTGTGCTGCAGGTAAAAACAAAATATCCTATCACTCGAAGAATTAAAAATCCTTAATCATGAAGTTGTGGTCATCACTTATCACATCATTATGAATACATTTAATGTTAATTAGTTTGCATTTTCCCTGTTTCCTCTTTTGTTTCCCCAGCAGTTTGCTAACCTGTTCATTTAAGAGCAGTGCTGACTAACCTCTTCAGGCTTCAAACGTGTCTAATAAGTAAACTAATGCATGACCCACTTGCACTAAAGCTGAAACATCATTCTGGAAGGTGCCCAACAGAAGGATGCATTTCAGGGGAAAATGAAAATTCGATGGAAATAGAGGTGATAGTTAGGCGTACGTGCTGCTGTAGTATAGTTGGTGTAAAATAGTGGTATAAAGAGTTGAAATACTTTGATTGTAGCCACGATTCTTTGTTGGCTTTATTAACAGCTGAGTTGTTGCCCCCTCCTTTCTCAGTGGAATTGTTTCCCGTTTGGAAATTCTTTTCCAATACTGATTAGGAAGCTAACTTGTCTCAGGTGTATGTATACACATTTTAACCCTGAAGAAAATGTTTTTATGCTTGGGAACTTTTACCTTCAACTCCATCATCTTTGTTTTCAAAGTGTGTTTACTCACTCATAATAATTTATTATAAACATTTTTAATGTTTATAATAAACTCATTTTTTCAGTTAACTGGAATTTATGAAGTGTATTTTGAGATGAGGATTCAGTCTTTCACCTGCTATAACAAATTTGAGACACATGGTTATGGGTTTTGTATTCAACTTTTCACTTCCGAGTAAGTGATTAATCTTTCTTCTTGTCATGTTTTGTGTCACAGTAGCACTGTCGTTTTCTCCCTCTGACAGCCTGACACTATTTAAACATCAGTCTAATTTTGCACGTAAGCCAGTTTAAGAGAAGGAAAAAAAAATCACGTGAGGCATGTCACAACTTATTTTCAGAAGCAGCAGGCTTGCAGAAGGCACAACTTGCTCTGTTCTGTCTTGATTTCTGCTGACAGCAGGCTGTGGTGTTAGCACTTCTAACAAAAACCGAGTCTTTCAGACAACAGAAGTATGGGAGAGTACATATCTTGCTGTGCAATGAAAAGGCAAAGCTTGTTGGAGGGAGGGAGAAGGTGTTGGAGCCCATATATGATTGATTTGTACTGGTATCTCTATCTTTTTAGGGAAAACGTCTGCTTTATGCCATGTGTTTTCCGAAGTACAGTTTTCTTAATATACTCTACTTCCTGATAAAAGTATTTCCCCTTAGCCCTCAACATTTGAGTCTTCACCTTCGGGATGATGTTTGCATACGCTGGTTTTACCCTTGTGTTTTGCAGGTTCACAGTAAGTCATGTGGTGGTCCAGTCTGAAATAGGAGTAAGCGATCGGTTAGGAATTATTTCAGATTTTATGTTGGGTTTTGGTGTATCAAATAATATCTTTGGGAGTTCAAAATATTCTCACCTCTCCTTTGCTCCTTGCCTGAAGAAAGAAACCAGTGGATCAGACAGAAGCACTGAAGGTGTGTTGAAATATTAACTGAAGTCCTCTTCTTAAAAATGCCACCTCTCCTTTCTGCCCTGTCTTCTGAGGACAGGCAAGGCTTTCTTGTGCTGTTCCTAGGGCACTGTGACAGTGTTCTGTGTTTCTCCTCAGGACCTCTCTCAGCTTTTTTCTGTGTCCCCTTGCCTTCTTGTTTGTTGTAGTTCCCTTTCACGAGGTGGTGTAAACATCACTGCCTTCAAGAGCAGAAAGTGCAAAGATGTTTTTATTACACAGAATTAATAGAACATCTATAAAAAGTATTCAATCCTTGAGAGCAGCAAATTTCAATGGGCAAACGTCAACCCAGGAGCAAAATTGTGAGAGCTTGAAAACATTCTGTTTACCTGCTAACTATGAGGAGTAGAGAGATGTCTTGTGGGGTTATAGCTCAACTTCTGTGTAGTCAATGTTAGCAAAATGAAGTACTTTTTTCTATTTCTGACTGGTGAGAATTTGATGGAAACTCGAAAATCATATGGGAACGTCCTGTAGACTGGATACTTCCTGTGTCACATGAAATGAGCTGGGTGATTAGCTGGAAGCAAATGTTAATTCCTGTTTGTTCCATGAATTTGTAGACAAAGTAATATCTGTCAGAATGGGTACTGCCAGCTGCAAATGATGGTGTAGTGTCCAACGTGAAGTCATTGACTGCAGGATGTGCTTTCTGTGCTTTTAGAGACTTCTAAGGCAGTTTATTGCAGTCTTAAAAATTGTCAGGGAGACAACACGTTTTTCTGCCGTTAGCTGTGCAATGGAGAGTGAAGAACATAATTTCCATTGTTTTAAGGCATCAGTGGGTAAAGAGAATCACTATTTTTTAAACAAGGTCTGTTTCCTCAATTGATGTTATTGGCAGTGTAGGAAACCTTTGTCTTGCCAGGATACATCACAGTAGTACCCCATCTTGGACTGAACTTTTGCAACTTACAAAAACACCAACAAATGTAGCCAAAACCTAAAAACAAACCCAGCAACAAGAGTATTGATTTCTTTGGGCTGAAGTTGACTTTATGGAGTATCTCTGTGTTCTCTTGAGCAGGTTAAGCTTTTCTTCTGTGTCTGATCTAGCAGTATTTTCCCTTTCTTGTGTGATAGAACAGACACTTTTTTTAGAGCTGCTATTGTATGTTACCAAGCCAGGAGAATGGAGTAGTTACTTGCAGGATCATCTAGTTCAAGTAAATGCTTTAAGATGCATAAAGGCAATTGCTTGTGTGGATTCAGTCTTTTCTCCTTCCATCTGGATTTCTCTTCCTTCCATATATGTGCTTTCCTTTCATCTGCAGATCAGAGGAAGAAAGTGTTGCCACTGAAATGAGGGGCATGTTAGTCACCTTTGAATCAGAAACAAGCTTTTTCTTCCTTTTCTTAGATTCCCTAATATTAGTTGATCTCTCTTCTTGCCACTCCTTTATCATGTTATCACGTGCTGTTGGCACAGTCCAGTCTGCAGCTCTGTGTGCTCAACACGTGTAACACATCCCTGACTGAGCGCCGTCAGGAGGAACTTAGAGCCCATAATCGGAGTTTGTTACTGAAGTGCATTTGTGTTCTGCTGAACTGGGGTTATTTGCCTGAGAGATTTCTTAAAAACTTTCCTGGAAAATGAGTGAGCTAATGAAGGTCTTTGATGTCTTCTGTACACAAGCTAACTGATGTTTGTGTTGCCAATAATTAATTTCATCCTTCAAATTCATTTTCCCAAGCTTCATGAATTACTAGTGTTGTGGCAGTTCATTGCTCTGGTCCTTTTATTGGGTAGCTTTGGGACATTCCGTGTCTGCTGGAGGGCAGCACGTTGCTTTTTGGTGACAGGTCGGCCAGCTCGAGAACAGCTTTGCTTTCTTGGTCTGCTGTTCCTGCTTCCAGGCCCTGTGTCTCCCAACAGGGACTCCATTGAGCGCTTTGCTCTCTTCTCCTCAGCTCCACTCACAAAGACTGTGTAACTTAGCACAGCCTGCAGGTAGATATGTGTCTAAAGAGCAGGGCTTAAGAAACCAGAATTTTTTGGTTTATGCAGCCTTCACTGATTCTGTTTATAGATGAATTGGCTTAAAACACTTTTGCAGAATGATGGATGACAAGAGCATTCGACTCAGCTTTAAGACTATTATCACTGTGCTACAAGTCAGCACTTTATTCCTGCGGAGCCTTATGGTAATGGCAAAAGATCCTGCAAATTCCTCATCTGCCTCTTTTGCAAAAACCCCAGAGATGTCAAATTTCATGAAACTAGAAGCTGCTGTTTAAATGAACTTGGATGTACATGCTTGTAACATCTGAAGATGTAGTCTTAGGATCGTATTTTAAGTAACAAAATGAAATAAGCTTTGAAAGCTCTTCTGTTTTGTTGTTCTCATGCTAACTCTCTTACTTGAGTCAGCATCTTAGGGTAAAAGTTATTTGGTGTGGTTTTGCTGCCCCCGAGGAGGTTTTTTTCATGATTGTTGGTCCTACCTGTCTAAAACCGCTCAACTGTGAGCTGGGCTCTTCTTTGTTTAGTATACCTCTGTGTGCATGCTCTCTGAGCTGCTGGGATTGCTTACAGCTAATTCGACTTATCATAAAGGAAAGCCCAATAGGAACCTGTCTTAGACCAAGCGGACTGATGAGTCAACACTTGTGTAACTACTGCTTAAAAATAGTTTTGTTACAGTTAAATAGTTTTCCTTTTTCACTTAAATAATTCTGTGACACAAAGCAATTGTTTGCTTTTGTGTTTCATGTAGAATTTCTCCACCTTTGAAAAATCTGTTGAAAAGCCTGGAAATGTTCCATACCATATTTATATTAAAAAAATATTAATATGATAAAAAGAACTTTTACTCTTAGACAACCCAGGACTGTGGGTTCATTTGCACTGAAATCACATTGTTCTCTAATTGCAGAGAAAATTCAAAGCGAAGATTGCGTGTTGTACCAAGTGGAAATATTTCCTATTGAATGAAACAGCTGGTTATTTCATAGGAATTTCTCCTTTATGCGGAGGGCTTTGAAGTACAGTGTGAGCAAAGGAAGAAGAGGAGAAGGGGAGGTCTGTTTTGGCTATTGTAATGCAGTGAAACTCTTGCACTGGTGATGGACTGAAAAGGCCCTTTGCACCAAGTCTCATCTTCTCTACCCCTTCTGCTGCTGGGCCGCTTCAGAATAACAGTGGTGATGGTCTCCTTCATATTTTCTCATTTTTCATAGACTTCCATTTCTGTTGAAAAAAAGAAGCACTGAAAGGTTATATTTACTTCTAGAAGAAATAGTGAGAGGTGGAAAGAACTCTTGACAGTTGTCCTGAGGCAGCAGAAAAACTAATAATGAAAGAAACAGTTCAGCGTCCGTAAAAAGTCTGGTCTAAAATGAATACATCTCTGTGCCCTTCTTGGAGCCGTGCTGGTTAATGGCATTCTAGCAGGCTGGGGAGTGTTGGGGATGATGATACCTGTTATGTAAGAATACAGGATATTACTGCAGTGTGAACTATTGTAGTGTTAGTCCTAAGCATTGTTTATGTATGCAATAAAGAATGAACTTGGGAGCAAAAAGGCAAAGTGCCTCAACTGATCTACATGTTTTCCTTTCCTTTGTATAAAATTGTCTGTCACAGTGTGACCCAGAATTTGGCAAGTTTTTGGAAGATACCAGGTCTTTTCTCAGAGGATTTGAAATCCTATTTAGACAGATGGAAGAGACAATGATTTAGATGTAACAGTGCAGCAGGACAGAGATTGCATTATTGGAATTATTGGAATTTAGAATTGTTTTCATATTTCTTTATGAAAGACTTCTGGATCTGTTCCTCTCTTCAAACTAACAAACTAGAAATAATGTCTTAGATTCTGTTTCGATATCCAATATTTGCTTTATGTGCATCTTCAGACAATAGGAAAAGAGAAGGCAGGCTCATTTTCAAAACAAGCACGTTAATATTAGAAACAAAGCTATCTAGAGCTGTCAGAGTAGTGTGTTCTCAATATAATCAGGCAATAAAAAAATGTGGGCTTGATGTCTAATTCCACAGCCTCTCTAGCTTGCATTTAATAATTTATATATTTTTTCATCATTGCTACTCTGTAGAGCCAAAAAGTGAAGACTAATGAGGCAGGTAAAGTTCTGAAAACAGATTGAGAATTTTTTAAGCTTTATGATGCGTGAGACTCTGCTATGCTGATAAAACACAGGCAGACACTCGATGACATACTTGGGTTGTTACATGCAGAATTTTGGTAGGAGCTGGGTGAGCCTCTGTTCAAGTCAGAGGATAGGTGCTGTGCAAGAGCTGTCTGCAGCTCCAGCCTTGGCTGGCTGACTGATGATGTGTATAATTTAGAAAGCCTGGCATACACTGAAATATTTATGCTTTCCCCAGGACTGCCTCGTTCCATGTGCACATGGAAACTGCAAGGTCAGTCTGAGAGGCTGGGCAAACTACAGATGTGCCTTAGCTGGAACTCTGTTTCTGCTGGCACGTGGCACAAGGGACTGCTATATAAAAATGCAGTACAAGATAGTGTTAACTTTTTATGAAAATCCCTTGTGTATGTACAAGGCTGCCTGTATTTGGGTTTATTTAGCACTTATTGTATGGCTGTTAGATGCTTCGTCCTCCAACTTCGTCCTAAAGTATAATGAACGATTGTTTCATTAACACAATCTACTATGAGAAGAAGTCGATGATCTTCCCCTTTTTTAACCATGCTAATTAAAGCAAAAACATGTCATGGAAAACATGATAATTCTAGTATTAAAAAAGCCACTTTACAATTCTTTTGGGCCCATACAATTTTTTGCACTCTAATAAAGATGTGAATTGTAATGTTTTTATTGAGCAACTTTATTTTTAAATAAAAAATGATCTATGCAATAGATAAAAAACAAAATAATGTAAACCAGATTTCTTGTCAAGTAAATAGAATTAGGTAGAATTTGCAGATAGTCACAAGGAGGAGCAGAAAACCCAATGTGCCTGTGAAAACCCAGCGCTGGTTAGATGTCTGTGCTACAATGCCTATTAAAATAGTTACAGTATTTTATCAGTTCCTTTCTTCAATTCCAAATTAGTTCAGTTTTTCCCCCATCCCTTGCTTTGATTTTGCTGGGTTTACTACCACTTCAGGAGGTCTGGAGCGTCTGTGTCCCTTGTAGGTGGTGCCACATGCTCTTTTTGAAGCTGTAGGACAGTTTAGCCAGGAAACCAGCCCTGTGCTGGAGTTGTTCCCTTCCCACCCCTGAGTGTGGGTTGCTGCTTAATTACAGTGTTACAGAAACATTTCATATTGCTGCTTGGTTTAAAAGGATGCTGTTTGGAAGGTGTTGGGCTTTGGTTTTTTAATACTTGCTGGGGGTTTCTGCTGTTGTCCTTTGGCGCTGTTTGTGTGAGCAATGCCATTTATTGTGCAGAACTGCTCAGATGGACTGCTTTGTCACAACATCATTTCATTTCAAAACTGTACTAATGCTATTTTGCCTTTAGCAGGTTAACATAAAAAGTGTATCTCTCCTGTGCTCCTTGTTCCCTCTCGCATCTTTGTCCACCTTTGGGTGGAATATGTAACCATTTTGCCCTTGTTCTTCCCCTCCCTCACCAGCTGGATAAACAATTCCCTTTTTCTTTATAATGATTATAAAGAAGATGTCATGATACATTTATGGCTATGTTCTGAAAAAAAAAGTGTAAATGTCTTGTATTTTATAAACAGTGAAGAAAAAGATCAGCCTCTCAGGGATTTGGGATCAGGGGCCTTGTTTTTCAGACATTGCATGGGATGTGGATCTGTGTTTTCCTTTGTCATGTAACTGCCAGTAGTGTGTTGCTGTTTTCTGCAGGCTTTTTATTTATATTTTGAGGGTTAAATAACTTTTTCTATTTTTTTCTTGATCCATCACTGTAACCACAGTAACCATTTTAACTGTGTTTGATTTAGTCCCAGTAGGCAAGCAAAAATTAATATTTAGAGCAATTTATAGGCAAGCAAACTTATCTCTTCATCCCAGAGGATTTTAGAAATGAATTAATTAACTATTGTTGACTCCAAAATTAGTGTGATATTGACAGGTTAAAAGTTGTTTTGTTGTGTTTTCAGCTTTTTAACTAGCTGTGTAATCTTTAAGAAATACACACACAGAAAAAAGAGCACTCAATGAAACTAATGTTGTAAAAATGCCAAACAAAAACAAGACGAGAAAGCCTCCGAAAAGTAAAACAACCCAACAGAACCCAACCAACCTGCCCCCCAGTTGTCCTGTCTCCTAACTAGGAACTCAAGGGTTCCTTTGGCCTTGCTGGAGAGGAGAGAAGCCAAAAAGGTCGTATATAATATGCAGCAAAAGGTGTATGTGCCTCAGTGCAGTTAGTGTTCCTTTTGCAGCCTGCACATTCTCACTGTTGGGTATTGGGCACAGATTTGAGCTCTTGCATTTGTTTGTGTGGTTTCCAGCTTTGATTGCATTTCTAGCTCAAAACACATTTCTGGATCTAAAGCAAGCTGCAGTTCCTCTGACAGTTATATGTAATAATACATTAGATGTAATACTTAGAAGAGAAACACACACACATTATATACAGATATGTATTATAGCTAAATACAGATACATAGTTGTGTAATATAGAATACATTATATTAGATGTGATATATATCTCTTTATATCAGATATATTAGACAATATTATCAAATGCAATAAAGCCTAATGATACATACATAATTGTACTTAGATATAGCCTACATTATATATCTTAGTGTATAGGTGTCCAAACAAACATTTTCCTTTGTCCCTATTTATCTATATCTATAATACATTATTATTACATTGCCAAAATATATCAGTTCTCAGCTTGATGCACATGCAGAGAGAAGTCTGGCCTGTGTAAGGGTAAAGCCCTGGAAGTGGGATGGAAGTTCTTAGCCCTTGGAGAAACAAGGGTCTTCATTGCCCCACAGTGGCATTTGTTAGCAGAAAATTGAGTCCCACAATGTCACAAATGCATTTGGAAATGGGAGTTTTGGAGGTGAAAGTTGCCTTTTACTCAAATGAGGCATGGTGGAAATAAAGGAATTGGTCACAAACAGTCAAAGGAGTGTTCTCTCTTGTGCTGCACGGCTTTAAAATATTATTTCATTACATTTATAGCCTGATAGCATTTTTTTATTTCTAAATTTCTGCCTACTTAAATGTTTTCTCCAGACTCCTCCATTTCCTTCCCAAGCAAACACCAACATATAATACTTGGGAGTGATTAATGGTAATTACTGTTCTGTGTTATTCTGTGTAGTTCAGTTAAAAGAAGAATAAAGAAAAGTGCAAGAAAAAATTAGAAAATCAAAATGCCAACACGAGAGCAGCAATTCAGAGAGGTACAAGTGCGTTGCGTTTTGTTTTAATGCGTTAGGCCTTTTGACAGGGATTGTCCTGAACTTTGATTTCTGCACACTCTAGCAGTTTGTTCCTAAGTGCTCTGCACAGTGCAGGTGCTGCTTTTCTTTGCTCTCTCCTCAGGAAATCCCAGGGAGCCTGATGCGAGATCGCACTCGCTGTGGAGGAATCGGAGAGCAAAGGGGGGAAAATACGGAGGTGTCTCCCAAGTGTCATGGCCCTACGTGGTGGTGCCGTGGTGGGAACTCTGCCGTGGGCTGTGCTGTCTGGGGAACTGGACGTGGGTTTTTTCTCCTACCAGAATGCAAAGGTACAACCTAAAGTCACAGTCCTATCTGAAAATCTCAAGTTGTTTTGTTTGCTGCTTCACTAGGTAACGAGTGTATTAGGATTCTGTGCTTTACCAGGATCTTGGTCTTAGCCTAATTAATCATTAAAGGTTCTCGGCGTACTATGGTGGAGCTTATTATTAGAGACTGCGTGTATTTCAGGGAGCTGTGACCCTTGCACAAGTAACTATAGAAACCTCAGCAACTGTAGTTATTAGCTTCAATTATGGAGTTCATATTTTTAAAGAATATTGGCCAGAGTCAGTGGCTAATAATTTCGGTGTCTAAAATGATGAGGATTGTAAAATTCTGGTTATTTAACTTTGACTAGCAATGTGATAAAAAGACTGTTAGTTTTCACAAGGTTAGGAGTTAGAGAATATTTGTGCCAGTTACTAACTAGACATCACTAAAAAGCCTCAAGTTAACTTGCTTATTTTCTGTAGTTATTGTGTACAAAACATTTTATATCCATGCCCTTTTTACTACATTTACAATTTAAGGGTAAAATTTACTGAAATAGTGACTAAAATGTCTTCAGTGTTTCTGATTTATTTTCGGTGTATTTCTCAAGTATGGGGGGTTTTAATACTAGACTTGATTAACGCTGGTAAATGAGGTACTGAAAGAAGTTCTGTCTCAGTTTGCACAGCAGTGGTAGGTGTAAGTGTCTCTGAAACAGAAGGGAACAAGTAGAAATGTCAGATGTGATCATTGCTGTAGAACAATAAGGCCTGTAGGTAGAGCAGGTTTGAAAATGGGAATTGTGTGTTTGTACAGCTAATGAGATTGAGTTCTTACCAGCCTACGTTTTGGAAAACTAAAGGGTTTTTTATTTCTTTGGGAAAAAACCCCAAACAACTCAGTTCTTCATGACTTAAATTGCTTTGTAATTTTTTGAAGTGTAAAAGGAAACCTGATTTGAAGGAGAGGAGTATTCAGAGATCTACTTACCATTCATGATAGATGTGGAACGGGCCCATGTGGGGAGGTCAGTTACTGGGTTATAGGAATGGAACAAATGCAATATGATCATCACAATGGTTTCGGTGTTGCTAGAGCTGTGAAATTGCAGGGGAGCGTGTACCACAACATACTCACAAGGAATAGAGATGCTGCTCAAACGTGTTAGGATGGATTTTGCCTTCGTTGAGAAAAAGAGAAGCTGTTTCAGCAATGGTGCTGTTTTTAAGGAAATAAATCAAACCATCACGCTATGGACCAGATCAGTGGATTTGAACAAGAGCATCCTTTGTGTTTGTGAGTAATTGGAATGCAGGGAGCAAGGCAGTGGGTAGAAATGAAACTTGTTTTGATGCCAGGATCAGAATGCTGAAATTTGCCAGTGGGAAGAAACGCTCGTGTTAACTTGGCATAAATGTTGTCCCGCTTGAGTCATTGAGCTGTTCAGGTAATTAAAGCTGTCACTGTTTTGCTTTTCTGCTCTTCTCTCTGTGTGTCTCATATTATATTGCAGGTTGTTCAGGCTGCAGGTGTTTTTCTGGCAGGATGCCACTGGATCACCGAGACAGGACTGGCTGCTGACAAAGCAGACCCTTCAGCTGGTGTGTCTCCAGGGCACTTTCACATAAATACTTTGTATAAATGGTTACCTTCTTGAACTCGTGTTGAGGGAGACAAACTTAATTCTTATGGATATATTAATCTCAAAGTGATGTTTTAATAATAGGAACGTGTATAAATGTGAGATGGAATGTTAAGTTGGGCAAAGTTTGCAGATAACGTTATTTTTCATCACTGCCAGCATTTTGAGGAGAGTCTATCAGAGCTGTGGATCTCAAAAGCTGTGTTTTTATTATAACAGAAACTAGAATAGCAGAGGTGCTTAAAAGGAATAAATATAAACATGGAGCGTGGCAGAATGTGGAGAGGGCTGGTAGAGCAGTTCCCTAAACCCCACTCTGCTGTGCCCGGTTCTGAAGTTTGTTTCCACTTCAGCAGCCTGTAACGGCTTCTTGGGTTAACACCGAATACTCTGGAGCCCGCTGGTGCCAAAGAAGAGTTCTTACACTGCCCCCAAGGCTTGTCTGTGTGTGTTCTCCCTGCTTTCCTTGGGCAGGCTCAGCCTCTTCCTACTCTGGGGGGTGGGCAAGTTTGTGTCTGCTGCCTGCCCTCTGCTGTGTCCTGCACGGCTCATTCAGTGCTCAGTACATTTAGAGGCTGCTCAAGATGAAATGGAGCAGCCGGGAGAGTCCACCTGGGAGCCTTTTGTCCAGCTGACCTGTCAAACCTTGGGAAGGGTAACGACATACAGTAATTGCAAATCCACGGTAATGTGCATGGGTGTTTCATTTTATGTGCACTAACTTGTGAAATCACGGGACTGATTTCTTATGTACTTTTTAACTGTTGAATCCGTCATCCTTGTGAAAATTCACATCCTCAAAACACCAAGTCTTTATAAAGTTTTGCTTATTTTGCTAGTTTTTATGCCTTTCAGTCCTTCTGGGATTGAAGGTTGCAGCACTTAATTAGCACTTGTGTGTGTATATTACATATTCTATAGCATTGAGGCATTGGATTGTCACTGGACTTACGCAAATATTTATTGATGCTATAACTAAAACTTTCTTTCCAGACCCCCAAAAAAACTCAAAATCAAACAATAAGAATTTGTCTTTTGTTTAAGGCATGCTCTCCGCCCTCAGCTGAGCCATGGGGATCACCAGGTTAACTGACAAAATACTCACATTCGTACTTCTAAAAACTTGAATCCACTACGTATTTGGTACAGAACGTTAGTCATTTCCCTGTAAATACACTTTATCAGTGACAGAAATAGGACATGAAAGATATTGGCACTCACCCTCTGGGGGTTCCTTGAAAAAACCACGCTGAGTAATAACACTGCAACAGGGACCTGAGCGGTGCAGAAACTGGGGCTGGTTTGCTTGACTTGAAGTAGGCTCATTGGTGTTTAAATCACAGGAGGGTTTGTTTTTTTTTTTTTTTGGCTGGTTTTGGGTTTTTTTGCTTGTTTCTTTGGTTGTTGTTTGTTTGTTTGTTTTTTCTAGTGGTGTGAAACTGTAATAACCATGTCTTTACATTTTACTTTAAAAATGCTTGATAATTGAGGTGTGTTGGATCTTTTTCTTTGAAGACTACAATATAAATCTATCAAACTTGGTCTGTTTATTATATGCTGGTTTTTTTCTGAAGAGATATCGAAGGGATAGTTACTGTGTGTACGTGATCAATAGCCTTCAAAATAATTTTACCAGTGTCTTTGTTAGTCCTATTCAAAATGCACTGATGAGGGGAGAAAAAGAAAAAATATCACTAAAGAATAATTAGCAGAATGAAATTGAGTTAGTAGGTGTGACATCCAATTATTTTCTCCCCTGAAGGTAAATACCAAGTGAAGGTTGGTGTTACAGCTTCAGCGTGGCACCTCTGCCGCTTCCGAGTCCGGCGGAGTGAGAAGTAGCCACGTTGTGTGAAGAAGAAAGGTCACGTCTCCGACTGCTGTGGTTAATACGCAGCGGGATTCAGGAACGGGTTGGCCACTTGGGATTGCCGCTTTAATGAGGCCTTCTCTTCATACAACAGCCTGGTTTGGGGATTGCTACGTGGCAGGTTTGATTTGTGACCGTCTCTTTGCCCTGTGGCTGAAAGCCGTTCTGGGGCAGCGGTTAATGCGGAAGGGCATTGCTTCCACGCACTCGGGGACTTCTTCTAGGCTTGCCTTCTAAGAAGTCACTTTTAAATCGTTGCGCTCCATGTTGTGGTGGTGTGATAAGTGGATTCCCTGACCCATTGAAGGGCTGGCATGGAGTGGAAAAGCTGGACGTGACAGATGATATCAGGTTAGCTGTGTGAATAGACCTTACCCCATGAATTGCAACCAAATGCAGTCTTCTGAGGAGTGTCAGGCTGTTGAAGACGTGGTTTTATCTGTGAAACGTGAGAGCTTTTCTTTCTCCCTCATTAAAAACAAAAAGAAAAATCTTAGCATTTAGTAACTTTCGTTGCCTTTATTTGAAGCGTTTTTGGAAATACTGTATCTCTTTCTCAAGTTGATACCGTGCCTACATTGTGTCTATTTAGTGTTCTTTTAATTTCCTTTCTCCCCTGGGATATATTTGATACATTCAGGTTTTGCTATGGAACTGCCCAGATCTATTTTTTTCCCAGAGAGTGCAGGCGTTATTTTTTCCTTTCATGTTTGTTACTTAATGTAGTGCAATTCATTCTTGGACTTCTGACAAAAAAAGCTCATGGTCTGTTAAACAGTTGAGCTTTTCTTAAATAGCTGTCAAAAACAATGTCACAAGTACCTTTGTGTCCGTGTAAATTACAGTTTATCAAAAACTGTTGTGTTGGAGAAAAGTTTCATTAATAGAGAGATGTAGAACTAGGTTAGAAAGTCTATGTAGATGGTGTAATTATCTGTTGGAAATAAACAACAACCACTGTTAAGTGGGTTTTCTGTTGTGTGAAAATGACCTGTTTCTCAAAAGCTAGTTATTCTTCCACTCCTTATTTTTAAATTCGTTGAATTTAATGTTTTCCCCATGGAATGTTTTGCTTTGAAGTTCTGCAGTTTCTAACTTAGGTAGTCAGAGCTTTTTTGGGTGAGAGGGGTCGTTCATTGATGTGCTTGTATAGCTTTAAGAACTTAATTATACTGATGAGATGCAGAAGTACTTATATTGGCTTCTTAATGTAGTTTTGATATTCCTTCTAATAAAGTACTCCACTACTCAGACCCTGGCCTTAGATTGTGTTGTATTAAATGCAGATGTGTCACGTAGGCAAGTGTTTTTTGGAATGAGATTGGAGATGATCATAGTGTCATAGAACTGTTTAGGCTGGAAAAGATCCTTGATCATCAAATCCAACTGTTAACCCAGCGCTGCAGAGTCCACCCCTAAAACATGTCCCTAAATGCCACACCTACACATCTGTAAAATACCTCCAGTGAGGGTGACTCCACCACTTCCCTGAATGGCCTGTTCTGATGCTTTATAACCCTTTTCAGGTTGTCCAGTCCTAATCTCCAACCTAAACCTCCCCTGGTGTAGCTTGATGACATTTCCTCTTGTGCTGTTGTTTGTTATTGGGAGGAGAGATGGATCCCCGCCTGGATGGATGTCATATCTGATCAGTTTGGGTGCAATTTTCAGTTCTTATAGCCTTGATTTTCCATATATTTGGGTCATTAGTTTTACTAGTAACTATCTTAAGTGGCTGTTTATTTCTTGGAAACAAACAGTTTAAAGAAGTAATTCTGTAGGGCTTTAATAAATGTGAAAGAAGCAATGATCCATGCCTACTGTTACAGAGAATTTACTGTATCTAGAACTAATGCAACCAATCTTATGGTAGTGGTGTCTTGGAGTAGTTTTTCAGGCTTCTTGTAGTTGGAGTAGGCACATAGAGTGTGGGAAATGTAGTAAGTATTCATTGCTGTGCAGGAAATGAGGTTACTAAACATTGTTTTTGTGCAAATGAGTGTTACAAACCCTTGTTCTATGGTGTTTACATTTTTATATGTAGAGTTGACATGTAGATCAGAACTGACTTGATCTGCTTGTTGGGTGGGGATTAATGACAGCTCTGACTAACGTTAATGTTTCTCCACACTCTAAGATGTTGTGACTAATTTTTGAATTTTTTCATAACAATGCTTGGCAAACAGTTGCTTACGGGTACCTGTAGGAGTTCTCTCTGGTCAAAAAGGGTAAATGGGTATGTGTATCAGCTGGAGAATAAGATGAACTTGTTCAAAATAGATTTTGCTGTGAGTGACTTTTGTTTGACAGGTTAGAAGTGACTCACCAATTTCATATGACTTACCAGATCAGATACAGGATATTGATTAGATATTTTTTACTTGAGAATGACCTATGTATTTTTTCCAATTTTTTTAGCGGACTTTACAGCCAGATATTATTCAAGTCTTTCACAGTAAATAATTTCAAATTTCATTGTAGCTGCATTTGGAAAAAGTCAACAGTGAACTTTTTTAAGGACTTTGTTTAAGATGTGTTCCATAAGTGTGGACTGTGCAAAAGACTTCCTTCATCATATCCTCCTGCAATGTTCTCCAAAAACTAATGGGAGAAGGAAGTGCATTTGGAGTGTATCTTGAATACAGAAAAGCTTTAATTTTTTTTCTTTTGCTACCATTGTAGCTTCCTTGATTTCTCCCCTGCTCTGAATGGGAAATGAAACAAGTGGCTTTGCACCTTCCTGCTGTCTGTTGTGTTGTCACTCTGTCTGTGTAGCCACTCACACAGCCAAGTGGTAGGTACTACTCCAAGGTAGTCCAGGTTCTGATCTTTGTAAGAGAATGCTCAGTTCGTATGTGCTAGTGTATTTCGGCCTGTAAGAGTATTTTTCAGCTCTCTTTTTTAGCTAATTAGTTACAGAATTTATGGTACTTCTCTGCTTTGAAGCCCTCTGAGTTTACGAAAACAAATTGAACATGATGACTCTTGTCTTTCAGTGCGAATGTTTGATTTCATTGTGTTTGCACAGATACCATCCTGAGTAGATTGTGGCTGTAGCTGATCACTACAAAACCTGTCGGTAAGGACTAGTCCAAAGACGGATTTTGGAATGGTCCCAATAAATACCGGGATTCTTGTGAACAAGGCTGCTATTTTTACCAAGAAGGAGATAGTGATTTGCTGCTTTGGGGAAGATAAAAACTTGCTGACACTCCATATGAATCTCTTCCTGTTCTGTGTAGTTTATAAACAAAAAAAGATGTGAAGGTGTGTGGAGGGGGAGAGGGAGGACAGGGGAAGGAGTGAAGCATTGCTTTAAGGAAACAACCAAAAGTTAAAGCCACGTGACATGTATTTATTTCATACTTTCTGTGAAGAATTGAGTAGATCTTTAGTTGTGGAAGAAGGGCATATTGGGTTTTGTACGTTTTCACACTTTCCCAGTAAAGTAAGCACTAACCAGCAGTTGTGGGAAAGACCGTATTTCATTAGTAATACAGTTTTTCTGTCCAGTAATGTTTTTGCCTGAGACAAAAGAAATTCAGGGTCCTATTTACTTTCCCTTTAAATAAAAGCAGTTCCGTGGTGTTAATGTTCTGCATGTAGAAAAATTCTCTCCTTGAAGTAAGTCTGATTTTGATGAGAACTTCCCAGTGTAGACCACAGACATTTTTCCTTTTGATTCAAGCAGACCTGGCACGTCTCAGTACTGAGGCTTCCTGGAGAATGCAGAGTAGCGTGGAGACCTAAGAGGAAAGGAGGAGTGTAGTAGTCAAGTGCAAGACCTATTTAAAGCAAACCAACAAGACTGGTGTGCTGTACCCCTGCATATCCCAGAATACCCAAGTTAGAGGTCTCGCCTCTAGCCCATTAGCAATAGAGTTTAGAAATGCACTGATCTTTCACTTACAGTAAAGGTAGAAATGTGTGGTTTGGCACTGAGTTTTAAAGGTCTTTGGGACTCTCTGTACAGAGGACATGGCTTTCCCCAGGGAAAGCAAAGTTAAATACTGTGGCACGTAAGAACACAGGGAGCCTTAGGTATGGAAATTTTGTAGCCCTGAAGTCACCATTCTCCAGAAGGAACTCTCTTCTTCCTTTTAGTTAACTCTGACATAATTGCTGAGAATATTATTAATGCTTTTTAAGAGAGGAGATTTGTCGTGTTGACCAAATAAGTCTATAATCAATGTAAGAACAGGTTAATTGTAATAGTTGAGGCTCCTACTTGGAATCAGCCTGAAGTGGCACATTTTTCCTTGGAGTCCATTTGACAAGTATCTTCCACTCACAGGATCTAAGGAATACTTGGAAACAAGTTGTGGTTGTCTGTTCCTGTAAATATAACCTGGAATTTCTACTAAGACTTTGTGACCTTTCCTTTCTCTCAGTCATCTGTAGGCATTCAACACAGAAGAATTCAGTTAAGTTCTTGCCTTCTGGATTGAAAATCCATACTCTTTCCCCCTTAGTTCCTTTTAATTCCATTGATACAAAGTACTTGCTTCTACTAGTTTTTTACAATTAATATTTATAGACTAGAAATTAAATATGTAACCTTAGCTGAGAAGTGTCGCTTCACCAATAACTTGTTATCAACCCCCAGTATATTCAGTAGCATAGCTGGCATATGGAATGCTTTGCCCAGTTTCTCAAAGGCAAGCCATCCTTTCTTAAAGTAGGAGAATACTGCTGGGTTAGGAAAGAAAATACCATTGTACCAGGCTCTTGTCTTTTTCTTCCTTCTTTTTTGTTTCTTAAAAAAACCCCTTCTTCCCCCTGGTAGTTAATCATTTGGTTAGTGCTAAACTTGTACAGATGTTATCTCTAAAATGATGTTGTAAGGGGTGGGGAGTAAGCATAACAGATAGTATGCTTTGATAAAAGGGGAGAAGCAGGATGCACAGATAACATTGTAATTTATTGTTTGACTCTTTACTGGTTTTTAATATTCTGGCTTTCTATGCAGTATGCATCAGTTGTCGCAAGTGAGCTACTTTAGGCTGTCAGTTTGACAAATGGTACATATTAGTTTTTAAAGCTTATTTGTAGCTTCACACTGTCTTTGAATATGTTCTTTTTCTGTAGTGTCTAGGGTGCTCCCTTAACATCTCTTGAAATGTTTGAATATTCACAAATATTTTTTGTTTAGTTAATTTCACTGTAATATTCTCATATCTTAAGAGAAAAATCTAACATGACAGTTCATTATAGGCGATGTTGGATTTATTTTCTCCCCAAAGGATTAGGTTTAATACATCTTTACAGCCTTTTGAAGGAGTCTGTCCAAATCTGTATTTCAGTGCACTATTCTTTGGCTTCTCTCTAAGATTGGTTATTGAAACACAAGTGTCTATTAAGAGAGATCTTAGAGGTATCTGCTTTAGCAGATGAAAGGACCCTGCTCTTCTGTGGAGATTTAGTTTATAAAATCAGATTAAAAGAAAAAAATGTCCATCTTCAAAGTATGTTCTTCTGTGTGTTAGCACACACTGTGCTCTCCTTGTTCAGTGTGCACAGGCTGTGGGTTCTGCAATGAAAACATTTGCAATGGAGGTGCCAATTTCCAGATATCTGCTGGTCTTGCCCAGTGGCTTCTATGGTGCCATGACCACAGTGTGAAGGGAAATGAATTGAAATTCAGTCACTCTCAAAATTTGGCATGGGGAGGGGTTGGATAAGTTCAAATACAGCAAATACCAGACACTGTGCTTGCTGGGTTTGTTTGTTTTTTCTTTTAATATGGTTTATGGGCTGTCCCTGATGATAGAAAATTTTTTGGTTTATTTTCTGTCTGGTGCCTTTGGATTCTGTTTCGGGATTTTTTTGATTGTACCATTGCAGAGAGAATATTCAGTTTATTGATTCCCCCTGTATTAATACAACTCTTTTTATGTGTTTATAATTGCCTTGGTAGTTCTTCTGTACAATTGCAGTGTGTTTGCCTTTTCCTGGGAGCATCAGGGAGCAGCAGTTTATGGATGTGTGTACCTGACAGCATGTAAGAAGCTGGGCTGTGTTTGTTTCCAGCTGTTGAGGGCTCTGCTAGGTTTCTTCCTAATATTCCACAGCATATGTGGTGTTTCCCATAAAACCAAGTCATCTCTTGCTGTGCCTGTGTGCTTCCAGGGCAGGACTAACTCGTGCTGCTGCTGGATCGCAGCAGACTGAGGATTCACAGATGCTTGTCAGCCCCTGGCTCTGTAGACTCTGACTGAGGAGTTTGCAAATGCAGGTATCAAAAGGACATTTTTATCTAAAAAAAAAAAGTGGAGAGAAGGAAAGAAAAGGGAGAAAGGAGGAGGTGTCAGGCCCTTCCAGTGTTTGAGGCTTCTTTTTGTGTCTTGTTTTCAATTGCTGCACACTCTGTTTCCTGGGAGTGCAGTGATTGAGACTCTGGTAGGTTGATGTCCCGTGGGATGTCTGAGTTAGCAATGGGGTGATGTATTTTACATCAGCAGCTCCTGTCACAGTAGTGGCTTGCAAGTATACCTAATTGTCCTTCTCATTGCCGATCTCTTCCATATTAATGTTTAATCATCACATTTTTTCTCTACCAAAGTACGAAAGCCAATAAAGCAATATTAAAAGGAATATTTGGGCAGTCTCATCAGTCTGTATGTTTTCCAGTTCAGGATCATGATCATGATTTTCATATGTATCTCCTAACTGTAGCAAAAGCTTCTTGAAGCAGTGTTATTAGGAGTGTTCTCAAATTGGAAGACCAGATAGTGTGTTATCTACTCATAGCAGCAGTGTAATGTCCTGACTTCACAGTCTGAGCTTTTTTTTTCTGTCAGAGAATAGCGTGTAACAAGCATTGGTAGGTTTCCACAGCACTGACAAATTTACTACTGCAGTAAAATTTTTTTAAAGCCCATTACAGATTTTCTTCAGAAGTAGAATGTCCTGCATTTCACTCTGTAGCATTAAAATATCCTGGGGGTTTGCATATATATATGCTGTATTATGTCATATCAAGTGATACTGCCCTGAGGACAAAGGTAGAGAAACTGAACAAGGGAAAACAATATATACCTTTTGTTAGGTTGGGCAGCTTTGCACTCCATCAGAATCCAGTTGTGTGTACCTTCCTTGTGTGTGTGTTTGAAGTGTAGGGAGAATACCCAGGAAACAGGTTTTCAGAACACCAGTGAGCTTGCTTGTGTTACAAGCTGTTTCTATTTCCTTTTCTACTGATAAGTTACACGGTGCTTTACCCGCGATACTTTTCCTTCCCCTGCTGCCCCACTCTCTCTAGATCAGTTAACACTTGCATTGAATTAAATGCTTCAGTGAAGAGCATGAGTTTAAGACTCAGTGAGGGATAAAAATTGGCTTCCAGAGATGAGCAGCGCTGCACAGGAGGCAATTGGATTGAAGTGCTGGTAAGTCCTCTACTGTTACATAAGGGAGCAAATAAAACTAAATAGTGGACATTTTGGGGAGATCCCTCTTTTTTAGGTCTTTCATGTTCCTTATCTGCAATGGTTTCTTCTGGTTTTCACCCATATGTTATATAGATGAATCAGTTTCCAACCGTGTGAAGACTTGTTACATATGTGTCAGGCTTGATAAGGAGAAAGTAAACCCGCATTTCAAAATACATCAACTGTGCTTTCAAAAGAAAAGTAAAAAAGTCTTTTCTGTTAAACTTACCTGGATTTCTGGATGTGCCTTAAACATCTTCTTGAAGCAATTACATGAGTTTTTGGGTTAACTCAATGTTTATGCTACAGAAGAGACAACTGTAATGAGTAGTCCGTAGCTGAGCTCTGAAGTGCTGTTTGAGTAAGATTAAGCCAATCTTGCATGTTTGTTAGCAGCTCCAGAACTCATTCTTAAAACTTCCTCGATTTCTGAACTTTGGTCTTTATCCAGCAGACATGTTTGCACAGTGTCAAGCATGAGATAAGCCACATTTGTTTCAATGACAGAACACGTGAGCCTGAAATTCCTGTCACTCCTGAATTCATTATCTTGCTTTAGCTCTTGTTCATTAGATTTCACTCTAATGCTTCTGCTTGGAAGGCTTGTACTTGGAGGTAGATATTTTCAATACGGGTGATTTTAAGATCCAATGACATCTTAATTTTTACTTTGGAAAACTTAAGCAGGTTTAACATTGCTAGTGTAGCTGCAGGATGTCAGCAGTAGTAGCAGTAGCCTCATCAACGTGTGCTGCACAGAGAATTGTATTTTCACTTAAATTACTTTGATTTTAGTGTTGCAACGTTAATAATAAAATACAGTCATTTTAGAAATTAATTTCCTTATATTCTGAAGTTGTTAGGAATAATGCATAAAGCATAGTGAGGCATACAGAATTTGAGCGAAGTAATATAGTTTAAGATGCTGCGTTTCCAGAGGTCATGTTCGTTCCACAGGAAACTTAATATGTGAAAAACTCACTGTGAGAACAAAAAAAAAAAACCAACAAAAAAACCCAACTTAAAAATGAATACTTCAGAAAATGTTATGGTACTTTGTGAGGGCTGCAGGAGAGATTCCATGCTATGATGGTCACAATTCAGAAATGCAAATAATAGGAAATTTATTTTTCTTGTGGCCTTTTAAACTTAGTCTCAGGAGTTATAAAACAGGAGTCAGAACCTCTCAGTAGCTGCTTAATTTTTAAATATGTTGACAAAGCAAGAGAAAGAAGGGGCCTGAAAGCTAGTATATTTATATGCTGTGGAATTAAAAGTAGATCTAGGGGTTGCCTTTGTTTCCTTGAAAAACAAACTGAAGGAATTCTTCTAAATGGACGGAATTGAATTCTAATGCTTGATAGAATATTGAGGATCTCCAGCAGCCGTGAAACTTGAAGCTACTTTTCACTAATTGAAGCCTGCCTCAGCATCAGTTTTAGGTTAGCAGAGTGAAATTCCTTTCTGAGCTGAGACAAGCAAATACTTAAAAGAATTAATAATTTGGCTTGATCTAAAAGGAACAGCGTTGGATATTGTAAATTACAGATTTTAAAAAATTTATAAAAGTAATTAAAGATTTAATAAAGGTTCTTAAAATGCTCTAATAAGAATAATGCACATAGTAATAATTCTTTAATAAGAACTCTTGCATATCTGGGTCTCAAGAAGTATTTATTCTAATATTATTAGTTCAGTAGGAACTCTGCAGCTGGCTGAGGAGAAGCAGTATTCTCATTGAGGATTTGGCTTTCCAGGTTGGTGGCTCAGAGCGGTGTCGTGTGCGTGGATATTGGGGCCTTTCATGCTCTCACTTGGGTGTGAATGCAGCCAGAAGGCTGGCCCAGGGACAGCTGCAGTAGCAGGGTCCCCTGGGACTGAGCGTTGTGAGTCCTGGTTCCTTGGCTTGAGAGCAGCTCACTCAGCTGATGCTGAAAGCCTGAGCTGCTGAATTGCTGCGGAGACAAGTTTTGGAGCATCATTGCGATTTTTCTAATTGACCTGTAATTATGCTTTTGGCCTGATGTAATCACCCTGCAGCTTGTAAAATGTCCTGTGTGTATTTCAGATCTACTCAGGGCAAAATTTGAGGCACATTTCAGTGCTAACTGAATTATAAGAAGAAATTCTAAAAAGTACGGTCTTAATTTAATTCAATAAGATACGATGCTGTGGTGTTAGTGAAACAATAAGCGTCCAGCACCTTTCAAATATCTTTCTACATCTCATTTTTCTAGCACTGAACGTCACTTGCGAAGTCAGAAAGACAAGCTGTCATTAGGATGAAAATCACTTTTGTGATCTGGGGTCATGAGGAGCAAATACATTTCAGTAGAGGCTTTTCTGCCAAGCGATCCCTGTTAATTGTACCGTAAGGCCACTGAAATAGATAAATTATGAAACTAGTTGGTTAATTTTTCATGATGTTGCTTTGAAAAGTTGGGATAGAACCTGCAGTCTTAAAATGTGGCACTAAGCTTTGTTTTGAGAGAGTTTTTGATTGGGTTGACTTTTAATGGAGAGGTTTGTGTGTGAAATGAATTGAAAATTTCCGTTCAGTTGCTCCTGTGTAAGTGTTCCCAGTGTGCTTTCTGCCTCCCCTTACTTTTGACATAGTCTTTGGCAGCCTGACAGAAACGCAGCTTAGTAGACAGTGAACCTGAACTAGATTTCTTAATTTTTCTAAGCAGCGATAAAATGGAATGAATATTATGAAGACGCTAAGGTGGGAAGAATGAAGAGAAGGCCAGCACTCAGCACTGCAGCTGTGTGGGAGCAGTGGGCTTGTGTTCTGTCAGAGCAGCTTTTGGAAGCCTGGAGCAGGGACCCTCCTTTGACATTGGTGCTGCTTTCAGTTGTGACTGTAACTACAGTTGACATAATACCCAACTGTGCAAAGCTTCGCTGAAGCTGGGTCGCTAATTTTTATGACTGCAGTTCTTAAAAAGTAAAAGCAAAAGAGCTTTTCTACAGAAGGTACCGCACACAGTTTGTGAGAGAGCAACTGAAGTGCCATAAAAAGCCACTTTAAATATGAAATTGTTTGAACCTGGCAAATCTTTGCAGCACTCTGGCCCACACGTATTGTTTTTCAAAATGAAATCTTGAGAATTAACTTGTCATCAAAGGATGGTATGAGCAGAAGAGAGAAAGGTGAGGCCAGAGCAGAACCTCTTTTCAGGAATAAGGAATTAATGAATGCCAATTGACTTAACTCTAAGCAGAGAATTTCTGGGGATCATTACTTTTCCCAGAAGGCGAAGTCAATTTGCCTTTGGCTTCTCCCTTAGTATAGCAGGGCCAAGTAGTAGTTTTGCAGACAGACTGTCCTCTAGAGAATCCTAATTCTTAATTGTATAAAAGTTCTAATTGTTCCATTTTTAAGTGCGAACTTAAATAAGTTGTGCATGTAACTTAATTGCAGTATGAACATCCTGAATCAATCTAAATGAAGCAAATAAATCTCATAAGTATTACTTAAACCCCAGAATTAAGGACATGTTAAGAAAGCATGAGATGAAGGGTTGCATGTGCTAAAACATAATTGTTTTTTTAAAATCATCCTGTTACTGCAGTGTTTGCAGGTTCCTTTACCAGCAGCTGTACCATGCTTTTCCTCCTGAGGTGACTTCAGCAGTAACCTGACAAGGTTTCAACTTGTTAAATCTGCCAAGGACCGTTAGTGCAGAGTTGTTAAGGCAAACGATGCTCCTCAGTATTGAAAATTATGCCCCAGCAAGGAATTCAGACACATCGTGTTGCTGCTGATAGCCGGTCAGAGACTGATGGCACAAGTCTGGGTGTAAAAGGTTGGAAGGTAATGTGAAAGCTGAGGCCGAGGGAGATGTCATGGTTTCAAGCCTGTGCTCTCCTCACCACAGCTGCTCTTGGTGAGTCTCTGTGGAAGGCTGGTTTGAGGAGAGTGGCCCGTCTGTTGGGCCTCCCTACACGTGCCTTAGAATCGGTGTGCTGGTGTAGAAGCTTTCCGAGACTCAAAGCAGTAATATCTGAAGGTTATGTGACATCTGCTTATGATGGCATTAATCTTTTTGAAAGAGAAAGAGCGTTAATATTTTTCGTTATTAGCTGTAGAATGTACATTCAGCTTAAAAGGACACTGGAGATGCTTTCTTGTAGTGTGTTCTCTGTAACTGCTTCCCCATAGAACAGACATACTAAGAATTTTCAGTTTGGTTCAGACCATTTAACCAACGACTTAACTATGGAAGGTACCTAGAAAAAGCTGTGTTGAATGAAGAAGGAATGACAGCTACTTGGACATGTCTTAAAGTGATTGGAAGTTCCAAAATCACTAAAGATAGAAATATTGACAAAGTAACCACCACTTAAAAGATAAAGGAATAGTCTCCCTGTTGCTGTTCCAGGAAGAAAACCCTAACTTTGAATAAATAATAAAAATAAAAAACATGTAGAAAAAATACTAGCAGTATGTTTCATTTAGCAAAGAAAATATATTAGCAAAATAAGTTCTGTAGTTTGGTCTGTGCCTTGTGGATGTTGATACTTCTTGATACACTGTTAGCATTACTAAATTCCTGATATATGCAGCTCCTGATGATTCTTTGTTTTATGATTGGGTTATAAATCTACCAGATGTTACCTGCAGGTAGTGAATTCTTTTGGGTGATTGTAATGTATTTCAAACACGCATTGGTTAACACTAGCAAGAAGAAAGAGCTTAATTGAAGTGTTTAGACTACTGTTTCAGCATGGAAAATTTCCCTGTTTATTACAATTACTGATTTCTAAGTGGAAAAGATAGATTTCCAGAAAGTAAAAGAACTGCAAAACGCTGGGGCTCCTGGATAAACTTAGTATAACTTTAGTGTATCTAAAGCAGGTTTGTAACGTGTCCTCTATATATGAATAGCTCCAGTGCAAAAATAGTTTTGAAATGGGTTTTAGTGGATAAAATGAACCCTTAGCAAGCCTACATATTTAAGTAATGAACGCCAGTGCTCTCTAGCAGCAAGTTCATTCTATTAGGAACTCAATTCTAATACCACCACTGCTTTTCAGAACTAAGAAACATGGGCAAGTTTCTAGCATGTGCCAACAATTTATTCTTGGGGTGGGGAAGAAAAAGGCTAATAGAGATTGTGTTGCTCTAAGGACTAAGAGTCTAGCAGGGTTTTTTAGTCAAATGGGCCATCTCATAAACTCAGGCTCTTTAATGTGAGATGGGCCAAACCAATTAGTCAGGGCAAGTCACGAATGCAATGTTTAGTTCAAAAAACAAGCACCACCGCCCTTGCCCCCACAGCAACCACGAAGCTCCCCCCTGCCCCAGTGACTTTCTGTCCTGTGTAGGTGACTGAAGGCTCCCCCCCTGCACCCCTGAGCTGCTCCACTCAGACCCATCACTTAGTAGATGTTGCTTTGTTTGTGGACACCAATTTCCCTCCTTCACAGCACTTCAGCAACCGCTCCTTTGTTTGCAATAGTCACAGGCGTCCTCTCTGGATGGCAGAACAAGGCAAAACAAGGACTAGTCATGGGTTTGAGAAACTGGACCGCTTAAAATAACGATGGAGCTGCTCACTGAGGTGTCTCCGCAGTCCAGCCGAGCTGACAGGCTCCGCTAAGCTAGGCTCAGTTGTTTTATTTACAGGCTTTTGAGATCGTTCTCTCGGTTGCTCTGAACTTCACTATAACCCTACTGAAATAAATTGTTTTGGAGCTGTTTTTCAGTAACTGCAAGATTCAGGCAGTGACCTGAGCAATTGAAAAGAAAGGCACGTTTAGTTTTATTTGGCAGTAAACTGGTACATCAGTTTTCAGATTCATTTAAAGCTGCATATCTATAGCAACTTTTTTGATTAAAATTCCAAACGGTGCAGTTGTGAGAGAGAAGAAGCACTAAAAAAATAAAGGCAAAAGGTAACGGTTGAGGCAGGTGAACCTGATTTTGCTCCTACCCTTTCAGACTCAGGGAGTGTGTTAGTGCATTAACTGTGTGTAGACGCAGTTATCATGAATCCATTACAACAGATTACCACTTTTTTTCTCTCGGCTTTAGCTCTTCGGAATTTGGAATTTATACAGATAAAACTGTTATTTCTCACGAATAAATCAGATGCTTGACACTCAGTTAAAACTTAATTTATGTGGGGGATATAGAGAGTGAATATGGCAGAATTCCAGGGTTTTCTGTTAACTTATTCTGTGACTCCTGATGAGCATCTCAGCCAATGAGCCCTAAAAAGAGATGGGCTGCTGATGCAGACAGAAGATAAACTCATCATTTTATGGGAGCCACAACAAACTACCCTAGAGCATAATCCACAGCAAAGCAAAAAAAAAATCACTTGCTTTAAGGAATTTCCTGGTAGCCTTAGGGAGGGTATTAATACAACTTCTCAAGCTTAACCTTGTTATAAGCCTGTAATGCGGACGTTGTTTGTTCTTAAAAGTCAGGAGTTTTAAGCAGATTAACATGAAGACTAGCAGAGCTCAGCCTGAATCAAGATTTATGGTGGTGTCAGTGCCTAGTTAATTCTTAAGTAAAACTTACTTGTTTTGGTAAAATGTACATTAAACCTCAGCAGTTGTTTTTAGTCAAATATTTGCCCTTCACTGACACAAAGAAAAGCTCAGCAAAGTAAAGCTGTACAAATTCTTTTGAGCTCTTTAGCATTACTCAAGGTTTTCACTGAACATGCTTTCTGTTCATTGTGGTGGTGTATTGGTGGGGGTTTTTTTTGTTGGTTCAGTTTTAAATTCAGTTATAACAAATCTAGTTGATCTTGGCCGTGTTTGAACAGTGTTCGCACCTCTGCAGGGTTTTTGGGGTGCACACAGGTGAAGAGAACTGTGAAATACAAAGACTGGCATTCGGTGCTGGGAGAAGAGAGCTCTGCTGTAAGATGCCATGGGCTGTTGGATTAGAAGTTGCTGGATATGTTGAAGAAATGAATGGATTTTATGGAGGCAATAACTTGTGCTCTTGCAGTGCACAGGACTTGCAGACAGTTATGAGAGTTGAAACTGAAATTAAGAGAAATGTTCAGGGAAAAACATTTATTTTAGAACTTGAGTGTAAGTGTAGCTTACAAATGAAAAGTGCTGATGGAGTGTTGAGTGATGTAGTTGCATCAATTTTTTCTTC
Organism: Sclerurus mexicanus; assembly: GCA_013396755.1. NCBI lineage: Eukaryota > Metazoa > Chordata > Aves > Passeriformes > Furnariidae > Sclerurus > Sclerurus mexicanus. Next base: position 343,246 of record VWZF01004115.1, on the reverse strand, counting down.
TTTTCCTGCCAATTCTGATGCTGAGGAAGATGAATTGTTGTGGTGCTTTTTGAGTTGTGTGCAGTTAGACAATTGTGAATCTCTTGCGCTTGGGAAAATTCTTCCATGGCTTGCTCACTGCTGCTCCTGTGTTGGTTCTCGCAGTGTAAACCCAGACTGAGGGTGAGAAGGCTTTGGCAAGTAAAGGATTGCTTTTGGTCGTGATTCTGTCCTTCAAAGCACTTTCCTTGGGGATTAAGAAAACAAAGATTGTTTGTATGTCTTTCCTTGTTTATCTTGTGTATCTGCTGCTGGGTCCTATTAGGTTTTGCTGTACAGAAGGTCCACGCTGATATCTGATATTACTGCAAGTGGTGTTTGTTTTTCTCTGTTAACAGATTAAAAAAAACCCAGACCTGAAAAACCTCACCTGTCTCAAGATAACAGATATCACATGGAATAACTATTGACATCTTAATTAATGTATGATGTTTAACACTTCTAATGCTAAGCAGAAACATGTAGTCCTTAAAGAAAGCACTTGGGCATTTTTTTCTGATGCCTTTGGCTCTGTCTGGTGACAGGCAGTAGCTTAGCCTTAGGTGGAATCCTGCAAGTGAAGAATGCTGGAAGGCTGGTCTATAGGTCTCTTTCTAGAGTTCCTGGAAAAAAAGGGAGATGGTAAAGTATGAAAGGACTTGTTTCACACTGCAAGGTGAGAGCACATGGTCATCTTGAGGTAGCTGCAGTTCCTTCAGGAACTAGACACAATTGCATTTGTGTTCACAGTATTAATGACTGTGGAAAATTAAATTTAATCAGATTATTTGACGAAGATTTTTACAGTTGAGTGTGTGGAACTGGGTGAACTGGGCTATAAAGATGTTGTGGGAGAGGTTTTCTGGAATTGGCTCTGGGTACATGGGATCAGAGATCAGAATTTTTTGAATAGCAGGTTTTGGTTTCCTTCCGTTTCTCTTTTTGTTCCAAAGAACACAAATAGTAATGTGAGGTCAGGTTTTCCTCTTGCCTTGTCCTGTGACTGAGAACTGCACCGTAGCAGTGTTGTATTCTACAAAACAGGTTGCAGTTTTGGGTGCAAAGCAGATTATGTTTTCAGTAGGTCTTTAGTTTTTCTCGATTTTGCTTTGAGTGGTGGTTCTCACCTGTGTTAAGAATCTCTGAAAGATGAGAGGAAGATGAACTAATCACAGTGTAGGTGCTTATGGGATGGGATCTCTCTGGGACACGAGAGTGTTCCAGTGTGGCTTCCTGTAGCGCTTAAAGCTCTCCTGTGCAGGCAGGGGCCTTGGGATGGCCAAGCTGCTGTTGCGTAGCTCAGTCTGTGTTGATAAAGGCACCGTGCCCTTGGATGTCGAAGAATTCTCCTCCAGGCATTTGATGTGAGCTTATGCTGCTGTCAGCTGATCCTCAGAATTTGTGAAGGTTTGTATTTCTATTATTTGGCTCAGCAAAACTGTCTTTCTTTTAGTCACAGCATCTCGGAAGCATGAGAATAATCCAAATCATAAGTATTCTTTAAAAAGAGAGTCTAAACTAAAAAGATGTTTCGGTTTCACTTGAAGGTTACTAATTTTCAGTGTATTATTCCTCGTAACGTTTTATGTGTCATTCGAACGCAGTGGTCATATGTTTAATCTGTGATGAAAACTTTTCCACAGATGGGGATAGAGATACTTGGTATTGTAACATGTAAAGGGTGTTATTCTGGTTACGAGTAAATACACTGTAGATCTGAGGTAGTTTATGTGAAATTCAAAATACTGCTGGAGATTTTTCCTTTTTTTTCCAAGGGACTGAACTTCCTAAAGACAATTGACAGCATGTTGGTTCTGATGCTACTTTGTGATCATTCAACAATCTGTTACACAAGAAGGAAGGGGGGCAATATTGGAATATGCTACTAATGGAGAATCCTAAAGAAATTGTAGTTATAAGATGCTACAGAAACTCTTTTTGGCAGTCTAAAAGAATCACAAGAATTGTCATTAAAGATGTTGGTTTCTTCTTTCTGATAGTTATGTTTCCTCTTTTTTTGGTTAAGATTTAATACCAATTATGAAATGGGAGATCTCATGAAGATTTGCTTAAAAATGCAGAACCTGCTCTTTTTGAAAATAACTGAAATTCTACGTATCAATAAACAAAGAAAATTATGTTTTATCACTGGAGCTGTTGTATTTTTTTGATGTGTAGTTGGCAAGATCCAGTTACCTACAATAAGTCCTACAGAAAATTAGCAGAGTTCTATTCCTTTTTTCATCTGAGCTAACCTTATTCTGTATTTTATCCTAGTCTTAGGGTTCTGGATTTGTAATGGGTATGATTTTCCCTGTGGCAGCAGCATTTGATACAAGTACACATTGTGATGGCTTGAAGAGTCTTTAATGTGAAAATTTAAACAGTCAGATTTATGCTGTTAATTAAATTAGCATTAGCACAAATTGAGGAAAACCAGTGTATTTTATACATATTTACATGTTCAAATGTTACGTGTTTGCACTCAGAGTCAAAACGGCAGTACTTCAGATAGGGTGCTGAGGTTGTGAGTTTAACTATGAAAGGTAACCTTTTCTCACAGAGGGAGGGCAATAATGGCTTGGTGTTTCCCTTACTCATGTTTTGGCCTGGTATAAATGAGTTTATACCCTCTTGTTTCAGCTGTCCATTGAAACTGGATATCCCTGCTGCAGGTGGCCCTCTGTGTAGGACCTGTGGGAGTCTCTCCCTGCTCTTGTGGCTGCAGCTGCTCTGAGGTGTCTCTTGAGCTGTAGGACAGAGCCTGTGGCTGGCCACAGGTGTTGGGTGCGCCTCTTGGTTTTATGTCTCCAGGATTTCTGGAGAAGACCTGGTCGCTTTCTTCTGGTGACAACCTGTAGCTATAATACATGTGGAACAGTGGCAGTGAGAGGTGGTTCGAGTCCAAAAGTTGACACTCGACAGCCCTTCTGTTTCATCTGTTGACAGTGCACTCATTCCACTAAATGAAGTGCATAGCTGAGAAGGGAATGGTTACAGTGGAGAATACACATGCATGCACAAAAGTTTTTAAATTTACCTTTAAAAATGGTCACACCTGCACCGTTAAAAGCTACTGTAGGTACAACCAGTGTTACCCCACAGCAGTGTGTGTATGGGACGGCGGAGATTCCTGGGGTTTTTGGTTGCGCTTTCCTAGGTGTTCCAGGGATTTCCACTGTACAGAGCTAGATGGAGCTATAAGATCTTCTCTCAATAGGTACAGTGTTAGGGACTCTTCCAAGTTTTTGTGTTCCCGTATTTCCTTTTGGGCTGGTTTTGTCTGCCGAAGAGTATGATGAGTAAGCACATGTTGCAACCCGTAAATGCTGGGTTAGGGAAGGGGCACTGTTTAACAAGGCCTGGTAAATAAGTGTGCTGTAGCCAACAGGCACCCTACTTGAAAGGCATAAATTGTCAATTAAAATGTGCACCTCCGGGGGATTGAGGTGGTGTTGAAGTTGCCAGCTGGGGTATCATGAAGACTCTCTGCATAAGGTGTCAATGGTACAGGAATGGATTGTAAATGCAGCAGAGTGGGGAGTCTGCTGAAGATGCTGTAAGGGCTGGGCTCGGGATAGCTTACAGGGTTGTGTCCTGCACGAGCAGAGGCATGTGATAGCTATAGCCAGTTTTCAGTAGTACCTGACTATTTTAACTTGTGTTTTCCACATTGTTTTCTCCTCTGGGCGTAACTGTGCTGTTGCTTTGGGGTGCCAATGCATGAAAGACAGGAAAATAAGAAACGCTAAATGTTTTGTTTATTGTTCAAGTAAGAATCCTGTGTATTGGTAAGATGGTTTAATAAAGGTCACCTTTGATGTAGTTAATTGCAATAAATTACTGTGTTGGATACTCTAACTGGATTGCTCAGGTCCTTAGCTGTTAACATATGCAGATAATCATGATGGTGAGCACCACAATTTGTTAAGTTTTCAAACACCACTGGAATCAATTAGATATTTTTACAGAGTGCTTAAGCTCTCAAAAGTATCTGTATTTTTCTTTATTTTAATTTCTCCTTCTCTCCGGCTGTCATTTTGACTCTGAGGGGAACAGGCATGTGGACTACACAGAAATAGAAAGAAGTAGAAAAATGCTTTCTGCATTCCAAATGTATGAGGTTTGAATATTGCAAAAGATGCTATCTTCACACCCCCAGAGGCTGAGTTTCTATCTGTGGCAAACAGACAGCACCCCAGGGAATGGTAGTGCAAAGTTATATCTTTTCCAGGAGATGGTCACTTCAGAGGTGATGAGCATCTTGAGGTACCTCAGTCTCTAGCCTTCAGTAGGTCTGCTGCCAGTAGACCATCAGCATTGACAGCCTTGTTTAAATGCTTGTCTGGAATAGGAAATTGGCAGTTTTTTTGCTCAGGAAGATAGAAGCTCTTTTCTGGATTACCTGTTCTTGTTCCTGTATTTCTAAATTTTTGGGTAGTGTTCACACGAGTACAGTATCTAATGATTTTTCCTGACACTGCAGCACTGTGGCAACTCATTACTCATATTTTAGACATAAAATGCTGTTGAGGAAGCGAGGCCTGGAGTTGCATGGGACGCTCTGTAACAGGGCACTGAACAGGAGCCAGCACTCTGGAATCCTTTCTCGTAGTCTGATACTAATCAAACAATTCTTTCTCCCTAGTTGTGGATTAAGGTGTTGGTAATATTAGGTAGGTAGTGATTGGTTTATGTCGTAAGGTACATAGTTTTCATTTTTCAGTGGAACTACAGTTGTTTTCATCTGCACAGATTTTGTATCCCACTTTAAAGTTAACCTGTTAGATTTTTTTGAAAAGTATTTACAGTAATGAATGGACTGTGAAATGATTAAACTTCAGAATAAATTGGACAGACTTCTGTAGCGCTATATTCCAACATTAGTCTTATAGATTATACATAATTGCTGTATATGAGTTGATTACTGTATGCAAATATTACAACACTGCAGCTTCAGTGTATGTTTCTTTTGCTTGATTTAGATCAGAGCTCTGCTGCATTTTTTTACACGTATGAGAAGTTTCAGCTGGTCCCACATTTTCTGTTGTGCATTAAAGTCATTCAAGAAGCTTAGCTGTAAATTTCACCATGGTGGTATACACGAGTGTGTTTTGAAAGATCTTTCGTAGTGGATAGCTGCACCCAAACCAGCAGTAAAATCTGAGTTGTCTGGGTTGGAAGTGTCAGAAAGCAGCCCTGTTCTAGGTTGCTGGAGGTGGACCTTGCTGTCTGTGTGCCTCAGAGGTGTGTGCTGGACTGTGCTCACTGTATCAGTTCTGTGACTGCGAAGTCACAGGTGAGGTTTTCAGGTGTAGCTCTGCTGGCTGACCAGGTATGTGGGCAAGAACCAGGGCAGCAAGGTCAGTGTGTAAGTCTTGAATTGCAGGTGGAAGCTGAGACCTCTGAACTGGATGGACACCATCTGCTGTCATTTAGAGTTTGTAACTGCTTCAAATATCTCATTGGAACAAGTGTTTGCATCCATGGGAGAGTGAGTGTCTTTCTTTGTTAGGAGCCTTGTAAATTAGGTACTCTGAAAGGGTTGCTGGAAGAGTTTGTCACTTTAGGCAGAGATCTTAACCTTAGCCTTTAAATTACCATGCATAAAGTAGATGATGGGCGTTCCCTCTTGGTCTTGTAACACAGATAGCTAAAGCTTTGGCATAGTCAATCCTTTTTTTTTCTTTTGTATTATGAGGTGTATAACTTTGTGCATGTGCATCTATCTTTGCCTTTCAAGTACTCAGCAAAGTGCATCTTCCTGAGTTGGATTGGACAGGCCCTTGAAACATGGCTAGCTGAATGTAACTGCCAGGGTCCCTACTTAAGCACCTACATACAACTTTATATTTTTACAAGGAGAGGGAGAAGCAGGGTGGAGATCAGTGTATTCTTCAGGCACTGCTGCCTTGTGAGCTCTGTGTGTTTGCCAGGTGTGTTTGCAGGTAACTGACTTCAGCCCTTGAGTTTTTCAAAAGCTTGACATAGTCATTAAGACTCATCTTACGACCTCTTGTTCCTCCTTATTGAAGGTGGTTGTGATGCCTTTCTGTAAGAGGAAGGATATTGTAAGGAAGTTATTATCAAAGAAATGTACAAAGGAGTTAGTGTTTTAAGAAAAGAAAAACATTTATAGTCCTTTTCCCCTTAGAATAAATGTGCACTCTAATTTGAGTAGAAGGCAGTAATTGGTGGGTGCTGACCCTCTTGTGTTGTCCCTGCCCCGTTCACATCTCTGTGTGAGTGCATGCTGTAAACCTTCTCCTCCTGTAATTTTCATTGCACCAAAAATTGTAATTTACTTGATTGTAAAGAAGGAGAGGAAGTGGTGTCTCATAACACTATGAAATGATATTCTCTCCAGTTAAAAATAACAAAAATAGGAAAATCCAAGTTGTTTTCTTTTTTACTGTTTGGAAAAGAGAGTATTTACACGTTTGTGCAGATAATTGAGGTTCCAGAGTTTGTCATCACAATATGCAGAGTTAGAGCTCTGTAGCAAAGAGGCTTTGACAGGCTGATTGTTTAATCGGTTGTGGGCTTCCGTGTGTTTGGGTTTTAGCTTTGGGCTCTTTTGTTGGGCCTTGCAGTCATGATGAACAGGCTTCTCTTTGTGCTTAGAAGACAAGTTAGATTGAAACAAAACCAATGAAAATAATCTGTAAACTGCCTCAAGTCAGCTACATTGAATGTTGGAAAGGGATTTTAAATCTTGTCCATGCAAAAGTCTTCCAAACTTTCTCTTTGTTTGTTTTCCTTAGCTTCTTATTGTTTAAACTGAGATACTTGAAATAGTTACTGGTTTATTATGCCCATGAGACTCTGCTTGTTCACTTACTTGTCATCCACACCATACTAATATTTTCTGTTTTCCTTTCTGCACTAAACCAGAGTTCTCGTGGGTTTATTTTCATGACACCCCCTCCCACTGTTAACTGATTCCGTGATCCAAAGCCCACTCGAGAGAGTTTAGCAAGGAAAAGCGGGGATTTGGCAAGTTTCTCTTGCACAGGGTGGTTGTGAGCACAGGGGAGCAGTAGGACAAAACCATCTCTAGAGCCCCAGCGACCGTGTGAGATAAGGGAGCCCCAGCCGCTGCTCTGTTTTCCAGCGGCAGGATCTGAGCAGGTGTGTGCGTTGGCCACGAGATACGAAGAGATGCAAGATGTTGTGAAGCTGCATTTCCTTACTTCTTTAGCGCTATTCTAAATGGCGCTTGGCTGAGAAGGGAGGAACATTAAGCCTGGCATTTTGTATGTGTGTGCATATTCTGTGTGTCTTGAAGCTTGTTTTTTTGCAAGTTGTCTTCATGCTGGAGCAAAATCTGTGATTATGGTGTCAGGTAACTTCCCAAGATCCTTAGAGGAGCACAGCTGGTCACTGCATTGTCTGAAAAAACAAAAAGGTTGAGCTGTTGGTAGGGACTTGGGGGTAGGGTGGAGTGTTAAGTGGACAGTGGGTCTTTTCATGTCTACCGATGAAGGAAATTCATTGTATCATTTTAACAAGATACTTAAAGCTTGTTTTTCTTTAAATACTAAGACTAGAAAAGAAGGAAATTGGTATTTGTTCATTGGGTATTTGTTTCCATTGTGGAAGAGAAATAATAGAGAACAGATAAAAATAGATAATCAGCAAAGTGATTTACTGCTGCATGAGTACTTCTAGATTTATGTAGTGATAATGTGCTGTCTAGAGCTGGGAAGATGCTCAGAAGAAGAGTTAATGATACTTTATTAATAGTTAGCTTTTATTTTGTGTACTCCTACTGTCAAGCTTCCTTGTTGCTATGATTATTTGTGCTGTTTATTTCTTTTTGGAGATGAAGAAATCTGCTAATGTTTTTCTAATGCATGTGTATGTGACTACATACATCTGTGTCCTGCTGTCCCTCTGCCTTAACTTCCATCCTTTTAAAATGTTCTGGCACCTGCTCTTAACAAAATTTTCTGTTTTCACCAATTAATCCCGCCCTTGGCCATGGAATTGGTGGGCCTTTAAATGATATTGTGAAAAGAAGAAAGCAGTGTCTTCGTTTGCTTTGTAATTTTGCTGATTGATGGGATGTACCCTCATGATTGGAAGCATTTCTCTAGATTGCAAAAAGTAACAAACTTCCTTCAAGTCAAAGCTGAAATTCTTATCTCCTAAAATGTGTTCCACAGCTGCAGTTTCAAGATAAGATCAATTATGGTGAGATATGCACTAATGTGTTTTGAGAGCTGGCAGCTCCTTAAGTGAAAGACTCCATTCTGTCCCTTATGGGAGTTTTCAGTGGGAGGGAGGAACTGGGTGGGAATCTAAAAGAACTTCCTATCTTTGGTGAAACATCCTAAAAGGGAAAATAAAAACTATTCATTTGCATACAGGCTTTAAAATATCAAACACTGTCCCTTATGAGTATTGGGTTGTAGTTTTTGGAATTTGAATGTTAGCAGTGTTAGATCCCATTTTTAGTAACACTGCATGTTCAAATGCATACAAAAAAATCTCAGTTGTAGTTTCATAACTTGGTTCAATGCATCTTCTATAAGAGCATTCAGGAGAGGTGAGCGAACAGAGGTCTGTGGGAATGGATCAACCAAGTTGCTTTAGGTAAGGAAGCAGGTTTCTCCCTGCAGTCTGTGCCTCGTGCTCCAGAAGGAAGGATCACTGCCTTATCAAAAGGCTGGAAAGACCATCTGGTAAGTATTCAGGTATAGCACCAAGTTCTCGCTGATGAAATCCTGTAGGCTTATAATGCACTTCTGATGGTCTGCGTGTCTGTGTTGAGTAGTTTTCCCTACTAATTTTTAAAAGCTGGCAGATGAGAAACCCGCCTGGAGGCTGCTGTGCATCGTGTGGCTCCAGATCCTGAGCTCAGGAGCGTGGCTGTAACAGGTTTCTTGGATGCCAGTACCAGATGAATGGGAGAAGGATCTCTGCCAGCTGCATACAAAGGCCAGGCACAGTGCACATTTAATTGGACCCATACTGATGTGAGCAGGGATTTTGGTTTGCAGAGGGACCGACAAGTCTGCTTACAACAGTTAAACTGCACAGTGTTTTCTTTGCCTTAATAGGAAAAGATGTGGTGATTGTGTAACTGTTTGGATGCATTTCACCTCTTCTGTGGAGTAGAAAATCCCGGCTGGAAAGGAATGCTGCTCTCTGTGGAAAGGGAGGGTGTGGGCTATTACCTCCCTTTACCAGACTGCTAGTTTCCTTTTCTCTTCTGTATAACTTCCAGCTGAAACTTTTTTCTTCTCTGAGTGCTCCGGTTCTACTCTATTACGGGGCGTTCAAAGTGGTGCAAAAATGATGGGTGCTGTTCCTCCTGTGAGGGAGAGAGACTTAGAGGAGAGTTTAAAATGTTAATGTAGTTGTGGGACAGCACTGTAGTTAAATCTTCTGTGCCCATGTCTTTGACTAGTTGCCTGCGTGTTAAATGCAATATTTTTGGAAGACAGTAGAACACATGTTTTACAAGCAATGAACTAAAACTCGTTGTTCAGAAACGTACAGCTGATATGTAGCTGCACACCAATTACTTTCCCATGGGCAAGTTATCTTTTAAAATAAATAAATTTGCATAACTCTATAGGGAATATGATAACTGATGTAATAATTACTTAGGAGCAGAGCCAGCATCCTGCAATTACTTTAAAGCACATGTGCTGCAATGTCTCTTTGTATTGATGTGCTTCTTGTGACATCCTTCTGCTGACACATTCAATTAATGTTTTATTATCTTCTTCCTTTAAAAAAACATAAAAATAACCAGTGACTGAGTTAGAAGCAAAACAGGTTGTTCACTTACTTAACAAGAACGGTTAAGTGGTAGCGTAAGTATCTTTGCTGCGTGAAGTGACCTCGTATCACTGCAAGGTATTGATTATACATGTGCCTGTGGTTGGCTGAGAGCAAACAGATTGTAGCATTTCCTTCAGTGAGGAAGACATAATGAGATGGATGTGGTATTGATTAGAATTTTCAAATTTGTCGAGTATCATAATCTGCATTCCACGTGCAGTGCAACTCCCAGGCCTGGACAGGACCTTCCTTGTCTTCCCTTTGAAATTGTTTTGTTTATAATACTCCAAGCAGGTGACACTGCAAAATACTTTGATAGAATCTTTGTGGATTGATAGAATCGATGTGGATTGCATTACTTGCTGATTTTCTGCAATTTATTATCTGCACTGAAGATGCCATTTCCTTCACTTTTAAATTGTTGTATTTGTTTTAGTCCGTTTTAAAGAGCTGTATGTGACAAAGGGAGAAGATGAGGCCATAAAACTGTGATGTGAGACAGTTTCTACTGAGTTTAGAACTCTGATCTCTATAAAAAGTTACCTTCTTTCCCAAAACATCTCTAAGGAGGGGATCATGAACAATTAGCGGGCTCTGGCAACCGCACAGCGTGTTGGGGTCTGTAACCACTGGCACACTTGGAAACTGCCTTTGGACTCTTCCCACAGATCCAGTGCCGTGCACGCCGTGTTCGGCAGGTGTGCTCCTGTGTCTGCAGAGCAGGGGCTCAACTCCGCTCCGTGCTGAGAACTTTCCCAGCTTGTTCAGCGAGCAGAGTTGACACGGAGAGCACTATGACGATTCCAGTTCTGCGTTGTAGTTGTGGTAATTAATATTTAGCATGGTATCTAGTAATTTTCAGCTTCAGTGCACTTTACAAACATTAATTAATTGTCACAGCCCCCCTGTGCAGTAGGTAAATGCTTTCTTTACTGCTGTTTTATAGAGCAGCCAGGAGCCCGGAGACTTGGAGGCTCGCTGGGTCTCACTTGGTGATCTGTAGCTTAATATTTTGAAAAGTTCTTTGTCAAATTAGGATAAGTTGTTATTAATTCTGGGTAAAAATGAAGTTGTCATTAGATTTTTATTGCATTAACTTCTGTAATACTGTCTCTTCTAGACCCCCCACATTACATTAGAAGGTAAAAAAATTAAGAACAAATTATTTCGGTTTTATTTTGCTTGTTCTTTGGATGCTGTGATGATGCTATGCTGTCCTCAACTTCTGCTGTGGTCGTGAGAGAATTATTTGGAATAATTCAGAATTACTATCTGAGGCTTTTCTGTGACAGTCTTATCTTCTAAGAGTACTCTTAATTTCCTGTATTTCCAGTCCTTGTTGGTAAGCTGTATGAGCATGTTGAGAATTGGCTTTGGAAATGGTTTTGCCCTTTTCCATGTCCTGCAGAAGTGGAAAGTGTCAGTGGAGATGATCTGTAGGGACAAAGGCATGAGTGCTCACTGGGTTGTTCTCCTAAGTGCTCTCCCCCCCAGCCCCAGCTTGCATGGTTTATTGGGAATAAAGCCATTCCTGCACAAATGTTGTTCCTGTGTAAGCGTGACACAGAGAGCACCGTGGCTGCGTTCCGAGCTGTTACCTTTTGCTTTCCCCTGTTCGGTCTCAAGTAGAATGTCTGACTGAAAACTTTCAGCTGCTGCTGCGAGCCTTTGCTCTGGGAACTGTTTCTCCTTAGTGCTGCTGACAACGCATGAACGCATTTGAAAAACATTTTGCTTACCGGAACAATTCTGCTGACATATTTTTCTTCCTATCTTTTTATTACTAGCAAAATTTGCATGAAAACAGGTCTCTCTGTTTATTCAGAGTTCACAATCCTCAGTTTGACAGCGTAATTAGAGTGGCGTTCAACTTGCACAATGGAGCTAGAAAAACCTCACTTGATTTCCCTGTGAACCTGAAACTTCAGGCCCTGTTTAATCATCCTAAACCAAATTTGTGTTCCCCCATGTTTTGGAGTGTGACTGAGGCAAGATTCAAAGTGAAGTGTGGTGGGCAGTGGAAGGCTTTGTGTGTGGCAAAGCAAAACTGAGAAGACTCATGTGAGAAAACCCTCCCTGTGTCTCTCCCCTAGCCGAATGGAAAATGTCAGGCTGTGCCCAGTTCGAGTCCTAATGACTGAACCTAATCATCTCCATGGCCCTAATTATGGTCCTGTGGTAGGCTGAGGTATTAGGTGAGGAATAAGCAGCGGGAGTAGATCAGCTCTTGAGCAGCAAATGTCTCATTATGCTCAAGTGATCGGTATTAAAAATAAAGGGGAGGGAAGAGGCAGAAACACACTGCTCGAATACAATCTAGAGTGGCAGAATTTCCCTGCATTTGTTTATTTCTTTCTAATTCTTTGTGTGAAATGTGTGGCTACCTCAGCAGCCCAGCATTTTTATTGTTCCGTCTTCCTCTACAGGCTTTTGGCCGTACATCTGTCCACGTTTGGCCCTGGAGTTCACAGTAGACCTGTGACCCTTCTCATGTTCAGAAACACGTATTTGATGGGGTGCAACGGTCTTTCATCAGCTCTTTACTGAAAGGATTTATGAATTCAGACATTCATACTGGCTTCATCTGAACAGTTTCTCTATGTTACTGCTCTTTTGAGGTCTGGGAGTATTCCGGAGTGGTTTTCATCCTCTAGTCCAAATGAATAGTGTCTGGCTATAGTTTGTTTACTGCTCCAGCAACTTGGAAGCATTTACATAAAAAAATTAAGAATGCAGTCTAGTTTTTTTAAATTAAAATTTTCTGATGTATTTTTAAAAAGTCAAGGTTACTTCTACAGCTTCTGAATAATGTTCTGGATTTTAATTATCGTGTTGTATGTAACTTCAGCAATAGTGAAATCAAACTGATTTATTCAAGTTTTATTTTTGCTTAGACCCTTTCTTTTGAGAAGATTACTCAGATGGAGTAAGTCAAGTGTTTTGAAATAGGTAGTAGTACATTTGTAACAGCACTACATGTATGCTTATAAAAACAGTCATAGTTTACTTTCTTGGATGGTATCAAGTATTCACCACAGTAAACATGTGGGATATTTATGACTCTTGTCTATGGATGGTATGGTAGGGTTTTTTAAGGCATATTCCAGAATATCTTTCCTTTCTCCTCTTACTACATTTTCATTTAAAGAAGCCACTTTTGTGATATATACAGGACACAAGTCATTCAGCATAGGGTTTGCTCCCTTCTTTCCTGGCAACTCGAACAAACTGTTGACCAGATAACTCATGCTTGCCAGCAACCTCTTCTGCTCTTTTCTATGTGGCCACCATAGCCCTTTCCTAAATTATCACCTTGTGTGCTGGAGTTTGCTCTGGCCAGCTCTGGTCAGGTGGTGGATGTGCTGGTCATCAGCTCAGCACTGAAATGTGAGCCAGCACTGCAGAGCAGCCGGTCCTGGCCTTTTGGGCAACAAGTCTGTGTGTTTGCAAAGACTGATCTGTATGCAGAGTAGCTCTGGTGGATGTTGAGTTCATTGCAAAGAACTCTTTTTGTTTGAAAGAAAAAAATAATCACACCGACACTTTTGAAAAGAACAATGTAGTAAAAAAAAACTTAGTGAATATTTCCACGCAAAGAATCAAAAAAATAAAGCTAGATGAGAGAGCATTCAAAAACAATTACGTGTTTACATTTCCTGCTGTCTTTATTGGTCCATTTTGGGACAATGAGAAGAAATTTTCATGGGTTTAGTTTTTCATGCTGTAAGTTAAGATAGAGTATGGCTTGATTAAATAATAGACCTAAAAATGAACTGGAATGCTTTTAATGGCTATGTAATATATAAAGTCTGCCTGAATGATAGATATAGTTTATATCTTAGTTTACAAGCTGTAAATGAGATTAATAGAGCTCTAGAAATAATGTTAGTTACTTCTAGAGATGAAAGAGAATTCAAAAGATAATGACTTCTGAAAGTTAAATTTCTTTGTAGAGGAATACTACAGTAGACAGTGATTAACTGTGAAAGAGTCTCGCTGTAATAAAAATTTGCAAAGCTATAATATTTACAAAGACATATTAAATTGCAAGGTTATCTCTGTATGTCTTTTGAGCGAGTTCTGTAAGGCTTGACCGTGCAAGCGGCTGTTAGTCGGTGTCCTGCTGCTACCCTGAGGCACTCTCGGGGTGTTCTCTAATGGTGTGCTCTAATTGCCTCTTAGAACCGCGGCGAGACCAGGAGCCTCATTTCTCACTCAAGGTTGTTTTTGTTGTGCTCTGCTGCATTGTGTTCGTATTGGATGGCCCCGAACAGAGCTGCGCAGTGCTGCTCGTGTAGTGCTTGTGATTCGCTGGCAGTTCTCTTAGCTCCTGTGGCAGTGGTGCCCATGGGCATTAAAAAAAAAAAGTAAAAGCGGTATTAAATACCGATATATCAGCTTCCTCTCCCTGCAGCTCCATTTGTTTGATTAGTGTTACAGTGGTGTGACAGGGCAATATATCAGAAGTAATCGATCTGATTAGTGTGGAGATGATATAAACACAGATTGTATTGATGTTTAATAATATGAGCACCCAGGGTCTGTAAACAGAGATGTTGCTTAGGCTGTGTGAAAGGTCTCTGCAATGAAAACAGCAAATACAGCAGATTTTTGGAGCTAAGTTATTTTTCTGCCAACTTTCACAGCAAGTTGTGGATAGTTTGACTTTGCAGTGTTGGAGAGACGGTGATCAGATGAGTTGGCACAAATTGTTTTAATTGTTTTTTGAAATACCCATTTTTTTCCCCACGGCAGATATGAATCTTACTTTCATAGGCTGTCTTATGTTGAGTCAATTACCACACTGTGTTAAGGATTGCAGTATTATTAGACATGAAAATAAACACTTTTTGCTATTGTTTTTGATAAAAAGGCTATTTCCATCTAATATCAAAGTCTTGATCTCCGTGTAATTTGACTTGATGGAGAATTATTCCTTTTCTGTAACTTAGCTTGAGAAGAGTTGTAAATAAGTGCATTAAAATATTTTGTATGATATTCAAGTGAAGGGCTGGAAGGAAATGACCATGAGTGAGGGAGCAGGATGCTGTATTGCAGTTACAGAAGGAAGAAGGTACTTACACGGAACTCCCCTTGCTTCACAAGCGCTTGTTATGCTGTATGTGCTTCAGTGCTTACGGTGTGTCCTGAGGAGAGCTCCGAGGCTCAGACCCTCTTAGTTTGGGTGTTGGTGCTCGGCTATGGTGCCCCTGCTGCCAGCAGGGCTATTGGAGCTGAGCAGGGGCACCCAGCACCATCCTGCCCGTTTGGCAGCCAGTTGGAGAAGGTGCTTAATGTGGAAATATGTTACTGAAAGACCAAGTGGCAACTTCAAAGCAAAACCCAGCATGTCAACTCCTTGCTTTCTCTGTTTAAGTCCTGAACTTGTCACAACCAAGAAACTTCTGGCCGTGCCTCCATCCAGTGGCTTTCATGCTCCCACGGGCATGGCGGTGCTGGTGCCAGCGCCCTGCCCTCGGTGTTTGGTGTGCTCAGAGCCTGTGCCACTGATTGCTGAGCTGGGTCTTCACAGGGGCTGCCAAGGGAGATGTCAGGAAGTGCCTCATGTCTGCTGCATGGAGCCCATGTTGTGTCACTCCTGGTGTCACCAGCAGATGAATAACCCAAAGAGGTGATGTAGACTGAAACTCTGCTCTTAAAATCCTACAGTGAAGAGGAGCAGGGAGAAACAGCAGGTTACAAGGTGCAGAACTAGCCCTAGAATCTGGATGGGGTTTTCTAAATTGATGGTTATGTGGAAGATAGGAAAGAAGTGATGGTTAGGCCCAATACTTTAGACGTTTGTGAGTGTAATATGATTTCAAATTAAATAAGCCTTCTTTTTAATGACTGGTCTTTCCATGTTCAAGGTCAAGAAGCTCTTCTTAATTGTGAATTTTCCCTTCTTATAGGCAAAGGCATGTTGTGTGGTGGAGCAAAAAGAAATGGCTGTTACACTTCTCAGGGTATTATTTTCCAACTGCATTTGCTTGTTTAATTTGATCAGTTAAACAGAAAAGCATTCTTCCCTGTCTGCTTGCTATGTTTGCTATACAAAAAAAATGAAGCACTGTTGGGAACTTTCATTTTTGGTATGAAACATTTTGGATCGGATCACAACCTAATTTGTGCCAGCTGGCTGGTGTCGAATTCAGTTTGTTAAGGAGAGGAGCAGTTGATTTATCCACCTTAGTGTCATGGAATGTATTTCATAAAATATGGAAAAATATGCTCTGCCTCGCACCTGTTTACACATGCAGTAGTAACTGCTGATTGTAGGTACTGCTGGGGATTAATAACATGACAGTATTGAATTTTTGATTCCATAGCAAAAGTATGAAACAGTGTGTATACACAAAAAGAAGTTTGTCATTCATACGAACAGAAAATATTTTCTTTCTGGTACAAGAGTCTGTTCCTTCGGTAACCATTTCCTTTCTCTCATCTTTATGTGGAAAAGTGTATTTCAAGATGGTCTGGTTAGTCGTGTGCCCTTATAGAGTTCCACTAATGATGAGACTCGGCACTGTATTCCTCAGATACTTACAACAGTTCTTATGTGCTGCTTTACTAGAAACCTTGGAAAAGTAGTGTTTCCAGTATCTTTTATTCACTTTGGTTACATTTGTGACAGTTTCCTTTTAAAAGTATTGTGTAGAACATATCAAAAGAAAGGTTTGAACAGAATTTGATTCTGCTTCCATTTTATCTTTTGTAGGCTGGAATGCAGGCTCAGGTTCCAAAGTTGTTTCTTGTTTGCATGCGGATTCTCTAATCTCTGAACTCTTCAGTGGTGTTAGTAGCTACTGCAGAGGTGTCCTTGTCTTCTTTGGAAGTCAGGTCGGCTCATATGACATGAACACCACCTGTTGGAATTTAGAAATCTGTTTAAAGCTGTAGTCAGTGGGGTTCTTTTCAAATTGGTCTCTAGTGACTGTCTTCAAAGGCAGTGTGATAGTGTTGGGTCCTGTGATGTCAAAAACTTGAAAGAGAGTGAAATGTATTTGTAATCTGCATCCTGATGCAGTATTTACTAGGATGGTTAAATGGATGTTAAAAGCGCCTTATGTCCTAATTCATCTACAGTGCTCTGGCACTTTCACCACTGTCTTTTTCCTGTTTTCTCCCCTTAAAGAAACTTGTCAGAACCAAGTTATGGATTGTTCAGGAAAGTAGTTACATAAAGGGTTTATGTTTGGGGGTGTGTTAATTTTTCATTTTGTTTAATTTTAAAAGAATCAATGTCATAAAATTGCAATTTACCAAACACTCAAAATAAAGGGGTGGTTAAAATACAGAAAGTAAACCTGAAACTGAGAAGGACCATTCGAAATCTAAACGTTAAATTCTGTGAAGAAGAAATAATTGCTCTTAGTGACAAACAAAGCGGTGTTTTGAATTTGTATTTTGAAGATTTTTGTTAAAGGAGTTTTGTACCTTGTTGCAGTGGAAGTGTCTCTTGGCTGTGCTGGAACTGCTCTTGGACATCGCTGTGTTGGTTTAGTGTTCTAAATCCAGAGAGGCGAGTGGTGCTGCCCCTGCCCACGAAGCCGTGTCCCCAGCCCGGGGCATCGTGGTCCGTGTTTGGCTGCCGTGGCAGTGCTGAGTAACTCTGGAGTCTGGGCCCAGCTTTGTCACGGAGCTCAGCAAGTTGTAAAGCTGCGTGTGTGGTGTCTGAGAGCCCTTCCGACTGACTGCATCCTTCCAGCATTTGGCTGAGTGTTAAAACTGCATCCCTGCTTCTTGCGTACTTTTTTTTTCCTAACTAAATGCTAGACTTGTGATGCTGAAAGTGTGTAATTGTTCCTCGCTTGCTTCCTCCTCCTTTCTTTAATTTGAGCATTTGTTTTGACAGCTAAAATTCTGGTGGGTTTGCTGGTTTTCTGCTGCAGTAGAACCTATGAACAGATGTCAAAGCAGAATGTTTGTGTCCCCTTTTAAATAGTGAAGATTTGATTTCTCCGTTAACTCACAGTTTTCCCACCCAGATAATGTAAATTTTTTTGGATGATTTTTTTTGTATCGTCCCCTATCACAAATTTTTGTCTGGTGGTTTAATGACTTAAAGTTAAAATATTTAATATATTTTTAGCCCCTGAATAATTTTTTTCATTTAAAGATATAGTTACGGTATTGGATTAAACGCATATTTTGTGTGTGTCTGCAATTTTTCTGGTGGTGTAATCCATCTTTGTTTCAGAGCAGATTTTTGGTCTGTGCAAAGAACTATTAAAATACTCTGTACTTGAAATACTGGGTGCACCTTGCTGGCATAGATCTGTCACAGTTTCTGTTGGCTGGGTAGTTTCTAAACCAACATTTTCTTTGTGTGTTTGCTTTCAAATAATTGACCTTAAGGGATAAAATTAAAACCAGAGCACGGGTTAACTTTTTTCCTGCAGATTTGCTGCTGGCTCTGCAAACCAGGTTCTCATGCACCAGCTCCTTTCTCACGGAAACTTACACTTGTGTGCAAATCTGTGATTAAAAAGTTGAGATGTTGCAATTCCTGGGGCGAATGCTGGTGAGAAACTATTTTGTAGGAGCTGGTGTGAAGATCAGGCTTTATAACTATTTAGATTCTAGAGCTTAATTTCCTAAAAGCTGTAAGTGAAGGATGCGACTGATCGTGTTAGTTCTTCATGGGCTGCCTGGAAGGGCTGGTTGTGATTGCAGCGCACAGGGCCGAGCTGGCAGGTTGTTCCGTGAGCGCTGGGTCTCGCTGGGCTCTGCCCGGTCTCAGGGTGTGGGAGCCTCTCCTCGCCCCTCGCCTCACACCACACCTGAGAGCGGAAAGGGGGACGGGGGAGACAGTTTGGGATTGTCTGTGGCTTAATTCTTGTGTGGTCTTTCAGGAGCTTTGTGATGCCTTAGGTGCATCTGATCATTGTTGGCAGCAAAGGGCAGAGAATCCTTCTCAGTGCTGTAGGATGAGTCCCACAAGCTGGGCTTTCCTTATTGTATTTGGCTTGGGTGCTAGGTTTGGGGTTTTTTGTTTGGTTGGGGTTTTTTCTTTTTAGGTCTGAGGCCAAACTTGCTTCTTTGCATTTAGTGTGTAAACTCTTGTCATTATGAAAAGTTTTGGGGTTTATAACTAAAGGTGCACTTGTGTATTTTTCTAAGTTTCAGTGAATATCTAAGTGAACTATTTGGAGTTTGGTTTCTGTCTTGACAAGTGATGATTTTTAGGACCCTGTTAACTCCCTCTTTTAAACAGAATTCTCACAGTCCACTAGGCAAAGAAATTTCACCTTGTTATTGCAGGTTCAGTATTTGTTTCTATAGAAACAGCTGTTAACGGGTTTTTTTTTAAGCACTTCCCAATTTCTCAGATCCCAGTGAGTTCTAGAAGAACAATTTCCTGAAACCCTTGAAATCAGTAACCTGTGGCAAAACAGAAGTGTATATCTTTACCTAAGCATTAGAGATTGGGCAAATGTTAACTGATTGAGAAGTGCGTTACGCTTGCTCAGAATATATAAGCAAAAGTTCCTTGGCTGTTGGAGTGATTCATCTATTACAATACATTGAGCGTGTTTTTCAACATTTTTTAACTGATAGGAGAAGGCTGTTAGCACCAGTGTGGGGGATTTTAATTTAGCAATTTAAATATTTGGGTGCTTTGTGTGATCTCTCAGGTGCATCTCAGCTGTGTTCTTAGTCTCTGTGGTTTTTAGTGAATTGTTCATGTTGGTATTTTGACTTCTGAAATTGGAACACTTATTTTCAGTTGTCTTAATTGCTGCTCGTGAAACGGGACTTTTTTCTTGGCTCCTAAGGACACTCAGGAAGGGGCTGTGCGATGGCACAGGGACACTGGAAAGCACAGGCATAGTCAATTCACAGCAGAATTATGCTCCTTCTTGGGTGCCAGCTGACAAAAGCAGAGAACCAAAAGGCTCTGCTGACTCTCTGCTCACAGTTCTGCTTTGCCTTGCTCGCTTTGCGTGGTTACTGGCCTGGAGGGCAGTGCAGTGTGGCTTTCTGTTTAAAGTTTAGATGTAACATGAAAAGTGAAGAGAGAAAGTCTTAGAATTTCCATGCCCTTTTTTTTGGCAGCTAATATTTCACCTTTAATACTAAATATTTGGTATGGCTGCCATTTTATCTGTCAGCTTGTATATGTGTGCTTTCATTGAAAGAGACTTCATCACAGTCATTTTTTAGCTAATATTTTATTTGATATAAAGAAATGTTTGCAAAACAGACAAGATAAACAATTTCCCTGTCATTAATTCTGTATTAGTGCATTTTTAAGAAGAGCTGTCAGGTTGCCTTTCTCCAGGAAAATAAATTCTGAATTCTTTGCTAGAAGCACATAAGAATTTTAAGGCATTTGTAATGAAGGCAGAATGGTTAATCTATGCAGGTCACCCTTGTTACCATAATGCTAGATATTGGGAATAAATAAATTGATGGAAATTGGAAAAAGGAGATTTTTAGTAGGAACAGAAGCATTATGCATGGAATAAACACCTCCTTGCTGGTTTTGTGTCATTTTACTTACCCCAGTTTGCCAGCTGCAGTACTTGCTGCTGGTGTGGGACTGAGGAGCAGGGGCATTCGCCCTGTTTGGGGCAAGTCCATTGATCTAGTGGTTTTTATTTATTCACTGAATTTCATGCCTCTCAGTTTGAAAGAACACAGTTGTACATGGGCTTCCTTCCCCCTTGCTAATTTGGGAAATAAACTTGGTGAAGGTGCAGCAGCAGGGACCTGTCACACTTTGCATGGAGGCTGAGTCCTCATTTGGCCAGGGCAGGGTGTTGGTCCCAGCCATTCCTTGTCCCCTGCGACCATGACCTTGAGCTGGCTGGGTTAGAGGAGGATGAGGGCATTTCCTCTGCCACACCCTGTCGTCCTTTGCAGTGCAGACCCGCCTTCCATGCCCCTGTGAGGCAGAAACTTAATATCTTATAATATTTCTTCTGGGATGTTTTTCTTAAATGAGTAATGATCTGTTTGCTGCCTCTGAATTCAGCTGCTGTCAGATACCGAGATCATTGTTCTGTACCTTGAGTGTGGGTTCTGCAGAAAAAGGTGGTATGATGTGGTGCTCGTACCCCACTGGGCCCACCTTACATCTCAAACTTCTGGACTACCGGGCTTTTCATTAGCCTGCAAACTTGCCCAAAGCTGGGATCACCTGTTTTGTTTAACCTTCCCCATGATCACTAGGGATTATGCTGAGTTATGGTTTCAGGTACACATGTAGTCTCCCTGCTTTCTTTTTCCAATTCCTCATCAGTGGCATCTGATATTATGGTGTCTTGAAGTGCTGAAGAAACTTGAGGAAAGACAGTGGGCGCTGTCAGTGATGGATAAGGATGGGTAAGTAGTGGTTCTTAAGATAAATATAGTGACATTGATATTTGAGTTGGGCCAGAAATTAAAGGTTAAAACTGTTTGTGGCCCTAGTGATGCCCTTAGTCCTTTCCGCCCTCGTTTGGCTTCGGATTGCTGCTGCAGCTCAAGTGCAGGCGTGCTTGGATGAGCACCTGTGCTCCTGGGGTGCTCCATGTGCCAGGTCACAGTGTCGGCGAGCAGCACCGTGTGCAGCTCTGCTTTGCTTCCTGGGAAAGCAGCAAGGGTGTCCTCTCCCCTCCAGAAAGTCACCTGCCAAAGTGCTTTTACTCCCGTCACTTAGCTGGCAGGTGGGAGGTACACTGTGTGTGGCAGCGCACCAGGCTCTGCTCCACTCTTACCGGGAATGGTACAGATGTTTTGGCTAGAGTGGTTTTGGTAGCGCTCTGCAGAGCTGCAACCACCACCAGTTTTTGATGTTCTCACATGCCCCTACAGGTCAGGGCATGTCCCCAGGTTTAATTGAATAGGCTGAACAGGGTCTGGACCCTAGCCTATGCAGAGTTGGACTTGTGTAGATTTTTTTGGTTTTATACAGTTTTCAGATTTAAGTATTTCAAAATATTTAGATGTTTACTGAAGCTACTTGAACTTGTGGATTAGGAATGAAAATAAGTTACCCAGACTGCAATTCAGTACTTGTTTGAAGCTGACTTTAATATCAGTGCCTCGCTTGGAACTCATAAGTTTCTTAACTAGTAAAATGTGCCAGGCAAGTATGGAGAGAGTGAAATAGATTGAAGGAAGTAAAGAATGGGCAACTGAAGTCCTCTCTCTCTCCTGTTCCTAAATGCTTGTTCCAGCATTGCTGTATCGTCTGTGATCTGCTCCTTGTCTCAGCCCTATGCACTAAGGTAGCTCTTTTGCAATAGTGCAGATGACAAAAAAATCGGAAAATGTTTTCAAAAGTCTGTTTTGATTGAGCAGCAAATGCTCGAGATACTACAGCTGGTGATGCTTTGTGTTTGGACCAGTTGTGAAATTCTCAGTGACAGTGGGACTGTGCAGTTATCTGGTCTATACTATCTTGTATTTGCAGCTATAGATGTTTTAAGAAAAGTTATTTTTTTAACATACTTGTTTAGTGAGATACTTTTTTTAGCTGCTTAAGATGTTTTCTTTAGCTGTGTACCTTCAAAGCAACAAAACCACAAAAACTCTGCTCCGGGGTACAGTACAACAATTTTAATCATAAGCCAGGCTTTTGTGGCATAGTTCTGAGCTGTAATGCAACATTTCCATAGTGTTGCAGGTAGTGTCAATAAAAAGGTATTCATGCCGAAAAGTGGACTTTTAACGTGCTTTAAAAGGGCAGTTAAGTGGTGTAAAGTAGCTTATCATTAAGAGGCATTATCTGGTATGGAGACTTAGCCAGGCACTAAGCATTCCTGTAACTTGAATGTCACAGACTGCCATCGGGCTTTTTTTTTTTTTTTCTTTTTTTCCCCCCCTTCTCCCTACTCTGGTTATGCTCTAAGTTCAGCAGGTCATGTGCACGTGTATATGTGCACATTTTTCATTACTTAAGGCGTGAAATTGGCTGAAATTTTGAAATTGGATGTTAAAATTTTAGATGTAGAGGTCATTTAATAATTACATTTTTTTTCCTCTGGTTGTGTTGCCAGTGATGCATACAGCACTGCCTTTTAAATTGCCTCTCTCAGAGCTTTGTAAAAATCAGATATGAAAGAATTAAAAATTCATTGGAGGTTATGGTTGTGGGTTTGACTGATGAAAGGTTGAGTGGTCAGTCCGTAAATGTTCTCTGGTCCCCTGACCTGTGGCTTCCCTGGGGTTGCTTTGTGCCCTCTTCTGGGCCTGAGTGTCGGTCTCATAAAGTACAGGAAGATTCTCTTCCATCAAAAGATTGAGTAAAATTCCGTGACGGAAAAGCAAAGCAGGCCACAAATTGGCAGAGAACCTGAAGTACTGGCTTATTCTAAAGTCTTATTTTAAAAGGAAAAAAAAAAAAAAAGGAAAACAGGATTGGTTTGGCTTTGTTGTAAAGATGCAGGACTCTGGGAAAATAAATTAAATTATTTCGCTAATATGCAGTTTTTCGCTGGGCCTGTCCATATGGACAGATGGGAGATCAATTATGCCCCCAGTACTCCTTAACTGGCTTCCTCTTAGGTGTTTTAGCAATGGCCATCTTTGTTTGCCTTATCTTCCTGTGTAGCCAGGGTGAAGCCTGAATTTGGAGCACTGACTCTTCAAGCATAAGGGTTGCATACTTAAGTTTAGATGGGGGAAGAAAATCAGAATGTTGCAGAAATTCACAAGTAAACCCCAGCTGGGCCTTGCAACACTTTGAATCTGTGGATTTGCAACAGAAGGTGTCAAAGAGAATGTATATGTGCATTGAATTGTATATATATTGACTTGGTTACAAAGTACTTACTTTGTAGACCAAAAGGAAAGTGTTTTAGTTATAATAAGTTGAAATCAAGTATTAAAAAAAAGTCCCCCATAATGCTTAGAGGTATGTGGCATACGTGTCAAAGATACAAAAGTTAAAGCCTTGAGGGTTAAGAGTTTTCTGAAAATAGCTTAATTGCTATTGATTCTCCGAAGTGAACTCGAAAGTGTGCATTCTCAAGTATCTCACGTTTTTCAAAACAGCCCTGTACAAGGGCTCCTTGTTTTTAACTCTGGAGGTTAGGGTGTAAGCAGTGACACCAGCGCTGGTCACGGGGCTCTCAGAACTGCTGGCGTGGCACAGACCTGGCTCTGCTGCCCTGGCTGCTGGCTCAGAGGTGAGGCTTTCCTTCCTTGCTCTTCCTTCCACCACTCCATGCGTGTGCTGATAAAAATAAAACGAAAGTCATGTAGATTGAGCTACACTTGATAGGGAGAAGGGAAGGGTGTTTTTGGGCTTAAGCCATCAGTCCTAGTCTTAAATGATAACGGGCTGAGGTTCCAGCTCTGCCACAGAACGTGCTGCCACAAACTGCTCACGGGCTTGTCCGTAGGAGGGCTCCTCTGCCCTGGTCTGCCCCTGCCCGATACACTGCAAGTGCAGGAAATAGGGGGAGAATGCTGCTAGTGCCTGGCTTGTCTTTTGGTGCTGGCTTTTTGGAGCAGGCATCACAACTTAACCTCTGGGGCACAAGGGCTTCTTGATCTCCTGCAGTCCTTTTAGGCTGCTGTAGAGTAAATGTCTGGCAGGTGGTAGGGGCAGCTCTTTCACTGGGTTTTGGAGCAGTCTTTCCAGTATTCAGGGCTATATGTGAACAGGCTGTACCCTAAACACTCTGTGGCCAAGGTATGTGGAGACAGGATGTTGCAGAACATAATTTGCCTGGAAAGGATTTCCAAAGCATCGTGCTGTTAATGGCCGTACCAGCTGTCACAAGGACATGACCTCCTTCTAAGGCCCCTTCTTGTCCCAAGGACCAGTCCTTTGAATCTACTTCCACTTTTGCGCCCTCAGCTCTTTGTTATCTTTTTGATAGACTATTAGTAATATCATCTTGTGCATGTAAAAAATGTAAAATACTCCTTTTGGTTTATGTGGCTACTAGTGTTTGATCTCAAACCTTCCTGGTTTCACACTGCATGTCTCTAGTAAACACAGTAACCCCTGCTATAATTGTATCCTTGCATTAGTCACTCCTATCAAAGGCTTGATCCAGTGTGATTTAATGTAAGACATTATTCTGTTAGATTAAATGCAAAAATCTGGTTTTTTTCCCCCCTCTTTTGTTTTTTTTTCTCCTCCATCCCACTGTGCATTGTATAGGCTTTTTATTTACTCTGCCAGATTGACAAGACTATAAATGAGAGCTGCATGTGGAAGCCTCTAATTTTTCATAAGTAAATGAATTAATTTATCATAGCTGTTGTGTTTTATTGCTGTCTCCATGCCAGACTGGCCAGCTTCTTTATTCCCCCTTTTACCTTCTAAATACTGAATCCATGTCATTGTGTTTGACAGCTTTCTGATTCCCCTGTCAGATGCAATTTGGTGCTAATCACATTTTCTTTGCTTAGTGTCAATGATACAGGCCATGCATAATATTCCTGTATGTCCACTTATTTACTTGAAACACAGCTGAAATGTCTTGGGCATTAATCTGATGGAGCTACTACATTAAAATGCAAAAATGATGCTTGAGTAGTAAGATAATGTGGTGTGGCAGATGTGCAGTAGATAACACGGAGGCTAAACTAGTGATCTTTACCAAGCTCTGATGCATTTTATTTGTTGGTTTAGCATACCTTTTCATAAAAAAAGGTTGTAATCAGTTCTGGTTCATTACAGTGGTGTCACTTATAATTTAATTTCTTCTTTGTGATCAAACTATGAGAAACTGCTTCTATTATTCCCTTCACCCTCCATTTTTTAAGTACGGGTTGGAGTTTTTTTTGTTTCGTTTAAGTTGTGGGGCTCATTTCATAGATGCCATCTTTTAATGGGAGTGTTCAAGTCTTTCAGTTACTTGTTTGGAATGTTTTAACTTCCTGCTTTTTCATTCATACATCTCTGCAGCTTTCAAAGCTGCTATTAACTGAGCCCTGAATATTTAAAAATTCTGTAAGGTCTGGTAGTCTGTTACTGAAAGCTAGAGCATGCTGTAGGTGTTCATCTCCTAACTCCTTCAAAGGTAGGTTTGCAACACTTATTCCTTAACTGGATTGAAGTTAGATTTCTTGGGATGTTTTTTTCCAGTTACCGGTTAATGCTTTCTTCTGTGTTTTGAGAAACTTCTCTTCCAACAATGAAAAGTGCGTGTTTCTAGAAGACCTTGAAACCTTAGGCTCCTACAGTGCATATCAAGAATTTAGTTTGGTTAGTGTTTGCCTCCTGAATTATGCATTTTCTTTGGTTTCTGCATGTTTTTGTCTACTCTGAAATACTGCTATCTGCTCTGCTACTGTATAGAAACAGTGATGATGGCTTGTGAAAGACCCAACTGCTTTATAGGCTGTTGAAATTTATTCTCCCTTTGAAAGAGTGTGCTTAAATATGAGATTTGGGAAAGGATGTAGTGTTGATCTGTCATAAAATGCATGAATTTTTGGAAATGTATAGTTTAGGAAAACATTCAGACTGGTATATGCTTGTCAGTCACATAGACAATTAAGAGGTTTTTTATAACAGTACCGTCTACATATGAGCCTGGCAGCTGAGTGTCTATTTGAGGGTACATACTGATGTTAGGAGTAAGAGCTTCTGCAGAGTGAATCAGCACTTCTGAACTTCCCATCTCTTCGTATGGGAGTTCTGTTCCCACACAAAGAAATCCGAAGCTGGAAAACACACTCTATGGAGAGCGCGTGGATTCTGCTTAACAATATTTGCATGTCTCTGCAGACAGACTATATATGCTCTCAATAAAGCATTTTGGCAAGCAATTAAAGTGTAAGTCACTACATGGTGGGGATTTCTAATGATGTTATTTCTTACAACAGGCAGTTTTGTGTATTCTGTGAGAACTCGGGGTTCTTGGAAACTGAAGATTCACCTGAAACCCTGAATAAAGAATTCTAATTTCAAATACCTTTCTATTTCGGTGGAATCTGCTTACATGTGCTTGAAACAACACAGATTGTGATGCTTGAATTATTTCCTTTTAAAAAGAACAGGCTTAAACTCCGTGCTGCTTTTGGCAGTCGGGGTGCTCAGATTGACCTTCAGGGCTGTTGAGGCCTATTGGGTTAACACAGAGTTCTGAGATGTTTCACTGGTTTTGTGGCAGTCGTGGGTAAGTGAATTTGACAGAGCACGGCAGTTCTTGTGCATGTAAAATGAATATCAAGATTTTGTAAAGCACTTGAGCTAGTGACAAAAAATGATAGTAAGGGAAAAAGATAATTTCATGGGACTGAAGTAGGCTTAACTCCAGGTTTGTCATGGATATCCTGCACAATCTTGGATAAATAAGCTTCATTGTGTCTTTACGTCTGTGGGTGGAGTAGAAGTGATAATTCTGCTGTACTTCACAGGTCTCCATCAAATATGTATGTACACAAACATGTGTATACACAGTACACTTCTTGTACTTGACTGTGTTTGTGACCTTCCATTGTTAGTGCGTGGATAGAGTGTGCTGTTAGCAACAAATGAGCTTAACGAAACCAATGTAGTTTCCTGGATATGGAGGATTTAGGTGCTTTACTTAAAGTTAAGGAATTGGAATATAGCTGTTCTGCAGTTTTTATTTGTG
The DNA here is from genome assembly GCA_013396755.1 of Sclerurus mexicanus. NCBI lineage: Eukaryota > Metazoa > Chordata > Aves > Passeriformes > Furnariidae > Sclerurus > Sclerurus mexicanus. The sequence continues at coordinate 315,899 of VWZF01004115.1, read as the reverse complement.
GAAAAAGGAAATGTTTAATACCCTTATTGCATCATCCACTGAGAATATGGGGAAATTCTTCATATTGTCTTACACTGTTTGTAGTACATTAATTCAATGCTTTTTTTTTTAATACTCTAATGCCATACAAGTAATTCCTGCGTACTAGCAGAGCTGCTAGTGTTTAGTTCATGTTCCTTTCAGAATGCTTCTGCAGTATTTGCATATGCTCTGAATTTCATAGATGATTAGTTTGCCTTGTTAAAGGCATCTGAATCTATATAATGATAGTGGAGCTAAAACTGGGGGTTTGTGGTACCTTAAAATCATTTAACCTCATGATTATAGGGCAGTTCATTGTGCTGCAGAATATATTGGAGTGTGGATGTGAATTCTTTGATTTCTCTCCCTTATATTTTGTTTTTGTTTTGGACAATATTGAAAGGGTTCCAAAGTAAGATTGAAGTGAGTATATTCAACCCTTAGCCTCTGTGCCGAGACTCCCTGTGGTGATGATTAATTGGTAATGTGAACATCTGTGAGGGAATAGTGGAAGTGCCAGACTTAGCAGAGGGGCTATAACTAGTTGGGAGGCTTCATGTTCATATGGTGTGGAAGAAAGTACTCACAGTATAGATCAATCACCTGCTGTTAGTGATTCAGACGTTTTAACTTGTGTTTTTTAATAATGCCTGAGGAAATACTAGTTGAGTAACTTTCTGAATGTTGGTGAGGCTCTGATCCGGTTGGATGTGCAGTACATCTTGGAACATTTCTGCTGATGTTTTGAGGAGACTTACAGACTAATTAAGTTGGTCAATACAGGTCCAAGATGAGGAAAACTAATGGCAGAGTGGTGCAGCTGGGAGTGGGAGTATGACTACAGCAGAGGCGTGCTGTGAATTAACATGATTTCTGTCCACATAGTACTGATTTGAGAATCTAGTCCTTGGGGATATCCAGGGAATGCAGGTTGTGCTGAAGGTGTATCACACAGGATCTGCCTTTCATTTGCCAGTGTTCATCTGGTAATAAAGCCGCTGCTAGGGCAGGAAAATGCTCTTTGGTGTGCCTGTAACCGAAGTGTAGCTGTTCGCTTGGGATATGCCGGGCTAGTTTGGTTATTCCCACTACCAGGCCCGCGTACCATGATATGCGATAGGGAGAAGCGCGTAAAGGGAGGTTTCCATAGCGCAGGGCACACCTGCTCTGGTAGCAGGCAAAGTCCCGTGTGCCTGTTTGAGCCGGGCTCTTCCATCTGCTGGCAGGCACCTGCCACCTTGGGGCACTTGGAACTGAAACATACTCCTTGTGTGTAAAAACATTTTTTTCTTCTTTCCCCCAGAAGTACCATATTGTGGCTTTAAAAAACCTTAAAGGAAACCATCGAGAGACTTGCTAAAAATGAGTGATTGTTTTTCAAAGCTTCCTAAAAATATCAGTATGGGGGGAAACCCTGTCAAGGTTGTTTTTCAGTAACATGTGGTTACGTCCCTGGTATGGAATGAAAGTTGAAGCAGCGCCATGTTTGGTGCTCTTGGATAAGGAAACTTTCAGAAAGGGTTAGGTGCATAATCACATCAGCAGTTGTTGCTTCTTTTGTTCGCTTTTAATGCAGCTGCTAATGGATTCGTTCTTTTTTTTTTAACAAAACATCAGTTAATGTGAGAATATCTGATAATGGGGACCAAGAAATCTTTGAATGTTAATGGTATTATGCGTGCTCTCTCTACCCCTTTGTATTTGCATTCTAATAGGATTGGAATATTTTAATGACATAAAAAAAAATCTGTAAAGAGATTCAGTGTGGGTAAACCCACAGTGGTGCAGTTTTGGGTGAGAAATTTGGGTTGCCCGTTGATTTCACTGTCAGCATAACAACTGTGTTGATTGCAGAAGGGAAAAATGCCTCAGTAGCTGTTGGGGTTAAGCCCTGAGATCCTGTTTCCTAACCATGGAGTGAACTCCCTGAAGTCTAAGTGATTGAAAAGTAAACAAAAATGTAATTGGATTGAATTAAATATATTTCTGCATTTATTTAAAAGTCATTGATTTTCAGTGATTGATCGCCACTAAAATGTTGATATGCAATTAAATGTCTTTACATTAAATTTAACACTTTTTTAAAAGAGGAAAATGCATTATATGCATATTTATGCAATGATACTTAGCATACATTTATTCAGTCTTAATTTTTACATTTAGCTTAGGAAATGCTGAGTGACAGTTCTTATTTAGTAGACTATTAATTTCTTCTTCATGGCTTGTGTCAAGCTAGTTTTAGTAATTGAAGTTCAATTAAAGCTGCAGAGAACTAAAATGAATTTTAGTTAGGAAAAAATGAGAAGCATTCTGGATGTGTATTGGGAAGAGCTTTGCATTTAACACTGACATATTGAACAGAAGCAGTTTGCAGATGATGCCTGATAGACTATGGAGCTGAAACAGGAGATGAGACCAGGAGTTCCTCCTGGTCTTGGAGCTAGCGGTGCTCAGCTCTTGCATTTTCAGAGGCTGGAAGAAAGACTAGCGAGCTTCCTTGCTTTTCAGTGCTCAGATGATTTTTCATTTTGAATGTACTTCTTGTTGCGTTGAATTGCCTAGATAAACCGAGATGAGAATATACTCTTTGCAAAGCATTGGCATCTGGGGCTCTTGGGAGCTTGTCACTTCATTGCTTCAGGAAGCTCTGCCTCTGTGTGGGGAGCTCTGGGCTTTCCCCTCTTCAACGGTTTCCTCGAAATGTTGCATAGGAACATGCTACTTGTGAGCAGGTTTCTGGAGGGTGGGAATTGACTGTGGAATCCTGACGCTTTCTTGAGTCGAATTTGCATTACCTTGCAGCTGAGGCAGCAGCCAACCTCTGTCCGTGCTGCCAAGCTGTGTTGATGTGAAGGTCAGAAACGATTAGTACACTTGTTTAATGTGACATGTCCAAAGACTAAGAACTCAAATGAGTCAAGGGAAGTTGCAGAGTTTCCTGATAGAGTCTTAAAGCACAGAATGAGAGAAGAGGCAACCAAAAGTTTCTGGTACTGTGATGGCTTTGAACTGGAGCCCGGGGTAGAGGATGGAGCTGCCCTTTTTGCCTCTTTCCTGTGCTAAAGCCCTGAAGGTCAAGTGGCCAAGGACTAAGTAGTTATTAGTAGGCTACTGATCAGAGAGCAGATGCAGCAGAGCTGGAAGCACAGCCCTGCAACCTTCATTTTCATTAAAACCTCTATGTTATTCCCAGGTAACCTGAAGAGCACGTATGGGGAAAAGCAAAGAGCAAAGATAAACTTTTACCGCAAACGTGGTCAGAACTTCTGTTTAGAGTATATATCCCATGTAATAGGTATTTGGCACATTTTCCTCTGTCACTGAATGTCTCTGAAGAGTAGATGAACTTCTGTTGCTTTCTGTTCTTCGGCTTTTCTGAAATGCCAGAATCGTCGTGCAGGGCAGATGTGGAGGATGCACTTCTGGGCACTGATGTTCTGGGAGAGGCAGGTGGAAATGCTGCTCTGGCATCGTGGTGGTGTTAGACCACAGAGCTCCCAGTAAGAGCAACCAAGCTGTACCTTGCCTTTGGGCTCCAGTCTACAGCCTCGGACTGTAGTGCCTACATAAAACATCCAGATTAAAAGTAACTGACAGAAAGGAGAAAGGAACGGCCTTTTTTTGCCTCTTAAACATCTCTCTCCAGTTTGTGTCTAAGTGGATAGTGGGCATCCTGGGGTTTGCCAGCTGCGATTCCCATTCATTGCTGCAGTGTGTTTGTCCTGTCTTGGTTTGGTTTGGGTTTTCTTGCTTTTGTGTACTTGTAGGTGGGTGAGGGTTTTGTTGGTTGGTTTTTTGTTTGGTTTTGGTTTTTTTTTAAAGATGTTTGAGTACCCAGCTCTTTAAATTAGGAGTAAAGTTATTTTGGAGGACCTGCCTGAAGGCCAGTGTCAAGTTCTGCAGTGTGTGTGTCTGCTGAGTTACTAATAAAAACCTATTTAACTTACACTGGAGAGAAACCCCTGAGACTTGATTTCAGCTAACTGTGGCAAAACACTCCCAGTCTCTTGGTAAGAAAATAATTTGACTGGAGGATAAGATTCAAGGCAGAGTGAATATATTTGTTAACGCTGGAATTTTTCTTTGTGGATTTCTTTTCCCCCTTGGGTTCTCCAAAGCCTGGGAAGCCTCAAAGAGCAGCACACCATTATGAAAGTGATGCTTACCTGGAGGGGACCGAGTGCTCAGTGTGGCATGGCCACAGAAGAACAGAAAGCTGTACACAGGCAGGAATTGATTCAGAGGAGCAAGAATGTCACTCTCATAATAGGGTATTGGGGTTTTTTTCTCACACTGCAAGAGAAATGTTTAAAAAAGTCTTCCGTAAAAGTAGGCAAAGAACTGAATCAATATTGTTAGGGTTTTTTCCTACCAACTGGAACACTCGTATATTTCAGACCCTTCCAATAACGTCAGGTACCAAGGTGATGTGGCAGCGAGGAAGGTAAATGTGGCACTACTATGAATCCATTCCAGTACCAGTAGTAAAGATGGGTAAACATGATTTCTTTACGGAGCCTGGTGAGACCTCAGCATGGTTAGGTCAGGGAATAGCCATGATTATTTTTTGGAGAAGGACAAAATGCTGAGCTGGTTTTGTGCCTTCAGCTTTGATGACTCTCTGTGATACTCAATATTTTGAACACGCGTGACAGTGGAAACATTTCAGGAGATATTTCTGAAAGCATTTTACTCCTCTCCCATGGTGTCGTTTATTGAGTGTTTAGCTTACTTTTGAAAGTGAAGCCTGGTATATCATTCACTTGGAGGGCTTTTTTAATATGAAAATGTTCTGCTTTATGAATAGATCCCTTGTAATTTGTAATGAGAGTGGGAAATGGATGAACAAGCTTCTCTCTGAAAAATCACGTTTGAAATTTCTGAGTAATGATCTGAATGGTCTGAAGTAGTTTATTCCCAAGACATATCACTGTTTTGCAGAATATTCAAACTACTGTAATCAAAATTAAACTATGCCCTAAGCATGAATATTATTTTTTCCCCAAAAAGAAAGCTTCAGATCACACTAAAACAGTATTTTAGAGTAATAGGAATATGTTAATTGAATTCAACCTCTTGATTAAATATATTCTTCAGTGTTTTGTATTATTTAATTAAAAAAATTACTTTAATTATTGTAGGTAAGAAACAATGCTCAGTGTTTTACAGTATATTCAGTATAACAGAAAAGTTCCTTTTTCTTTCAATGCTTTTCTTACAGAAATTAACATTTCTCCTTAAGGAATAAGATAATTTTAATCATTGCTCAGAGGTCAGACTTGCAGTCCACATTTTTATAAGTGTTACACAAAACTTCAAGTAAATGTTCGACACTATACTTAATAGGGTATTGAAATTCAGCCTTAGACATGAGGTTTGTGTGAACACCCATCTAATGAGCAATTTTAATATCACTTACAGGAAATGTACGTGGGTTTTACTTTTTGGATCCTATACTGTTGTGGAAGGACAAGAACATTAGTAGTTTTGTAACTTTGCAGATGATTGTTATTTTGTTCTTGTGCATTCTGTTTTAGTAGGATGCGTTAATATTTGAATCACAAGTACCAACACACGGGTAGTAGAAAGAGTTTTTATGTGAGATCTTGTCTGCTTGTAAACACGTTCACGTCCCAGGTATGCGTAACATACATGTGTACATACAGTGCTGCTCCTAACTTTGTAAATGCTGTTTCTCTCAGTTGAATTCTGAATTTCAGCTCTCAGAAAACCCCAAAAGTCTGCTGAATTTTACTGTGGATATGGAACGTGACGTCAACATTTAATTTGTTTACTAAGAAATTAAGAAACTTATCTGTGAAATTATACTGTGGGCAGCTAATGTTAGGGTACAAAAATTGACTGAAATTTATAATATGTAGATCATTCTTTTAAGGAGTATAATGAGCAAGGCAGCAGGAGGATGTCTGTTGTGAACTGATTGCTGAAATGAGTAATTGTCACTGAAGGTTTGTTATTGCCAGAGCTGTGACTATCTCTAGAAATGTTACTTCTAGTTTTATTGTTTTCACACTAATGGTGCACTACGATGTCAAGTCAAAATAAATTTTTTCTAGTCCTTCTGTTCTGGTAGTTCATTTTGGAATGTGCATTTCTGGCACTGCAGTGTTTGGAACCACTGCGCTGCTTCTCAAGTTTCTGAATATTTCACGATTTTGTATGTAACTGATCTTCTGAGACAACAACTTTATAGGTTTTTTCTTTATTTGTTGTAGACTCCTTAAACTGATTTGCCCTTAAAAGCTAAAAAACCGCAGTTCTTCAATGGGTGACAATGATTGCAGTCTTCTATTAATGACTATGATGAAACAAGCTATGTGAACTAGCCAATTACTAAATACTTTCTGAGGATTTTGGTGACATTTCTGTTAAACTTCTCTCCTCTCCCCTCGTGTTCCTCTGTCTCAAATTTTATGCACAAAAAGATGATGTTTAGGAGCTTTCTTTAGGAACATGGTTGCTTACAGTCAAGGTCTGCTGACTCCTGAAGCATATAGGGTCACGAGTCTTCTGAAAGTGAGGTAACTGTGTGAAAGGCAAAAGGTATTCACTTTCTATTTTTTTCAAAGGACTGTGCGTGCTTTATTTTAATGCGCTAGAAACTGCCTGGGAATTGACAGAATTAATAACAAAGTAGGAGAGCCTGATAGTATTAGTTTATCATTAGGGACAGACCTTTCCTCATCAAGGTGACAACCAGTTTTGTAAGCTTACTTTTGCCTTTCTAGAGCCTGACATATAAACTGTCGGAGACAGGGCAAATAATGCAGTCTCACTAAGCGAGGCATCAGCAGGAATTGGACTCTTGGCAGTTGTAAATACTGAAATGTTTTTCTGCACAGACAGAAACACAGTGTGAGAACTGCATGACGTGTGGCAACATCCCAAGATTTATCAAGCCTGTCTGTACTAGTGGAAGTTGTTGTGTGTGCTATGCTGTGCAGATGGTTTTACACTTTCTGATGGGTTTTACAATTCAAGTGTTTTTTGTGCTGCCTTTTTTTTTGTACTTCCAAAGTTCCATCGCCCCATCCTATAGTGTCCTTTAAAAAGATCAAAGCTGTTTTAGACCCAAATAAACATCTAATTTGTATGCTGTCGTTGAGTACTTGGGGCCAAAGCAAAAACTTATTTTTGCACATGATGCATACTGTCAGATGAGTGAGAGAGAGAGAGAAAAAGACTTGGTAGAAGTTGATCTGAGTTTGTCACAGCTTTACATCTAAGCAGGCTAAATACACACTCAAGACAGTAGCCAAGGGAAGCAATTCCATCTCTTCGGCACTTGTGAGGCCACAGCTGGACTGTCGTGTCTGGTTCTGATGCAAGAAGGACACTGACATATTTGGAGCCAGCTCAGCATAGGGCCACTAACGAGCTCAGGGACTGAACATGTGACTTGGAGAGAAGAGATGAGTGACCTTCATAAGATAAGGAAGATCCTGTTGCTGTTTACAACTACTTACTGGGAGAGTGTAGAGAAGACTACACCCCACCTTCTTGTAAGCCCACAGTGAGAAAATAAGAGTAAATGAACATTAAGCGGTCATGAGGAAGATTCAATTAAGATATGAGAAACCTTTTTTTTGCACTACAAGAGTGGTCAAGCACTGGAACAGACGCCCAGAGACTGCTGAAATCCTCTTCCTTAGAGATACGCAGAACTGGGTTGGCCTCTGAGCAACATGAGGCAACTTTAAAGTTTGAGCCAAGTGCCTGCATGGCCCTACTTGAAGTGTGAGAGTGGACCAGTGACTTCCAGGGGACTTTTCCAACCTGAGTTGTTCCATGGGCCCTACTTGTTAAACTTGAAGGTTATACATGAAGGTTGAAGTGCTTAATACAAATATTTTTTTTAACATCATAAATGATTTCCTAGAGTCAGAAGTACCATACAAATTCCTTGGAAATTCAATTATACCCTCTGGTCTTACTTGAAATTATATAATGTCTCTTCACCACAGTTCACTTTGGTGTAAATTCCCGAGGATTTTCACTTGTCTCTGTAATCTGAAGGTTAACAAGCTTTGCTTCCTTAAACTTTGTATTCATTCCATGCAGCTGAGACACTAGAAGAGAAAAGTGAGAACAAGTAAAAATTGTTGGTACTGCAGAAACATCTGGCAGTGTACTTGAAGGCCAATGTTTTCTTTAAGCACTTATAGCTATGGAGGGTTAGAAGCTTCATAACGAGCTTCTGTCCCTTTTATACAAAGCTCTGCAATGTTTCAGCCACCTTAAATGTCATCATTGTGAGCAGGCAATTCGTGGGGATTTGGGAGAGTTCACAAGCATGCATGTGGATGTGCTGAGAAGTGTACACAGGGTATGAGAGGAGTGGGAAGGAAAACTGCTGGAAAGGAGGACTGAGCATGCTGTGGGTACAAGCCAGTATGAATCCACATGGCCAGATTGGTGCTTGTTTGTTCCCGCTTTGGGATCCTTAGAAAACCTGGTCAAATGCCCCAGCAATGAAGAAGCTTTTGATCCAAGAGCAGCTTAGTATCTTCTTGAAATGAAATGCTCAGCAGCAGTCCAGTTAAACATTTCTTTGTGCCTTAAATCAGGACTGCCCAGCAGTCTGGATTTTTACAATCTATCAGCTTTCCCACGACTTAGAGGTGAGAGGGTGGGGAGAAGAGATCGATGCTGGACAAGTCTGCTAAAAGTAGGAGTGGGAATGCCTGTGCTGCAGTAGGAATTGGGAGCAGTTTGAGTTCTCTTCATCTGGCTTTCCACCCATCTGCCTCACTTCACCACATGTAGCTGGCAGTATCCAGGGTTGCTGTGGGTTCTCTGTTCAACAAGGATGCTTGTTCTGTCAGGTGGGTTTTGTGATGTCGTGTAACTAAGCTGTTAATTTACCATTGAAGTAGTATTCTAAAGTAAGATAATTCATACTATGAAATTGCTATAATTCATATTATGAGAGTGAACCCTTACTGCTGCTTACCCACAATATAGTAACTAAGATGTCACTTTCATTTCTAAGTATAGACTGTCTTATTTCATGGTACAGTAAATTTTTCCTTTTCAGTGACTGATTACAATAAGTGCATTTGACAAGCACAGCTCTAGTAAGTAATGCAGTCTTTCATATTAATTATCTACATTTTTATAGTGCCCTTTTAAATGGACTCTCTGAAATAAGCTCATCTTCTGTAAAGTCCACGTAGGTGAAAGTACTCAGTTTCAAGTTAAGCAGAAAGGAAATAATCAGTCTTGCATTCCACAGTCCTCCTTCTGTTTGTTTTTTTCACTTGGATAGAGTAGGAACAAAAGCAAAGGGCATTTGTTATCTAGCTAAACTCAGAAGCTATTTCACATGAAAACATAATGAGTGTGACAGGCTACAAATAGCATTGAACATGAATCTTTTACAGAAGAAAGGAGAAATGTCCTTTGGTATATTTACTTCAATCAACCCTAATAAGGCTTGTTTTATGTGTTTTATGCATCCGCCATCATAATTATAAATCCTTGACATTTTAGCACTAGCATTTATATCTGCCAGGGAAGCTACCCAGAGTCAACCCTCGAGGAATGTCTGTATTGTACTATGGATCTCCGTAACAGCTCTCAAGTAGTTACTAAGTGGCTTAAAAAATTACATCTCAGTCATGCTTGAAGGGCTCATCAAACTTTGCCACAAATATCAATGTTAAGTACCCAATCAGCTGCATTGTTTGAAGTACAGTCACGTGTGCCCATGAAGAAATAGGTCGGACAGGAAGAGGAATTATATAAGGGCTCATCAATCAGGTAGGTTTTTTCCTATGACCTTTCAAAAACTCCTTTCCCTTCCCCCTGAAAGGGCTGGGCCTTGAGCTGGGTCTGGTCTCTCTTGAAGGCATGCTGCTTCTCTCCTATTTAATATTTTCCTTGTATCCTTGGAAACCTTTGAGAGCACAGTGTTTGTACTGGGTGCAGTAGGTTTCTGTTCTTGACTGCTTTTGGACAGTACCAAACAAAAAATCTGTATAATAAGGGTAGAAAAAGTGTCAGGTGGTCTTTGGGAAGGTACTTGGGTATATGTCATTTTGGCATGTAGGTAAACAAGATGAGCTAATCACCATAGCTTTCATGGAATGTATCTGTAATTTGTTTTCATATGTAGGTGCAAAGGAAGGATTGCCATATGGTGTGTGTATTGGTATTTTTCCTTGACAGCCTTCATTTTAAGTTAAAGGAATTCCAAGGCATACTATTATGCAAGAATAGCATTTCAAATACTTATCAGTATATGCCAGAAGAATACCTTGAAAGAATTCTGAGGAAAGGTTGTAGAGCTCCAGGAAAGTTTTAAATTGAAAAATTAAATAACACTTTCATCCATTTTTGAGGTACCCTAATTACCTTAGTTCTGTCTATGTTCCACTGTTACCAGTCTTTCATCTTTTAACCATTTGAACAGGATTCTTTCATAAGCAATACATAAAATCAGATTTTACATTAATTAGTTTGTGGAGTTCTGAAGCAACTTTTCATAGTGGCTTTGTGAAGTTTCTTTGGTGGGGTTTTTTTGTTGTTTGGTTGGTTTTTTTTTCCCCAGCATATGGTACATTTTGCTCTAGGTCTTCTCGCCTTAATGTAAAGTCTACTTGTCCCCTCACGGACACAAGTTAAAAGTGCCCGTAGAAGAGTTTCTGTTGGGAAGGTGACCTCCTCGAAAGAACTGGAGAAGTGTTCCTGCTGTTGTGTGCACACACACGGTGACGTGTACGTGCCCAGCGCTCTATGTGCTGTCATGGGACTGGGGGCACAAACATCAGTCCAGCTTCGGTAAAGGAGGCAGAGATCCATCAGTGCTGCAAGATTGCACACTGGTGGTCCAAGGAAGTGTTAACTCGGTGATGAGTTGGCAGAAATTTGCTTGTGTGGCTCACAGAGCTGAAGCTGCTGGAGATGGAGAGTTGCTTTTCTCCCTGCTTTAGTTCCCTGAGCTGCCCCACCCTGGTTCTAAAGGGTTGTAGCACTCCTGGTTGGGAAGGAGCAAAGTTGGGCCACAGCAGCCTCGAAGTGGAAGTCAGGTTTTGAACTGAAGATGGCCTGGTGCAAAGTACGGGCTAAGAGGTAACCTTGCCTTTGCCTTGTGTTGGTTCTTGTGCCTGAGTGCCTTAGATGGCTGGAGTAAAGGACTCTCCTTGCCAAACACATAACTGAAAAGGGAATGTTGCTGAAAAAAAAGGAGGGGGAAAAAATGGATCCCTTTTCCCTTTTTGCATTAGTCATATGTAGGCTGCTGTCAACTGCAGCCTTTTTCCATCTGTGTCTGGTTGTTTGCCTGTGCAAGCATCTGGGAGAAGTCAAGTTCTGATCTTAGAAATTCTTTTTAAATGTTATTTTGAACATTGCTGTATTCTGGCATCAGCGTGTCACCTCTAGAAACACTGTGTGTCTTTCTGCCTCTTTGTTATGTGTATGGAGGATTAAATACAATATTAGTTCTACAGACCCCAGACTGAGGGACCAGAGAACAAGATAACCTGATACTGGGGTGAACATCAGTTTCTGCTGTAGCTTGAGCCATTCTCCTTACGTCAGGAAGTTCAACAAAATAACGATTGAGCTTTTTCATTTGCCCCCCCCGACAGCTCTTGGTTAAAATGCAGATGCTTTCTGTGAAAAGCCCTTACTAATGGACCCAAAAAAGGGAGAATTTTTTAGCTGCATTATTTTATAAGCAACTAATAATCACTCCCGCAGGAGCCAAGAGCACTGGCCATCAGAAATAAAGATAAGATTAAAAAGAACACAATCTTGTTTCCTAAGTCAGCATTTGAAGTCATGGACAGGGAGTATCTGAACAGGAAACAAACATGTCTGAAAGAAACCCACGATTTTACTACCTTCAGTTGTTTATAAGTAAGAGAAGAATATAGATATGTGAATGTGAAAAAAAAAAAGAGTAAAAATTTCCATGCAACTTGAATGAAAAATACAAGGTAAGTATTTAAGTCCTTTTTGTTTCTGACTATATCATTTCAGCTGTTGAAAATTGCATCTTTTCAATCATGTACTCATGCTAGCCTGTGACTGAGAACTTCTCTTAGAGATTTTATCCTGACAGTAATTGAAAGCTGATTAATTTAATTGCAGGCAAGCTTTTATTTGCCATTTCTTGCTTAGTACTTTGTGTACATGCTGGGTGTTTGGGGTCAGAAAAGAAATAATGGTGTCTATTTTCTAATTCAGTACAGAAAAGCTAGCAAAATATACAGGTTTTAACCTTATTAACATTAATCCAGTTGTCAAAAATGTAGTTTGAAGAGAAATAATTGTGAAACCTCTTCTTTAAAATGGTGTACAGGGCAGTGTAAAATCAGCTGGTTTTGGCTTAACAAACAAGTGCCTTAAAGCAGGATCTCTGATGTTCTGCTATTTGTTCAAAGGTGAAGATGTTTTCCTTCGGAGTTCTGAAACTCCATGTAGTTGTTTTTGTTTAAATGAGCCTAATTAGCCAGCACTAAAACAAAATTCCTGCAATTTTAATTTGGAAGGACTTGTTTTTGCTGCTGCTCGTGTGTGTGGCGCCCACCTGAGCACGCAGGGAGGCACGGCTGCAGCGTGTTCATGGGAGAGCCCCTGGAAAATGTACCATTCCACATGGGAGCAGGGCTGAGGGAACACTCGTTCTCATGGGGACATCATTGTCTGCTGTTAGCGTTTACCCACCTTCTTGTTTATGAGGGTTGATCTTCTCCAGATGCGTGTCGCTTTCTCTGTTGGGGAATATAGTCACATAATTTTTACATAATCTTGTTTTACTTTTCCCGCAAACTTTCCAGTTGAAATATCATTAAGCTGTTGAATGAGCTGGGCCATAGGACACCATACAAAGTTTAAATTTGGCTGCACTGCAGTGCCTTGTAATAGTATCCACCTATGAACAACAGAAATGCTAATACAGTGTTCATTATTGCTGCCTTGCGTTGTGATTACGTCAGCAGTGGTAGGGAGGAGTTTAATTAAAAAAATGACAGAAGTGCTACATTTTGATAATTTATTGATTTTGATTTTCTGTGTGACTGGTAGGATGTTAGAGATTGCAGTAATAGCGGGGTAGAACCATTTTGACTATACAGAAATACATACATCTGTCACAGTAAATATTCATGTTCTTTCAATAACCTCTAAAAATGGGGATGCCAGACTACAGCAAGCGTACAAAACTGCATAACTTACACCGTTTGCAAATGTCTGCAGTAATACTGTGATGTGTTTAAAAGAATAAAAATCAGCTGACCTACTGAATTTGTAAACATTGAACTGGTAAAGAATAGACTAGTGTTGTAAACAGTGTTGTTGTTTTCATTGTGTGTTTGTGGGGGTTTCTTAATGTGTCCTGCAATTCTTTTCAATCACAGGAGTTTGGCAGTCTGTTCCAATTAAAGAATTTGCCGTACTGGAAATGAGAAGTCAATTATGACAATTATTTTTTGAGTAGACAATTTATATAACCTTAATTGTATTCATGCCCTTTGAAAGACCGAAGCAGATATTTGTAACACGTTGATTGATTCCTGGTGGTTTGATGCGCTTCTGAGCACCGTGATTTCTGGCCAGGTGTCAAGGCGGGCGTTTGACTCTTTACGGCCCTCAGAGACGCGAGGGCGGTGTTGCTGCAATGGAAGCCTTGTCGTAACGCGGGCTCTCCGGGCGCCCAGAAGTGCCCAGGGCAGGGCTCCCGTGTCCCTGTGCTCCCTGAGGGGCCCCGACGGGAGCTGTGGGGATGTGAGCGCCGGCGGGACGCACCGGGGCGAGGAGCGGGAGCGGCTGCGGTGTGGCCACGGTGCGGTCGGCCTCTTGGGGCTGGCTCGTGCTGCTATATCTCACTGGCCAGTTAAAGTGATTTTATATTACCATTTTTGCTGAGGGCCACTGGAACTAAGGGGGAGCTAAGGAGAGGTGTGGTGCTTAGAAAGCGCAGCGTGCCGTAGTGGCGTGTTGTCCGTGAGCCTGCGAGAGAGGCCGTGCGGGGCCGGACTGGTGCTCTGGTCTCTGCCTGTGGCAGTGGAAAACATCCACAGGAAGCACGGAGAAATAGGGTGACGATAGCATCAATTTCTCCTGGTTTGCCTTTCTGGTTTTTACTGCCACGAGTTTTGGTGGCTTCCGAGGCTGAGGCAGTGCTTGCACGTTTCCATTTAACAGTTCTTGCTGGTGTTTTCCATCACTTTGTGGATTTTTTGTATTTTTTTTTAAACCAATTCCTACTTTCCACCCGTGCAACATCCTCGGGCAGTAAGTGTAGAGTATTCCACTGTAATACAGCATTTAATATGGTAGGGTGTGAAACCAAGGGGAAACGTGGTTTAGTTGAGGAATTCAGTTGTTTGTTCCCATCAAATCACAGCTTTGCTCCATTTATTCTGTTCTACATTGCGAATGCTCGAGTCAGCTTGCTACTTAAAGTGCTTTCGGTGCAGGGGTCCTACACAGTCTCCAGTTTCCCCTTCGTTAGTAACAGCCTCTTTCTCAGAGATTAAATTTCCACAGCAGAAGTGAGGCTAAGAAAGCAAACTTTTTGGTGGATGATGGTTGTGGAGCGTACTGAGTCAGGATGGACTTCCATAATAACATGAACATTCATTCTAGAAACAAATGAAAGACATCAAAGGGTTTTGTGGATTTTTTTTTGTGGTTTTGTTTGTTTTCCCTTGGTACTGGAGAAAATCACTGTGATCTGTGTTGGTGTCTGGATCTGAGTCAGCTTTTTGGCTGTGTGTCGTCCTGGGGCATAATGATGGCCGAGTCATGAATGCAGTGTGAGCACTTGGGTAGTTTCCCTGTTAGACAGGAATAAAGCCCAAATAGAGTTATCCTTTTCATTGGAATTAATCTTTCCTATATGCTTTGGACAAATGAAAACTGAATTGTATGCTGTAAAAGCTAGTTGTATGGCCATGGAAAGGAAACAGGCTCCATACAGTAAAAGAGAGCAAGTTTTCTACCTAATTATCTAAGGGGTTTTATGTATATCTGAAATGTGCATTGGTAAATATGAGCTGACACATTTCTAGCAACCAAATTATAAATGAGTGGAAGACCTGAAAATGTCAGTTTCTTCCTTAGAAGCACCTCAGGATTTTTCTTTTCCCTCTCATACATTCATTTCTTCCCTTGGGCAAATGAGTTTCTTTAAATGTTCGTCTCTGTGTTTCAGTATACTGTTTTTCATAGGGTGTAGCTGTTGACACTTCTTGGAAGTGTCAGAGGAGATTTGATGTACTAATATTTTTATAGAAAGCATATGTATGCATACCTTAAAATAACACAGAGATAGAAAGTACTAAATCAATCCTTTAAACTTTTTTTTGTGTGTATCTTGATACTGTCTAACCAGTTGTGTGTGTTGTGGTATTTTTCATGATAAGCTGGGAAAAATTAGGGTAATCCGAAGGCGTTTAGAAAAAGTAAAATGAGGGAGCATCTTAAGCTGAAAATATCTTGTACAGTGATTATTAGGCAAAGTGTTTGCCATTTAAATGGCACATGAACTATGTCATGTCAGGTGGTGAGGTGGGAAAAACACTTGAACTGCTGCTCTGGGGTGCCAAGTGTCCTGTTGGTTGAGAACAGCATGTGTTCTACTTCGTTTAGTTTCATAGGGAATTAATAATTTTTTGGTTTTGTTTTCCCGGAGCTGTTTCACGTTTAACTGTTTTTCTGGAACTATAACACAATATACCCGCAGCCACGTATATGTGAGTCACTTCTTGATGAAGCTGCATACACGTTGTCTGATCGCTTTGTATCAGTAGGAACCAAAAGGAAGATCCTTGTGAAAGTCCAGGTTAGCTGAGGCAAAAAATAATGATGCTGGTGATTTTTATCATTTTCATGTCCACTTTAGCGTGGGCTTAGACAGCAGACTTCGCAGTCTGTCATTGCTTACTCTCGACCTTCCTGTGTTTCTGAAGTGGTGGAAGAGCCAGTGACTGAGGGACAGTTTTCAGAAAGAGTGTACCTGTGTAAGCTTGCAGGAGAGCGTGGGAGGAAGTGACCGATACGTGGTGTGTAGGGAAGTGCGGTGTATGTGTACATTACTGGACCAAGAAACTCATCCTTAGAGAGGCACAGCTTGGACAACTAGGGAGGCTTCACACTTGTCTTTGTACTGGATGTATCTTGTCCTTGGAGTGTAATTATTATGTTCTTATAAATAAAATGTGCATCTGCTCGCTCAGTACAGCTTCTGTGGTTGCATTACCTTTGTGCAGCACGTCAATCAGAAGCCCTAAAATTTTTTAGAATAATAACAGCTTCTACCCCCAAGAATTAAATGCTGTTCTGCCTTTTTAAGCATATTCATCTCTAAGTGTTTTGGAGTAATGTAAAATGCTCACTAATGGTAGCATGCTAACTCGAAGAAATGCATGTCAGTGCGGGGCAGTGCTAAAGCATATACTTAAGTCATAGTGAAGTCAATGTATCTAAACACAGAAGTTCATGCATTCTGGAATCTGTATGCTTGTTAGCTATTCTGAAGTAAGATTGTTATTTTTGCACTCTAAAGGAAGAATAAGCTCTTGGGTTTTCTTTTTAAAGAGTCAAGTTTGGGAATACTTTAAATATACAAACTGTATTATCTTTTGTTTTGGTAGCTGATTGCTGTTTATGATGAACAAGAAACTCACCGAAAGACTGATGGCACCAATGGCAATTTGACAGACCGAAATAGCCCAGACTCTTTTGAGACGGAGGTGGCGACTCAGCTGGCGGCCTTTCAGCCCATTGGTGAGATTGAAGTGACTCCTTCTGCCCTAAAACTGGGTATGTAAATATTAGGTGCTTATTTTGTTATTTTTTTATTGCAATCTGTAGTCTGATTGTATATATTTAAAGGTTGGTCTTTTTCTTCAATTCAGTGAAGGGTCTTTAGGGGAAGCTGTATGAGTAGCAGTTGAGGGCACTTGATCTGCTCAGCCTGGAGAAGGGAGACTGAGGGGAGACCTCACTGCAGTTACAACTTCCTGTGAGGGGAAGCAGAGCAGGGGCAGGCACTGATCTCTTCTCTGGGGTCACCAGTGACAGGACCAGAGGGAATGGCCTGAAGTTGTGTCAGGGGAGGTTTGGGTTGGATCTTAGAAAAAGGTTTTCCCCCAGAGGGTGGCTGGGCACTGAACAGGCTCCCCAGGGCAGTGGTCACAGCGCCAAGCCTGACAGAGTTCAAGAAGTGTTTGGATGATGCTCTCAGGCACATGATGTGATTGTGGGGGGTATCCTGTGCAAGGCCAGGAGCTGGACTCGATGATCCTTGTGATCTTCCAGCTCAGAATATTCTGTAATGATAAAAGTTGGGCTTTTGAACAATTGGTGCTGAAGACTGCAGCTGAGCGTGGCAGTTTTGCACCTGAGCCTTGTATCCTGCTGTATGTTCTGCCCATCCATACAACTGGGGTCTCTTTTTCTCCCCTCTTTGACTGGGTAGGTTGCTGACAATCCTTCAGCATACTGTTGTGAGAGAGCACAAGATGAAACCCGTGCAATGTATTTTCAAATAACAATCATTGAGAAAAATGCAGCATTTTTGTTGATGAACAAAAAATCGTTCAGTGAGTGGAAAACTGCTGTGTGCAAATACTTTTACTGATTATGTGAGCTAGTGCCCTGTTTTGGGGGTGGGAGGTGGAAAGGAGGAGATGCTGGTTGCAAGCAGTTCTGCTCTTTGCCTTTGAAGAAGTTCTACAGCTGGGTCTGTTTGCCTTTCTGACTTTCAAGTGAGCAGACTGTCATTAAGAAAGGCTTCTGCTTAATTCCCTCTTATATCAGAGAGTACTACATGAACTGTTGCAGCTCTGGTCCGCTGTGTTGTTTAAGCGTGCCTGGAAGGCCAGGAGTTCAAACACTGGTTTCCAATTATAAAGAGCTGGAGTCTTGGATGCTGAACACAAAGCAGTTTGAAATACTGTCTTGGGTTGAGAGTAGGCTAAGCTGTCACCAAAGTACTAGATGCAGGAGCTTTCAAAACCAGATTGAAGGTGAATGCTCTCACAGTCTGCCTGTAAAGGAGCATTAAGCCCATGAATTATACTCAGGAGAACTTTCTGTGCATTCCACCAGAGCCCATCTCGTGGTTCACCTCGTATTCCTGAGGGCTGCTGGCAGCCTCTGAACAGTGTGCAATAAAATCCCTGAGGGTAAGCGGGTGGCGTAAAGATAGAAATACTATCTCCAGTTGTGCTGCTCTCATGGAGTAGTCTGCTTACAACGTCAGAAGTGGAATGCTCACTTCTCTGTTCATTTTTAATTATATATTAGAAGGAAAAGGCTAATTAGCAAAAGCAATGAGCTAAAATAAAGTTTCTGGTAGAGCTCGCTGGATGAGGATCTGTAGCTTAACTTCTAACAGAAGTCTGTGCTCGTTTTTGTGCCTGATGTAGAAAATAGCGACATTCAAGCTGCATGAGAATTTTTAGAGTAAAATTTCTGTGTTAATGGATCACATCTGGGTTTTTTCCTATATTCTAAAGTGGAAAAATCTTTTTCTACATTTAATGACACAAAGGCATTTCTCATAACTAAAAGTCTTGAGACAAGACTTATTATTGACATAACTTGTGTGTATTTGGCTGTGTTTTTTTTATAAGCATGAGGTGTGGAAAAGTTTGTAGCCCAAAGTTCAATGGTTGAAAGGTTTGCCACTTCATTTATTGCATATTTTTAAGAAGCACTGTGTTAGCATATTTTAGCATGTTTTCTCCAAATACCTCTGAGCACAGTGTAAAAAACAAAAAAAAACGTGGTTTGTCTGGCATACGTAAGTGGATGGTTGGAAAGAAGAGTACTTCAGCCTCACACAGGTTTATGTGAAGCCAGTGCTCAAGCTCTTGAGGTCACCAGTAAGATACCACATAGATAATTTCATAACATTTATGCAATCCTTCTACTGTAGAGTGTAAAGAAGAGAAACTGTAACATGAGAAGAGCAGTCAGTTAGGGTTCTGTTTTGTTTTCAGTGCAACATTAATATATATTTGAAGTTAAAATGGGTGCTTGCTTCTTAAGAGAATGTAAATGTCATGTGTTTGTTTAATCAGTTCTCTTTCAGGTTGGTTTATTTTATATGGTAAATGAAAGATTTACTACCTGTTAGTACTTTAACTCAGCTTGTCCTCTGAAATGTAATTGTTTTCTCTTCTGGATTTTACATCATGGTTTAGAGTTCTTTGGAGTTAATTTTTGCCTTTACCTTTCGTGTACAAGTCCCTGGACCTTAAATTATGTCCCTATTTCCATTAGAGGCAAATTGAAAAGTAAATGAGGAAAGAGAAGGACAGTTTGGTTGCATCAATATCATTGATGCGTGGACCACAGTAGTCTGGCTTCCTGTCCAATTATTGAATTGACTTCCACTTGCTAGCAGAAATAAATAATATTAATTTAGAAAGCTTTTGTTATTTTGGGAGCAAGGACATGATTGAATATATATGTAACAAGTAAGTGTTGCTTTCCATGGTAGAGCTGTGCTTCAAGAACTGTCACGTGCTTACCTTTGAGAGTGCTTTTCCAGAATGCCTTTAGGGAGGAAATGTGGGGAATCCATTGTTAGAGGAATTGTCAGATTGTGGCACAATTCTACCTGTTAATTTGTGTTGGATGTTTTGTATTTTATGAAAGCAAATCCTCGGTTTTCTGTTGAAACAATGTCTGGTCAGTGATCTGCTCGGAGAATATTTAGTGCCTGGTGCTTAATAAGCACGTGAAACTAAACATGAGAGAATTGGCACTGGTTTTAGAAAAGGCACTTGAAGTACTGCCTTAAAACTTGATTTTTTATAAACTGTGTATTTGCTCTGGTTCAGTTAATTTATGTTATACCTAATCTTAAATACTTTGGTGGCTAGGTAGAGATGGTAATAATGTTGTTTTTTTCTGTTGTATGGTTACTACTTTAAGTGTTTTTTCCCAGTAAGTACTCTATAATACTGATCACGTTGACTGTCTGAAATAATGGATTTTCTATGATGTACTTGGTTACTCTTTATTTTTCACTGTATCACCTATAACTTAGAACGTGAGCCAGAATAAAAGCAATATTATATTGTACTTAAAAGCTGAAATAACCTTATATTTTACCTTGTTTCCACGTACTGGCAAAATTTTAGAGCAAAAGAAAAGTTTATTTTACTCATCATCAGATTAGTGTCTTAGTACATAGTATATATCTCCTTAAAACAGTTCAGGAAGTTATTCAGCCACTTATTTTCTTTTCCCTGAAATGAACACTTATCTACTTTTAAAGCTAACTCGGTTCTCAAATAGATTAAACTGTGTTCTTGTATTTAATGTAAGAAAAATGCAGAAAGACTTGAATTGTTTATGAACACAGTATCTGCTGTGTCCATAACGTAAGGTGAGGTGCAACCATATCTGAGTGCCTCCCTGCTCCTCGCACAAAGCTGCGTTGTCACGTGCTGGTGCTGACCGTGTCTCTTAATACTGAAAATCTTGGTGGGCACGTTTCAGTTGACAATGAAATAAATATAGTTCTGTTGTAAATAAAAGAAAAATCCCCATCTGGCAGAATCCGTGATTGCGTAAAGAAAACATCTCATGCTACAGTACTAATGGTAACAAAGCACCTGTTAATAAAATTTAGAGAAGCACACAACCGTTTAATGTGCCCAGGCAGCTGTTTGAAGCAGTAAATAAATCGATCTACTGATTGTTGGTATTTCTGTGGATGAGAACATTGAGACACGGTTGCTAAGCCGTCAGCAGAGCTTGTCTTATGTGACTTTCTTGTGAGCACAGTTTCCCAGAGTGCACTGATGATGTGGCCATGACAACAGTCCCCAAAGAAGGATACAGGCAACTAAATGCTGAAATAGCTGATTGGCACTGGAAAAGCTGAATGGAGGTAAACCTCAGCATCTCTAACCCCAAATACTGCTGGGGTCCTTCACTGCCATTTTTTGCCGTGTTCCTTAGTTATTAAACTGTGTGTAGACAAAGCCGTGCAATGAGCAGTGAAATCACAGCACGCTGAATACTTTGTAGTATGAGTTCAGCCCCTGTGAATGTCAGGTCCCCTATGCCCCCAGGAAAGAGTTTATGACCCTCATAAACCATTTTGTAGTTTTCTGTGCACCCGTAAGCACACCAATGGCCCTTCTGTTTTGCTTTTGCACCTAATAGTTTACTGTTGTTTTCTAGTGGTTTTCCCCACATGGAGGTCACGGAACAGGAAAGGGGGGAGTTATTTTCATTATGTCAATTTGTTTTTTCCTTTTAAGTCCATAAGAGCAGGAAGGAGAGCACTAACTTATTTATGGAGGATCCATCTTAAGGACAGGGCACTCTGAGCTGGAAATGCCTTCACGGCTGGCTGAGTGTTTCATTTGCTGCAGTTGGTAGATGATGGCTGAGTGCACATAAATGTTGCTTTTCTCTTTCTCGTCTCCTTGGTGTTAAATGGTCAGGATTTTGCCTGGAAAAAGGCAGTATTAGGTGATACTTGTTGCCTCTGAATACTGAGGTGGAGAAAAAGCAAGGTATATGTAGGTATCTCCATGACCTTTTTTGATTTTTATTTACTCTTTTTCCACTTCTTCTGGAATTGTTTTGAAGAATCCTGACGTTTGCTGAGTTCAGCCTGGAAGCAGATACAATTAGGTTACTTTGTTGAATAGTACAATAAAATTAGGTTTTTAATGAACACCCTTGCCAGTGTTTATTTATAGCTGAGGTTAGATAAAGAAATAATTGCTTATAACAGCTACTGATAGCACCTTAAAAATTCTACTGTAAACTACAGAATTTACCTTCTCCCTTTGGAAGCTTTCACGGCTAAGGAGGGCGAGTGTCTTGGTTTTCCTATT
The DNA here is from genome assembly GCA_013396755.1 of Sclerurus mexicanus. NCBI lineage: Eukaryota > Metazoa > Chordata > Aves > Passeriformes > Furnariidae > Sclerurus > Sclerurus mexicanus. The sequence continues at coordinate 294,030 of VWZF01004115.1, read as the reverse complement.
GAAAGGTCTTACTCTGGGGTTTCAAATTTGGAATGCCTTTGTTTTACAGCAAATCTCTGAGGAGATTTTCTTCTTTTATATGTACAGGTGTAAATAATGGTTTGAATAACTGATTATGGTCTCTCCTAAAATAAGCTTACGTGGCAGTGGTAACTGGAGTTCAAGCTACATTGAGGCACTTGAGCTTTTGAGCAGTCATTTCTTTTGGTTCTGGACACTTTACGCAGTATCTTTGCCATGGAGATTTGTTTCCTGAAAAGAGAGTTTGCTGGGAACACTTCAGCCCTCAGAAGGTCTACTTAGTACAGGATAATAAGGGTACAAGCCTAGAAAGTTTTGATTTTTCCATTTTGATGCAGTTGTTGCTCTTCTTGCTATGTCTTTTTAACATTTGGGAAAGGTTACTATGCACTCTGACGGCAGAGAATATCCTCAATTAGCTTAATGTATTCCCATGGGTTTGGGCTTGCTCTGGCCTAAACTGTGCTTCGTGGGATTGTTTAAAACACTCACATACTTTGAATGGCCCTTTGTGTTTGGGTGGCTGTCGGTCAACAGAGGTGCTTCCATTGGCAGTGTCTTAGTTTGAAGTCCAGGGGACTTGAAGGGAAGGTTTCTTCCAGGAGTTTTTTCCCTTTGACAGGGCTTAAATTGTTACCTCCAGGGTACGGATGTCATCCGTTTCTGTGTAACTTCAGAGCTTGGAAAGAATTTCTTCTCTTTCTCATCCTCTTTGAAGTGGAAGCATTATAAGTAGTCTTGGGGGCATTTTAAACAGCATATATTTGATTAGTCCTCTTTCAAGCTGGTATTGAGATACTATGAATATACAGACTGTGTTTTTAAATACAGAGGAAACCACATGATTGTGTTTTTTTAAACATATGAAAACATACGATGTGTAACTATTAATTTGATAAACAACATGTTGCTAATGCCTTGCACATAGTATGCGAGCTGTGTCAGAGTAAGTAGGAAAGACACTTTTTCTTGCATGAAAGCTATTCTTTTCATCTTAATCTTGCAATGTCAGTTTATTGGCGGAGCGTTCTGGTGTTTGTCAGTACATGGGAGTGTACTACATGCATATAACACTTCTCTCCTGCATGATTCCAGAAAAACTAACATTTTGAAGTGGGTAAGTTTCAAAAGAAAGGCATTAGAGAAGCACATAGTGCCTTCCGTGGCTTGAGGGAATACTGCTTATTTCCTCAAGGAAATATGACTCTATTCTCTTTTGCTGCTCTGGAAGGCTGCTCTCATAGTAATGATGCCAAACATTGTCCTGTGCTGTTTGCCATAGGTGCTGTGAGGATGGCACTGTCCTTGATAGATTTTTCTCCTCTGCAGCATTCAGTGTAATCTGCTTTAGAAGAATTGTGATGATCAATTCAAGTCTACTTGCATTTGTAAAATAAATGGTTTCTGTTCTCATGCAAGCTAAAAGTTTGAAGATAACTTTTCATTTCAGTCAGGGTGAAAGCTTGGTATATTTTGACCTCATGACTTAAGCTTGGTCTTACTTAGTTGTCCTTGATTCATGGGAATGAGCTTTGCTTTATCTTTGTAATGCAGCAAAAGAGTAGTGTAATACTTTCTGTAAAGACATACGTAAAATTGTCATGTTTTCTCTGTCTTTGGGCTGCCCATTTACAAAACAAGGAAGTCTTTCCTTTCTTTCACTGTACCCAGGAATTTAATACTAGTATAGGTAATAAATTTATGTGCGTAGTTGGTTACCAAATAATCCCTTTTCTTTTTAATGGCCCTTCTATCTCTGATTTCCCCAAAGATTATTTCTCATCAATTATTCCCCCTGTCTCTATTCCCTTTGCACTTGGTTTAATATGCCTTACCTCTGAGTGAGAGGGGTATCCCCATGAAAATATGTTAAGTAGAGAGAAAAATGTTTTTCCATCACAAGTTACACACTTTTCTGCAGTAACTCTCTAGCTGAGATGCTAATTTCTAGGCTTTTATTGCCTCAGGGAAGGTTTTGGGGAAGGTAATGAATGGGACTTAAAATGATGGAATAAATTCTGTTACAAAAGTCAGCAGTGCTTTTTGACACACTTTATTAGACGTCAGTGTTTATCCTCAGATTTTTGTCTATTTTACTACTTTTGTGGTGTTGCTGGTTTTATCAGTATTTATATGTTGTTATGATGCATAGCTGGTTTCAGAGGCAGTATCTCTTAAAAAGAAACAGACGAGGCCACTTAGTGAGCTGAATATTTGCAGCTGAAGGCTTTGGAGGGCTGCAGTGTAACATCACACTGGAAAGCTGCAGTGCAATGTCAGTGCTGGGTGAGGCAGAGGAGAGAGGTCTCTTTATGATTCTCTGCAGTATCTGGGGCTGTTGGCTCTGAGGCCATAGGGCAAAGTGTGTATTGCAGGGGAAAATGAGCCTGCGAAGCCTGGCTGCTTGAGAGTTTGAAATTGTTCACGTTAGAAGAAATAAAGACTTCAGCTAAAGGTCTTGAGGTAGTAGATCGCACTTTTGGCTTAAGAAACCAAACTAATACGGTTTTAATGCTTTTTTCTGCATGGTTTATTCACTAATGACTGCTTACTGTTGTCTTCCATATGAACATGTTCCCGTGTACAGAGGAACCCATCTTTATGGAAGTCATTAAAGAAGTTACAAATAATCGTTGATTCATTCAATCAGTTTGCCCATTGCCACGTAGTTCTTTCTCATTGCTTTCTATTTAATTTACCCTTTCGAGAGTCTTAGTTGACAGTTCATTTTTTGTCCCTCTTCTTTGAAGTGCCACTTCAGATTGTGATTGTCTCTCCCAACAGATATCTAGAATATCAGCCAAGTAAAATGCAGAGTTGTGTATTTATTTACTAGCCCTGAACATAGTTGCAAAAAGATGCACCTCCTTCCCAATATGTTGCACAGTTTTCCCATAGACCCGCTGGCTGTTGATTTATGTTTTTCTTTCTTCGTAAATCATTACTTCGTTAGAGTGAGATCTGTTTGCTGTAGACATTAAGTAAAAGAAGGATGCAGTATGTTCCCTGGAAAGATAAATCCTGCTGAGTAGTTGATCATTTCTTCTTAACTCTCCCACAAAAAGGGACAAGTAGCACTCCGTGACTGAGTCCTTTTTAAATTTTCTTACAGAAATAGTCATCTTACTGTTTGAAATATTAAGGCAGATCAATAGGGAATGATTATTCAATATCCTCACCATGTGAAAACTAGAGTATCAGACAGCACTATTGTTCAATGGATTACAAAGGAAAACAACCCTAAACTGATTTTTTTTTTTCCCCACAAAGCGTTCAACTAAACTGTGTAATTTGATGTAGCACGCCAGAAATCAATGAGTGATAATAGGATTAGAATTCACAGGAGGTGGCTCACCAGTCTCTTGAAGTATGGTGGTCTAGATGACACATGGATCTGGAAATACTTCCGATGTTTTTTGCGGGCAGGTGGGATGCAACACTGTTGTGCTTTCTCCCCGAGTCTTCGCTACCACTGTAGGATGCAGGATACTGGGTGAGGTGGGCCCAGTATAGCTGCTCTTATGCCTTGAAACCTTACAGAGAGTTTCAAGTTCAGGAGGTTTCGCTGTTTTATCTAAATGTCATTTAAAATCGTCAGGAAGAAGTTTGAAATTTGAGACTAAAACTAGTTTACCATGACCAGAATAGAAAATAATAACAGTAGGGCATCTCTTTTTAAGGAAAGGGGAAACAGAAAAGTTTCTTAATTTATGTCAGATATATAAAACACTGGCCGCATTTAAATATTACAAAAAATATACTAAGGCTGTAATTTGTGATCCTCCTTTAAAATACCATTAAGATATTTTTAAAAATTATTTTGCCACTCTACTACTAGCAATAAAATGCTGCCAAAGTGATATTCAAGCTGTACAGTTTAGCTGCCAAAGTTTTAAAGAAAATTAAATCATTGAACCATGGAAAAGTGACTGCATAAGCACCTGTAACTGATGTTGGCTGAAGTGCTAAACCAGCTTTTGGCAGCGTGGCCTCTTTTGCAGGTGCACAGAATATTTTCTTTGTGTCAGTTTATTCAACTAGTACAGTTCATTAAGTATTTCATTTGAACTTGAGAAATGGGCTGGGAATTGAAATAGAAGAAAAACTTATTTTCACCTTTCAATCTGTGAATAAAAATGAGGTGCAGGAGTCTGAGATCTATTAGCTTTAAAATCTTATAGGATATATTACCCAAAAATGATTTATTTAAATTCAGTAACTACAGGTAATATGCTACTCAGAAAAAGCGGTCTGTTTAGTAAGATGAATACTTTTTGCTGTGTCCAGCAAAATGGATTACTAAGACAATTGGTGTGTTTTTAAGTATATCCAGAGTTTAGTCTCTTTTGACATCTGAATGCCGTTTGAAAGATATTAAATCTTAAAAAATAGCCAACCAAAGCAAAAAACCAGGAAAAAAAAAAAAAAAACAAAACCAAAAACCCAACCCCCCCAAACAAACAAACCAACCAAAAAACCCAAACCAAAAATACTCTGTGTGTGTATGTAGGGAAATTCTAATGTAACACAAGTGTCCCCCCCCAATAATAATTAAAAAACATAAAATGTTTGAAATGGCTGTAATTTTTAATCTCGTGCCTGCAGCTGTAAATTGGAGGATGTGCATCACTCAGCAGACACAAAACAGTCGTGTGATTCATAAAGATGCTGCCCTAGTACAAGAGTAAGACCTGGCCTGTAGTGGAAAGTGCTGCTTCTTTTTTGTAATAGCCAGTGTGTTTTCACAAAACTCCTGATCAATCTGCCCAGCGAGGGAAGGAGCTGCACAGTTTGCTTGAGTTGGGAGAAAAAAGCTGATTGCTCCTCGTGCCTGAAGGATTCTGCTGCAGCTCCTTCCCCTCTGCCCGTTCTCCTCCATGGGGTACCTGCAGGCAGGACCCTTCGGAGCAGATCGTGGTGCTCCCAGGACTCCAGCAAGTCTGAGTGCTCCCTGTGTGTCTGCTGAGGAGCACTGTGTTGATAGAGAAGATTCTGAAATTATTCTATATCTGGAGAGTGTTGTGACCTTAAGTGCAAGAATAGAATACCTGGTTAGGATCCAAACTCCAGTCCTGTCCTTCAGCTGGAAACCTTTTTGAGAAGTGGGAAGAAAGCACTGGTGTTATCTGTACATCTTCTGTAGATGCATGTGTGTCTTAGTGGCTTAAAATGAGAAATGGCTAGCTTCTTATCATGTGGATGTGGATTTTGATCCTGAAAATGGGATCTAGGTAAACTGTATAACTGAAATAATGTATGTAGGTGATTCTTGCCTGTCTGTCCTTCAAACTGGAAAAGCTATAAATGTAAACATTCCATAGTTGTTTCATTAGGCCCTGTTTCTGACAATGACCAGACCCAAGACATTTCATTCTGGTCATAAAAACTGTGAGAACAGTTCTTGTGCTTCATAACTGAAATCTGACTTAACATATTATAGAACATGCAACCAGAGAAAATAATTCTTTTGAAATATCTGGCACTGAAGAATAGCACCCCAAAACAATACCTGTTTAAAGCCATTGAGTTTTACTTGTAGGCCATTGCTTTAATTTTTCTTTGTACGAAAAATTACACCTCATTTAGAATGATAGGGAAGTACTTTGTTCTGCACAGGCTGATATGTAAAAGACAGCCCTTGTTGGAAATGGGTTTTAATCTGTTTCTAGATTTAAGTTGATTGTCTTAACTGTTACATCATCCTAGTTCATTAATCTAATCTTGTATCCCTGGGAATTGCAAAAGTGCAGTGTGCACTTTGGGAAGAACAGATAGCTGTAGATTTGGAATTGTATTGATAGGTGCTATTATGAGCAATTTGAGTTAGCTTTAAACATAGAAGTCACATCATCAGAGCATTCCATATTTAAGAAATAAAAGAAGCTGTACAGTCCTATCACAAGGCAGAACATACAAGCTCGTGGCAGCTACATTTGAAGTACATGGCAAAACCATTACATGATGACTCAGGTGGTAATAAAAAATAAATCTGAGGGTGACCAAATTTACCCCCTCTGATTGCTTAGTGCTCTCAAAAAGCACTGAGTGGAAGAACTCTCTGTATGTCTGTTAATGTGGAAATTCTCTGATAAAAAGAAGAAAAGTAGGCATATATTAATGCTCTTCTATGTATTTAAATATAAATTAATATCTTGCTTGTAATTTTGTTTCCAGTGCCTGAACTGTTTCATGACAGGACCAGTTTAAAAGAAATTTTGACTTCTTGGTTTACATAGTGGTTGTTCATTTCTGTTTAGAGCTCCTTGAGCCCAAAACTGTCTATGCTGAAGAGCAATTCCACATTTGTGTGTGTATGCATATAATATTTATGGTGTTTTGTTTCAGCTCTGACTAGAAATGTTGTGATTTGCTCAGATGGAGCTCTTAAAACTATTTGGAGGCATCTGCAGGTGAGAAAATAGTTTGTATTTCTGTCCAGGCAGGTGTCATTTGGAAGCAGGCAGCAGAGTGATTGTCACTGGTATGGCCTTCAGCAGTTGACAGATTGGTACACACTTGACGGACAGCTCTTTTCCCATCATAGTCAGCATTTTTATATTCAGGAGCAGAATTTAAAATTATGACTTTAACTGTGTAAGTGATTTACTGTAAATCTACCCACTTAAGACATTCTGTCCAAGTGTATCTTTTGTTCTCCTCAAAAATAATTCTTCCTTGTTACCTGGAAAAACAAACTAACCTCATAATATGTCAGTGATGCAGTAGCATAACAACGCACATGTGCTTGTGTTTCCTGTGTTCCTTGGTGTGTCAGCTTCCCTAAAATCATCTGCCAGTCTTAACATCCAAAGCAATGCTGCAATGGATTTTTAGTACATAACTTGACTGCCTTAGAGATAGCCCAGCATACCAAAAGTGCTTGTGGGTGATAAACTCTCATTGTCTTCAGCATTTTTCTGAATTTGTCCCGGGTACAGCAACCTACAGCCTAAATCTCAAAGAAGAAAGGAATTTCAGGCTGGAGGTACTCTGTGCTTTCTTGAGCAAACAGACTTTGGAGGAAGCGAGCAAAATTAAGGAAGGAAAGGAATAATCTTTTTTTGTGGTATTGATCACCCTGAGCACTACTCAGCTGTCTAAATTTAGGCCTCAAATGTGATGCCAGAACTCAGCCTAGAAACCCTGTAGAGCTAAGGGGAACGCAGCAGGGACAGCTGGAGCTCCGAAGTTCCCTTGAGCATGTTCAGATCTGGAACTCCAGACATTGCATTATTTACCTGCAGTTGCACAGTGTTCTGGAACCCTTCACTTTGGTTAGGCTGGCCCCTCCTCTCAGATGCTGATTTTTGGGCTGCCAAAGAGCTTAAGAGAGACAGAGCGCACTCCTGTTCCAGGTGTGTGTTAATGCCTGTGTACAGCTCTTAGGTGACATTTTAAAAACAGGCAAAACAAATAAGACAATGGGATTACGTCTGGTATGGAGATGCTCCTTGTACCATTGTGTTGATTCAAGTTTTCAGTTTTTAATTGTGTACAAATCGTGGAATTTCTTTCTCTTTTTTTCTCCCTCTAATGCAACCAATTTAAATCTTAAGTGTGGTTTCTACCATATGCTTGTTTCAACCGTATTTGCAGTTAAAAAAAAAATATTTCCAAAACATAAGAGTTTGGGGAAAATACACTGTTAACCATGAATCTGTGTAGATACTAATTTTTGAGGGTGATGCTAGGAAAAGATTGATCTACACTTGAAACTAAGTGATAGTTATTTTAAGGAAGGAAAACTGCAGGACTTTGTCTCACCAGCTTTGTCAAAGAGTATGTATTATGAATAAGACTGACACATCCACATGTGCTTAGAAGGTGCTGTGGTACCATAATAAAAGGTAGACAGTGCAAATTTTGAAAGGAGGGGGAGCACAGCCTGCAGTGATTGAGGTTAAAGGCTTCATCCTGAGAAAAATGTTAGCCTCGGACATGTTTGAATGTTTTTGTCTGTAAACTCCTGATGCAGTGCTGCAAAGTGAGGGTAACTAGTTTTTTAAACTGAATTCCAAAGTTTAAAATACAAAGTGCTGCTCTGGACAAAGTAGTAGTGCTTGTAAAAAATGTGTTTCTGTGATCAATTTGGTATGCAGGAAGGAGTTTCTCTGTGTCTCATCATTCAGAGAAAGATGAATTTTGTGTTTGAGCTTACACTGGTTGTTATAAATGTTCAGCACAAATGCAAGAGCGTGAGTAGAATAACGTGGAAACTCAGGATGACTAAAGGAAAGCAGTAAGGAAAAAGGCAACATTCTGTTTCCTGGAAGAAGAAAATGGGTGACAAAATCTCGTAAGAAAACAAGTCTAATTGTCTACAGCTTGTCTGTAATAAATAGCGTCGGTGATGTTTTTTCATTGTATTTTATTCATGTCTGAGGAAGACGGTGATGAACAGATTGAAGGGATGTGTACATAAGGGATGTAGTCCAGCTCCCGAGTCATGCTGAGTCCTGGGCAGTGGCAGCTGGGGAGGTTTCTCTCTTCTGGAGTGCAGGGGAGCGTGCTCGCTTCCAGGAGACCTGAATGTGCAGTGCAGAGAGGCAGGGAAAAGAAAGGAGCCCGTGGGAGCAGAGCAGGCTGGAACGCTGTGCTTACAGCAGGGAGCAGCCGGAGCCCCAGGGGAGATGAGGGGACATGGAGCACAGCGTGTCAGCTCAGGGGGCTGCCTCGGGACAGGTCACAGGGCAATCTCCCTGCAAAGGAGCCGAGTACCGCTTCTCAGATCTTTAATCCAACCTTCCTGTTTGCTCCGTGTTTTCTCCGGTTAGAGAAAGCGCTTTGGTTCAATTTATTATTGTCTAATAAAAGGTTGGGTTTGTGTTTTTGTGGGAGGGGTGTATGTGTATATAAAACAATAAGGGCCAGAGGGAATGTTTTGTATAATTTAGCTAAAAACTACAGCTGACTTGTTTCACAGAGATGTTATGATATGTGGTATTTCTGTACAAGAAATTATGTTAGATGTCAGTAAATACATTGTAAAAAAAAGCAAAGAACATACTCTGGTTTTCTCTTCAAGAAGAAAATGATCTGTAGGACCCTAAAATTTACAACATATTGGGAGGAAAGAGAAAGCGTTGTAGACAATAGCCAAAAAGTCCGGTTGTTTTTGTGCAAGTAGCAAAGCAGTTCCAGATGAGCAGCAGAAATTTCATAGCCTCGTGGCAATAAGCAAAAACTTGCAAGAATAAAAAGAAAGCAAATAGCTGTAGGGCAATTTTCCCAAACTGGAAAACAGTATTCTCAATAATCCTGCTGCTCCTGCAGACTTTGGTTTAAAAGTTTAGGCAGCTGTAAGTTGAAAATTGGATAATGTCATATTGCTTCAGGTTCTCTAGAAAACAGTGACAGAAAGCAAGTGAAAGGAGATTTTCAGAATTGAGGGTGGGGAACGTAGTGAAAACAGCATCTTGCAACAGTGAGTACAGAGAGCAGATGCAAGTGCTGAAGTGGTGTGGGACAGGAGACATCTTCTTTCACCTGCTGGGGCTGCTGGGAGGCCCTGGAACAAAGTGGGGCCCTGTCTCCCAGCAGTCACGGTGATGGGAGCCTTCATCTTTCTCTCAGCCAGAGGAATGAGAAAGAGAGGAGGAGCTGGTTGTAGAAAACAGCTCAGGGGAAAAAGCCGAAATCTAGGTTGAGTGTTGGCTTTGGGAGGAGGAGTGAGCTTGATATAAGTGATTTATTTTTTTTTTCATGGGATCACTTGTCCCCCTCCCTTCCTATTTTTGGCCTCTTCAGTTGACTGTGGGGAATTTTTTGTACCCTCTTTGAGTTACTGTGTGTGGTGGGAGCCACGAGCACTTATCATTCATGGAAAATCGACAACCTGAATAGAGATCCGAATAAGGTAAAGAAAATAGACACACCTGCTCGGGATCGTCCCCGGGCTTGGAAGGAAAATAATGTAGAGGAGTCTGTGGTTTAATGTTTCATGTTAATATAGTATAAGAGTGTAAGATATAATTCTCAAAATCGGAATTATTATGTTTGTTCACATTGGTTAATTCCCCCAGTTACTTGTCCTGATTGGTTGGTTGGTTATGTAAGTGCTGATTGGTTCTTGGTTGGTGCATTGCCCCCATTTTTCTATATATGGTAATGTTCTACAATGTTCTCTCCATATTTGTACTTGCCCGCCCCTCTCTTGCCTTATCTGGTCCTCGCTCCGCCCCTGTTCCGCCCACCTATTCCTTCTATGTCTCGTTCCCCGCCTACCCTTCCAGAACCTTCCCTCAGATCCCTATATAAACCCTGATCTGTCCGCCGTTCCTTGCTGACCCTAATGAGGAGTGCGCCTTTCTTTTCCCTCCGAGGAATGGGACAGCTGTGGATTTCTCGCTGTTGAAAAAGGAGGACAGAAATGAGCAAAGGGCCTGGGATGGTGGCCTCAAAGAGGGAACATTGACTGGTGTAAGTTTTACCAGCAGAAGTACCTGTGCAAAGGGTTTTCAGGTAGTTCAGCAGGACGTTTCTCTGTAGTGTTCACGTTGATGTCAAAAGGAATCAGAGACTAAATTATGTTGAATCACACAAAAATGTCTCAGCATTTGTTTTCAAACTCTTGTGTTGAAGAGAGACTAAAAATTGGATACGGGCCACCAGAAACACTTTGGTCATACACAGAAAAAATTATTTTAACAATTGAGTATTTATCTTAAAGCAGGGAGTAACTTAAAAATCCAGTACTTTTTGGTGTTAGCTTTTATATACCTTCTTATGAAATGTGCCTAGATGGGAAACAAATTTCAGTTTCATGTGAAGAACAGGAATGCTTGAGTGGAGAGATTTGGTTCTTTTTGTCATACTGAGATATTTGGGAAATCGCACAAAATGAATAAGTTTGGTGATCAAACCCGTTTTCCAGAACCTTCTTGTGATAACACGCACAGCTCTTGGTGCAGATATGATAATCGCTTGGCACAAAAGCCCATACTCACCTTCTGACTTCTAAGCATTCCCTCAATACCAGAACACAAATTTAAATGTTGCTTTTGCTTTTCTTACTGATTTCCTGCAGAAGTGAGCATAGAAGGGATTGCCTGCCTATGAAAACTGTTGCTCGCTATGAGGAAGGGTAAGAGCACTAGGTTCTCTCCTTGTTTCTCAACATCAGGTGCTGATATTTATTCCAATGATAATGACAAAGTTGTGCTGAAAGTGAATGTGGTACAGTCACTCCAGCTTTGTTAGCATTTAACGAGGAAACTGTTGCATGTTCAAACTCCTTTTATAGATCTAGTAATTATGGCTGTCATTAGCCCCAGCCACTATAATTAGTATTATAACTGACAGCTATAATCTTAATTTCACTCACTTGAAACATTTGAAGAATTGCTGTCTTAAACCAATATTCTTTTTTTTTTTGTTTGTTTGGCCTATGGATGAATTGCTTTGGAAAGGCTTGGAGGAAAAAAAACCCTTATTTTTGTTTAATTTTATTTTGGATAATGTGAAATATTCCTTTCTCATGATCCTAAAGTTGTTTCCCCTCCTGACCCACCTGGAAGTTTTGCAAAGCATGTTTGCTAATAGTGTGCTGTGCTAACTGGATGGCTGTGTTGCTGGAAGCTGCTGGCTGGTCTTTGAGGCTATTCCTGGGAAGTACATGAATAGACATGAATAGCAGGTGAGTCTGACTGAGGATGCCTGCACGTGGAAGCTGTTTCGTCTATAGCTTTTCTCAAACAACTTCAGCTGCCTGTGTTCCTTGGCAATCCTGGCAGTGAGTAGTGGGAGGCAGATCTGCTGTGAAGGAGATTTCTTCCCCCTCTTCTTTTTAGATCTGTATTTAGGCCTGTCTCTGCAGAGCCAGCCCAAGGTGTGTTAGATACTAAATGAAGTTAATGTAGGGAGTTGTCCTTCACCTACCTCCTGTGCTTCATCTGTCATTTATATGCCTCAGGTTGGGGCAGCACAGAGGTGAAGTGGTGATGGACTGCTGCATGTTGTGAACTTACTGAAATCAAATTTATGACTGTAGTTATGCCATCATATTCAAAGTGACCTTCCATACAGGGCATGTGTGGGCTTGTATAGTTGATAGGGGAAAGACAAGCAGGTGCTCAGTACAGCCTTTGGACATGCACCAGGAGAAAGTAAGGAACAGTTGAAGATGAGATTGTGGGATCCAGATTTGGTGGATTAATGCAGAATAGCACAATGAGAGCTGTCCTTAGTGGGGAGTGAAAGGACCATGTTCTGGTTGAGTAACCACTACCAGCTGTAGGAACTAACAATAGTAGTCTGGTTCTTCCTGTGTTCACAGTTATTCCTTAGACCAAACATATGATTTCCCTGGCAGAACTTGATGGCACGTGTGGTCACAGATACATGCAACTACTCATTTGTTTTCCTGACAAGGTGCCTTTTTCTCCTGTTTGTCAGCAGCTTTAACCGAGCTCAGGAGCTCATGGATGCAAGTCTGCATAACAACACTTACATAACATGATCATTTCTTTAGCTTAGTAAATACTGCATGCAAAACCCTGTCAAATCTGGTAATTGAACAGGTGGATATTACCAGAGATAAGCTTATCTTTAAGTGCTGCACGCCTCTCTTGTTTAAACTACATGAAGCTTTCCCTTGGGCTCATTTAGCATCCTTGAACCATTACATTTTGTTTTGTCTTGTAGGTACACCACTTCTGGTGCGAAGGAGCAGTGATCCAGCTTTGGGTGCACCCGCTGATTTCCCAAGTGCTTCTCATCCCAGTGACCAAAGTCTCAAGCATGTTGTGGCAGTAGGTGTCATGTAACTCACCTTTTTCTTAAGGCTAAAAGCTTTTCTTACCTGTTGGTACATAGTAGTTTTATAAGCTGCCTGTGTATTTGGATCCATGACAAAATGCGTCATACTTGTTTTCTGTAAAGGAGAAAATTTCCTCTGGAAAAAACAGTTATTTTAAATGGTGCAATCAATTAGCAGTGGTTCTATTGTTTTATTTTTTAATAAGAGATTTATATAAAGCTGCATGGTGACATAAGGCCCTGGAATGTGAACTGAACGTTTAGCAATTATTTATTTGTTCAGGATCGGATTGTCCAGTGTACCATTGGATCTTTGTTCTTGCCCCCTTTTTCACGTCCCTTGTTTTCTCATGGTATTCCTGTCATCTTTGGTACCCAGCTACTATCATACATGGGCTCTTCTTTGTCTCACTTTTCTGTTTTACAACCTAACTTTTCCCTTTTGAGGATGAATTTGTTTTCAATATAGTTACTACTAAATATTATTGCAAAGCCACGATTAGTGAGAATGCAGTAACTCTTAATCAGTTCTTTTTACAGGCTGTCATCAGTCTTCTAAAAGTGATGCTGTCTTGGCCACACTTGGGCTACGTGTATCACTTTGCAATTTTAAGACCTGAAGCTTTGTGTTTGTGTGTGGGGTGTCCCTACATTACCTATTAAAAGATGAAATTGTTTAGAATCTCTGAATGACAGCTGGGACACGTAAGTGTATCAAGCAGAATAGAGCTATTTTTTTGTGTTTGCCTGCAAAGCTCTCGTGGGTCTACTTCTGCTCCACTTTAGGCCGCATGAATTCTGGCTTAAATGATGGTGCTGCTTTCATTTGTGACATTTATGCCTCTTCCCCTTTAGCTTCTCTGTACAGTGTTGCAGTTCACTCCCTATCCCCACCTGTGCAAAACAATCTGTCGCTGTCCCGTTTCAAAACAAAAAACCACTCAGAATGCCCCGTCTCTTCGTTTGGTGCAAGGGGAATGTTTCAGCCTAGGTCACAACCAGTTCATAGCACGGTTCCACAAATGGCTGTACTGACACATTAGGGAGGAGGAGGAGGGAACTGGGGTTCAGGACATGTGTTATGAGGTGGGAACCTTGCAGCTGAAGGTGTGTCTAAGGTAACATTTCCAGTTAAGTTCACATGAATAAAGGAAGTAAGTACAAAGTTAGTTGACTTGCATGTCAGTGATGCTACGTGGGTCTCAGTCGAACACTCTAATTCTGAAGGCTAGCATGGGGTTTGAGTTGGCTGTTCATTGTTTTTCTTTGCATGGCCAAATGCACGTGCATCTAAATTTTTACGTGTGTTTTCTTTTACAATGGCTTGTGTCATTTGCTAAGTGGTGCAATTTTAATGGTGCTAGTGACTCTCCAAGTACATTATGATGTTAAAGGGGGCTGAACTTTGTCAAAGTCCTGCATCATTTGTCAGACTTGTTTGAGCTGAGAGGTTTTTTCACGATGTTTGCTGCAAGCATTTCCATATTAATGAAATACTGACTTAGTCTGATAAATGAAAGTACGAAGAAGAATACTTGGTTAACAGTGCAGATCATACACTCTTTGCAAAGTTGAGAAATGTATAAAGTGAGTATGTCAGTATGCAATACTGACCTCTGGTATTTTATAACCATGAAAATGGAAAAAAAAGATGGAAAAATAAGTGAAATCTATTTCAGTCCAGGACATATTTTGTATGCTTTATATTTGACCATCAAAGAGAGAACGAGAGCATTTTGTTGGGTTGATTTTTTTAATATAATTTTAGTGGTGACAAGTGCATTTTATGCCATTACATGAAGACTGCAGTAATACTTGGAGGTTAAATCCTCACCATGCTTCACCGACTTGCATCAGTACATAGGAATCCTCTGGGCCTAAAGGAATTCTCTATGCCTAGAGTACACCCCTCTGTCAGCTATAGGGGTGACACTCAAAGCTGGACAGGTAGCAGGGGTGGAGAAGGACTTTCTTTTTTTTAATTTGCATCATGTGAAGGTGGGCGGTGTGAAAGGCCCAGAAGGTTGAAAGGGTTTGGGGTTTTTTTTTTTGTTTTTGTTGTGGTGCAAATCTGTTACAGCAGCTCTTATTTTTGCAACAGTACCATTTCTAAAACTCTGATCGTCAATCATACTGAAATATGCTCTGGCATAATGTTCTGGGAAACACAGAAAGCTTAAATAACATAGGTTAAATTAGGTACAGATTGTTTTAAAACATGCAGAAAAATCGATATCTGACAAATGAAAAAACATGGCATAAACAGGTGAACGCTGCATTTTGAATTTATCTGTGCTCTTTCACGCAGTGTTAAAGTAGTATTTAGAGAAAGTTCATTTGTTCTATACGTTGCTGCTGAAAATTTAAAATTAATACTGCATTTCCTTTGCCACAGACCAGTAGTTTTTCCACATTAAACTACTTTCTTGCAGTCATACGCAAGTTAGAAAACCCAGAGCTCTTGGTAGATGAAACATTTTTCAGTGTATGTAGTGAAAATTAAGACTCTGTATTTATGCCACAATTATCTTAGCAATTATTTTGTAATTGAAACTGACTTTCATAACGAGCTTCACTGTTTTGGCACTTCGGGCATTTTGGTGTTTGGCACAGTGGAACTGGCGGTTCAGTTCTGTGCAGGAACACCGTGCTTAGGCCATGTGCTGCCGTACGCGCTGGGTACTGATGCACCAGTAGTTGATCAGGTTTTTGAGAGGTGACTGTCATGTGATTCTCTGAAGACAGCACTGATTTGCCTCTAGGAGAGTGCAGTTTGGGTGTAAAATAAGTAGTGCATGAAATAAAACAGCAAACATGCAGTAATACAACAAAAGAACATTGCTCTCACGTTCAGGTGAAATGGTTGAAGCTGATGAACCTTTGAGTTGTTTGCAGTATTTATGGCTTTAAGCAGAACACGCATTCTGTTTCTCAGATGTCCTGTTTACCCAAAGGAAGATTTTTTTTTTAATACCATATAATGATTAATAAAATAACAAAACCTTTTCTGAGTGATCATGTAATTTGAGAAGAATTTGAGCTCTTCTTTCGTATTTTCTCTGACACTTATTCTGTCTTAGCTGTAGTTTTAGCCCCAATTAACAAAATGCTTCTAGATCAATCAAAAACTGATAGTGAAGTCCAGCATCTGTTCTCTCAGACTGGAAGTCATTTAACAGATGGTACAAAATTTGAGTTTCTTTTTTCATCCAAACCTCTTCCCTTACTGTGATAGCTGCCACTGAAAATTTTAAGACTGCAATCAGGGGAAAATAGGGATAACAAACATCTGAATTTGTTATTGAAGAAAAAGTATTCGTTAGTGATTTTTTTTATTTTATGAAGGCAGCTATTTAGCTCTTCTGCCTAGTTAGAATCACAGAGCCCTGGCCAGGCTTTTAAAACTGGAAACATCTTGCTCTAGGTCTCCAGAGAGGACTTGAGGGGCTCAGAATTAGTTTAATGTACTTAGACACACCTGCAGGTTGGGCAGGGAAGGGACTGAGAACAGCCCTGCGGAAAAGGCCTTAGAGGGGTAATGATTGATGAACATGTCAGCGTGAGCCGATGTGTGCTCAGCCCAGAAAGCCACGGAACCCTGCCCTGCAGTGTGGGCAGTGGGGCGGGGAGGGCAGTCTGCCCCTCTCCCTGCTCTCCCGAGACCCCACCGGGAGTGCCGTGTCCAGCTCTGGGGTCCCCAGCACAAGGAAGACAGGGACCTGTTGGAGCGAGTAGACGGGAGGGCCACAAAGGTGGTGAGAGGCCCTAAGCACCTTCCCTGTGAACATGGGCTGAGAGGGCTGGGGCTGCTCAGCCTGGGGAAGAGAAGGCTGCGTGGAGACCTCAGCACCTTCCAGTATCTGAAGGGGACCTGCAGGGAAGCTGGAGAGGGATTCTTCACCAGGAACTGTGGTGATAGGACAAGGAGTAATGGGTACTGAAAGAGGGGAAATTTAGGTTAGATAGGGAGAAGAAATTCTTTACTGTGGGAGCGGTGAGACACTGGAACAGGTTGCCCAGAGAAGCTGTGGATGCCCCATCCCTGGAGACGCTCAAGGCCAGGTTGGATGATGCCCTGAGCATCCTGGTCTAGTGGAAGGCATCCCTGCCCATGGCAGGGGGTTGGAACCAGATGATCTTTAAGGTCCTTCCAACCCAAACTGTTCTAGGATTCCACAATTCGACTTCCCTTAAAAATTCTGTAGCTTTGCTATGGCAGCAGCCAAGGGCCGGTCCAGCTGCTTTTTGACTGCAAGTGGCCTGGCCTCAGAAAGGGGGTTTAGCAATGGGCGTGTAGTCTTGAGCTGGGGATGTTCTCTGCTGTGTGATTGAGATGGTTGAAGCCTTTCAGAAGAAGAAAGTGTTGTTGGGGCACTTAACACTTTCTAAACGCTCGACCACAGCTTACTGGGTGGAGCTGCAGTTTCAGGTTCTCCTCACCAGCTAAGAAGTTGGATCCCTCTGCCCAGTGTCCAGTGTGGTAAAGATCAGATGCAGCAAGGCAGAAAGTCTGAATTGTGGGGCTCTATTTTGGGTTTTTTGAACTTTTTAGGGAGCAGAATACATTTTGCTGCTTACCCTCAGTCCAGTTCATCCAGGTAATAATTTCTGATGTATAATTAAAACACTTGAACTTTTATTTCTGGAGCTGTTACTTCTGCTTGTCTCTCTTTTTGCCCAGGGACAGACTTCCATACTATTGTAAGATGTGATATGTCAGAGTTTTAGATGGATGGTTGTCATCCTATTTGAGATAATGGGAATTTTGCATTAATTATGATGGGACTGAGATTTCACCCCCTCTTGTTAACTTGCTGATTATTATGGGTATGCTGTGTTCTGCATGACTTTCTTTTATAGTTGCATGTTTTCTGGAGAAATACTTAGGTTATCTCGGAGTTAATCGATGAGCCTGGCTGATTAAATTGTATTTATCCATATTTAAAGTTACAATGAGATGCTGGATCAATTGAAGAGCTGCTCCAGTGGCTCAATACAGTTTCAATTTTTGCCTAGATGTGACTTGAAATTGACTGTATTTTATGCATTGTGGACGTGTAATTTGCAATTTTGAATAAGGTTCATATATAATCAGAACATTTTTACGTTTCAAGCCCTTGTTAAAAAGGGTCAAAACCTCCTCTGGTTCTTCTGGCTGTTAATTGTGCTTGTGGTGTATTAGCCTTCCTGATTAAGGGTCTGCGGATTAGCATAATGTCCACATGTGCAAATATGCAGCTCCATGGTTTGTTCCTTTTCCATACGATATTATATACATGTGTAAACATAAAGATATGCTACAATCAGAGTTTGGCTATGAGATAAAAAGATTGAGTAGTACTTTCAAAACGCGTGGGCATTTTACTGTAAGAAAAAAGCAGAAATATTCATCTAATCATGCTATTTAAAAGTAGGGCATGTTTTGACACAGTGGTGGAATAATTCTGTAGAGTTTATGGCTTGGCTTCCTTTGGCAGGTGTCAGCTAAGACTTGAGTTAAGAGACTGCACTGCCATGAGTTTTGTGTTGTCTGCCTAGTTCTAGAAGGTAGAACTTTTGTCCCTATGTTTACTGGACTAGGTCAGGTAGTTTTGCTTTCTGGTCCTTTTGCATGTGTTAGAATTTCAATATGAAATTTTCCCATAGTTATGAGATACAATCATAGAACAGTTTGGGTTAGAAGGGACCTTTAAGGGTCATCTAGTTTCAGCCCCCCTGCAATAAGCAGGGTCATCTTCCACTAGGAAGTTGCTCAGAGCCTCATCCAACCTGGCCGTGAACATCTCCAGGGATGGGGCATCCACAATGGCTCTGGGCAGCCCTTTCCAGTGTCTCTGACAGTAAAGAATTTCTTCTGCCTATCTAACCTGAATTTCCCCTCTTTCAGTTTGAGCACGTCCAGCCTGACCTTGAATGTTTCCAGGGATGGAGCATCTCCCATCTCTGGGCAGCCTGTTCCAGTGTTTCACCACCTACATTGTGAAAAACTTCTTCCTTGTATCTAGTCTAAATCTACCCTCTTTTAGTTTAAAACCATTACCCATTGTCCTATCACAACAGGTTCTACTAAAAAGTCTGTCCCCATCTTTCTTACAAGCCCTCTTTAAAGTATTGCAGGAGGTGGGCTCTGAGAAGAAAACGAGAAACACAGTAACTTATCAGGAACTGGCAGTGTGGAAGGATGGTGCACTTGTAATGCTTCAAATCCATGCTTGTTGACATATAATAATTAGACATCAAAGTAGATATGGAAATACATCTTAGATATTACCATGTGTGTTGTAGGGTAGAGGCAAGACTGCTTCCCTGATGTGGTGTGGTCTCAGGCTGTCATTCACAATAGCAACAGCTTTAAATTCTGGAAGGCATTTATTTTTTTCTGCTAAAAGTTTTCCTATTAATAATTTAACTCGTACTCTTGAAATACTGCAGTGTGGAGCTGAACAGAAGATCTGGGGAGATTTAAAAGGATTTTCTGTCATTCAGCTGGGGAGTTCCGAACGGTTTGAGTTTTTCAAAAGGGAATTCTGATGTGGGTGAATCCATTTTTAAAGCAACTACTACGTGTCTGTTTACACTGTGAAACATATATAGAACACTCTTAATCAGCGCAGGAGCTTGTCAGTGTATTGCTTTTGATGTCTGATTAGATGATCATAGGGACATCTGCAGCGAGTTAGTTTTGAAGTTGTTGGTGTGAGGCACTGCAGGAACCAGAGCTATGTGGCACTCTTACACCATGGAAAACTGCTGCTCTCAAAGAACCTATTAGCAATCGGGCTATGCAGTGAGCTAAGGGCTGTCGAAATAACAAAAGCCTTTCCTTCTCGATTCTTTCTGTTGCCTTTCAACCCTGCACAGCTTTCTTTTTTTTTTTTTCCTCTTCCTTGTACTGTGTGCTGTGGCATTCTGTGTCAAAAAGAAATTACTTTATATGGTAGAGGAAAAACTAAGAAATGTAAATTAAATGTGTGTAATACTTAAGAATACGGAATTGTTCATCTGAAAAAGGACAGAAGTGCCCTGTGGTAATTTCCTCCTTTGAGGGTGCAAAGAGGTGCATGTGTGTGTGGGGAAGAGTCCTCTTTGTGTTCCTTGCACAGCCTACTTGTCAGGAAAAGCATATTGTTTTACCTGTATTGTTTAAGATGAGCAGTGGGTGTAATTTACAGCTTTTTATTTGAGAAGGATAAGTAGACTTTTTGTGATTTATTTTAGTAAGAGCTAATAATGAATTCTCTTTGATGTTAATATAGTATATAAATTATCAGTAAGAATGGTACAATCAGTAGAAGTTGTTATTCATTGTTAACAAGTTGTTTTCTAAAGCCTGTTTCTAATGAGAGGAGTACCGGCATTTTACTGACTATTCATGAGAGAAAGTATCTCTAATGAAAATCATCAAAGCTCTCCATCATTCTGGAACTTGTTAGTAGGGCACTGGGTTTTGTTTCCTCTTTTAAATAAATGTTGGGCTTTGGCTGTAATTTTGGAAATGCCTCACTGTTGATAAACCTTCCTCATTCGTCCCCTACCGTGTGTAGTCAGGTGTATGTGATCGCAGGAAGACGGCTGAGAGACTTGACACTCTCTTGTTCCTACGTGGCCTATCTTACAAGGAATGTGGAAAAACTATAGAATGGAAATAAGAACTGTTGACAAAAAAAAAGGGGAAAGGTCGTGCTGTCAGTGCTGTTGACATATATCTTTGGGGTCCTACAAAATACTGTCATTCCGTCTGGAACAGCTTTTAGCAGGCAGCTTACGCAACAGGCTCATGGTGCTGACATTGGAATGAAACATAAGCAAGTTACTTCTCTGTCTGACAGTCAAATTAAAAGTGGAAGATGACAGTCAGCATGGCTCATGCATATCATTTACTGTCAAGCTCTAGAAACATTTAGCTAAAATAAAATAGGTTCTCAGTCAGTGTCCTGCTGAAATGCCTACCACTAAATAACATTTTTCACAGATGTGGAAAGCTAATGGACAACTGGCAATAATGGCAGAGAGCTTTGATACCAGCTTAGACCCAAATGCTGCTGTGACATCAGGAAAAAAAAACAACTTGTTTTGGATTTTTTAGTTTGTCATCTTGCAGTGCACTGACATGAGGCTCTTCTCTTGTTCTGGTTCATGTTTGTGTCTCTCCAAAATGAGATCTGTGGCTTTGCTTCTCTTGCAGGACCAACAGTTACTCGTATTTTAAGGAGGTGCAATTTTGTTTGTTTTATTTTGTTAGGTGAGGCCCATTCAACACTAAACTACCCAACCTGTTGGAAACTGGAGATTTGTTCTTCTCCTGTGTAGTTGGTGTCTCAGCTAATCTGGGTTTACAGGTTTTTGAGTTGTAGTAATGACATAGTGCTCTTTGAAATGTGCATGTTCAGTTGTTTTTTTTTTAATGGCAACAGGTCCTGATTTACTCTGTCTCTGTGAAACAGTTTCTGACACACCTGCAACGAGGTGTGGGGGTATTTTAGTGTTTCTGCATACTGGGTGCTTTTGGTGTTGCAGCTGTTTGACACGTTGGAGTTGGGAATAATAATAAGACTGCTGTGAATATAGACTAAAATGGTAAGGTTGATTCAGTGAGCTTCAGGATTTTGAAGAAACATCCCACCCTTGATTTTTGTCAATAATGGCAATTTCTTTTTTTGGCCTGTAAAAGTCTAATGTGACCTTTTGTGGTGACATGACAATGTAACTTCTCTGAAGTAACTTTAAATAAATAAAACCTAAGGAGTAAGCAGTTTAGTGCATAGGCAAATCTTCAGTTAAAAGGAAGTGATTAGACTCTAGAATAACTGTCTTGGCACAAGAGCAAATTGTTGTCACTGTCTGTACTGCAGTTTGTGAGGCACACTGGTATTCAGAGATGGGCCTGTGGTTTGATCTGGCACGCTTGTTCTGATGACATATTTCAGATCCTCAAGAACCATGTTTGCCAGTTCAAAGTATTACATGTTCCAAGCAGTATCTTAAGGGGAAGTAAAGAAAATAAATTGTCCCCCAAGACAGACCTTATAGGATCAGTTGCTCCTGTAAGATTTTTGTGGGTTTTTATCTTGACAGTCAAGTCGAGTAGTGGCCTGTGTTTTTAAAAAAAAAATTAGTTGTCTGCTTTAAAGTACTAGAACAATAAGTTTTGCCTGTAATCCATCTTGGTTTGAACCTTGACTTAATACAGGTTTCAGTATGGATTCTCAAGCTCCTCTCTAAGATGGAAGTAAAAAGCTTCCTTCTTTGTGTCAGCCCCAAGGGACTGAAGTACCATACTCAGTGTTTGAGCCGTACCATGTAACGTGGCTGCACTGAAGCACCTCGTGGTGTCTCGCAGTTAGCAGGGCTGCTCTGTGTTGGCATTCATGCTGTTGTCTATTTAGCAGCTGTCTTAGAGTGACATGAACTTGGACCTTAAATAAAAGAGCTGCTGTTTCTTGTAGCGTGCTTGCTCCATTGCCCTAATAGCAGTGCATCGGAGATGATTATACGTTTAACACCTGTGGAGATAAATTGGCCTCCTTTTTCCTTTCTGCTTTTTGGAATTACCGAGTACAATCAATTTTATAGTACATCTGTCAGCTTTACAGAAACAAAAGGAAACCCCTTCTTTTCAGCTGGCCTCATGTCAGTCTAAGGAACGTGGTGAAGGTTCCTCAGATGAGGCGTTTGCTTCCACCCCCACACCTCCCTTTCTTTTATGGTGTGCATACATTTTTCTGTCCTTCAAGCAACAGTGAGATTCAAACAGAAATACATTGTTTTGGGGTAAAGTAAATTCTGTAAGTAGCGCTACCGAGCAAGGGCCAGTTAGCCTTCGTTGCCTTATCTTTTGAGAGTTTCCTTAAAAGCCCAGATGAATTTTGTTTCTGATGCAGATGGGACATATTCCAAAGAGAATTTTATAAAACAGTTCTTTGAGAAATTGCAAGCATGATAAAAGGAGGAGATGTCAGGGAAGAAAAAACCCCACAGATTAAATGGATTTTAAGTCACGAAGAAAAAACATCTCTTTATCAGCAGGAAGAAAGATAGCCCCTTCAATCTGGTTTTAAAAGATGTAGCCAAAATATGGATATTTCATCTTAAAAATAAGTAAATCAATCAAAGCCGTGAAATACTGCAGTTCTTACTGACAAATGTGTTTGTTGCTCAAAAGTTCCTGTGGTGGTATTCTTCTCAGCCAAAGAGTACAGTCTTAACTGTGTATTTGGTTTAAAAGAATAGGAACATTTTCCTCCAGTTTGCAAAGCATCCACCATAGCTTCCTAGGTATCAGATGTCACTCTGTGCTTCTGCAAAGGTGTGGGGGTTTTTAAATTAATAGCACTGGTGACAATTCCATGGCACAGTGACCAGCTCCGAGATCAGTGTGACTGATGGATAAACATATGCAGGTTTCCTTCATGCGTAGTATGTGCCACCTTCGATGTTCTTGGATTTCTGTTGGAAAAAGTGAATTCATAACGTTGTGTATCTGAGGGGGAAATAGTCTGCAAAAGACATCCCAAAAGTGTTGATGTCTGAAGTGGTCTGCGGTATAGTGGTAAGAACATCTGAATGTTTTGCTCCTTGTGGAAAAACTGCAAAATATTTTCAGTCCTTGTCAAGTCCCTTCCAAAGAGGTTCAAGAGAGTTCAGAGAATCACAATGGGCTAGAAAAGTTTTTACACAATGTTTTTGTTATTTAAAAATTGCCCTGTAAACTTCTAAATAGCAGAATTAATTTGCAGTTAAAAAAAGTCAGCTCCACTCTCCAGGCCGTTCAGTTCATCTTTGATTCCCTGTGAAAATGCTCCATCCCATCATGCAGAAGGGAAATGGATTGCTGTTCACAGACAAACAAATCCATAAATTGATAACCAGGATGGAATGGCCAATGTGATCGCCTAGTTAATACGCGAAAGAGAATCTCTGGTATGTGTTTTTTCTCTTTGAAACATCTCAGGACATAGGAAGGAATTGTCAACAGAAGAAATACTTTTAGATTAGGGATTACCATGTTAGTAATAACAAAGCTGTCCTTGAGTTTACAAAACACTGAACCAGATGATTGGTTATTGCCCAGCTGTGATTTTCTGCCTTTTTACCTTTCGATGTTGAGTTTGTGTGTAGTTGTCACTTTCAAAAGACTGTTTTGAGAGGCATGTTGATGATACTATTGTGTTAATGTCATCAGGCTCACAAACACTGATATTACCAGGTAAAGTTAGTGCGTTTGAACCAGATGCGTGCATTCATAAATAAAATGATTATTTTTCTAAATAATGTTGGCAGTATGCCAAAAGATTATAACACTTTTGGGAAATTAATCTGCTGCCAACTGTGTGTATTTATAATACTATACAAGTGTCTAAAACAGCAAATTGTTAATGTTAGTTCTGTTAAAGTTACTTTTATAGTAATCAGACTCTTTTAGTGTCTGATGTTGGTTACTTGTTACGATCAGGTCTAACTTGCTGGTTCTAGGTTCATAGGGATTTAAATTTTGTGAAAATTATTCAGTGTTTAGAATTCATTGCATACTCTTAGATATTCATATGATTATGATGTTGACTACCACATAAATACTTTATTATTTATTTAATAAGTAAGATTAGTTCAGGTCTATCTTCCTGTTCTCCTGCTGCTATTGTTTTATTCTGTGACAATCAAACATGCACATTTAGAGCTCATTGACAACTCTGTTGAGTTTGGACCGCAAAAATCAAGTGAGGAAATACTCTTTGGTTTGATTTATGCAATTTATAACAGGTTTATTTTGCTTTTAAAGTAATTAAAATAATCTAGGCTTTTGATGAACGCTTATAAAGTTAATATGGTACACATTCAATTTAGAAAGCAAGTTCATATCTTTCACCAGCTCGTAAAGGAAGAAAATAGTAATTTTCAAGCAGAAGACAGAACAATGTCTCTGCCCACTAGGAGAGTCGACTGGATGCTCCTTTTAGGGGGAAAGCCTGTCTTTGGAAAGCAGTGTAAAGTAATGCTACCCACTGACACTACATATGCATATGTGGCGTATATATTCATGTGGTGCCCTTTGTTAAGAATGTATGTTAAGGGAATTGAGTTTGTTCCTCAGGTACCTTATAGTGAAAAGAACAGGAACTAGATCAATATATTGCAGTTCACAGGTAATGAAAGGATGCCTGCGCAAAGGAGTCTGAGAATACAGCTCACTAGAGACTCAAACTTATTTTCCAGCAATACTGACATTTGAGAAGGGCCTGGCTACCTGGGCACCTGCCATGGATCTTGACTGATCTTGCTGGAACCAGACCATTAATCCTCTCTAACCTCGCTCTTAACTAGGACCACATTTCCTAACGTGCTTGTCCTGCCTTGATGTCTGGGCTTTTTGCGTTGGGAATTTGGGGATCCACCTGGCAGGTTTGGTGTGATCCTGGACACAGGGCGATATTCCCCCTGCCCTGTTCCTGCAGAGGGCCAGGGTTGCCACAAAGGGGCTGGTCCTGCTGCTGGGGCCCTTCTGGGAGCCCCATCCCTGCAGTGCTGGCCAGTCCCTGGCCCTCCCTCCAGGTCTGTGCCCTGGCTGGCTCCTCTGCCCCTCTGGGGTTCCTATACCAGGGGGGCTCCCTGCCTTCTGCCCAGCCAGTGACACCCCACGGGTGGGGGATGCCTCTTGCAGACTCAGCTTTATTCTGTGCTGTATTTTCTTTAAAATTCGGACTTTGAGTAGCTGCAATTCAAGTAAGAAATGCTAGCCAGCGGAATTGTGTGGATTCATATTGATAATTTTGCCTTGCTTTTGGAGTCAGACTTGACTGTATGCTGTAACTGGGGAACAGGAGGCTCCTATTGAGGAAGACAAATTGTTTCAAGAGTGTTCAGCCTCCAGTCTTAATACATTTTTCCTACTGCAGATAGCACTTCTGGGTTCATTATAGCTTGCTCTCATAAGTCGTCATTTCTGTCTCAAGGCTGTTGTGCTTTCCAATGTAAAGCAGATTGATGCTGGCACATTTTTTCTGTTTTAATTTTACAAAGTTGTCACACTGAAACTGTGCCTCGTATTGGAAGTGCTTTGAAGTGAAGAGATAAACAAAGAGCTAAGATAAAATTAAAAAGGAGTATGAACAACATTTCATCTTGGTTTGTCTTTTTTAAAAATAAGCTGAATGAATGTAGTACCCTTGTGCCACTGAGTAAGTCTGCAAACATTAGCAGATCAATCTAAATTGAGTTAGTGTATATGCAGTAAGCAGAAACAGGTGAAAATTAGGTTATCTGTGCCCAACTCTTTCTATTTGCTATGAACGGTGAGATATAAACTAGTTTTTAGACCTGATTAGGTTTTGTTTATTTTCAGAGAGGGACAGAGGCAGAACATGTGCTATATCTACCATAGTTATTAAACCAAGAAACTATATAAAAGTCACTAGCTCAGTTGTGACATTTGCAGGTAAAGGTGGAATGCCCTGCTATAAATAAATCTGAAGTGAATCCAGGAGGAAAAACAGCAGCAGTCCTTGGTATATTTCATTTTTATATTTGAAAAACAAAAAACCCAAGAATTGTCTGTCCTTTCACTATAAGAAGCATCCAAAAAAGTAGTTGTCTTTACCAGTGTCAGAAATGCCAACCAATTTATAATCTGAAATATGCTTTATAACCTCACTTTTTTTTGGTTTATAGACTCCCCAAAATTTTCCAATGAAGACATAACTGTGAAAATTTAGCACAAGCTTCTTTTTATGACATTCTAAAAGTAGTCAAGGAATTTAGAGGTCTGTAGACCACAAATTGACATCATTGTTTGCAGCAATAAAATAAAAAAATGCCAGTGGTAAATATGCTCTCACTGTTACAATTCTTGGGTGCACATTTACTGTTAATCTCTGACTTAGAGGGGAATGACAAGTCTTTGTCCGCAGCCCAGCTTTGAGAACATGTAACGTGTAATAGCTTTTACACACCTTTGTCCCCATTGATGCACCTCTCCTTGCTGTTGAGAAGCAGCAATGACACAGAAAAGTGTGGTTTCTCTAAGGTGGCAGCGTGAGGTCCTTTCCTGAGGCCACAGTCTTACCTGTGCAGTAGTGGCATCCCAGTGCCCAGCAGAGAGGTGGTTCTGTTTTTCTCTTTGCTTGCCAAGCAGGACCATCACCAGTACAGAACACAAAGGTCTGGAGACACAGCTGCAGGTTTCCAGTCTGAAAGTACTTGCTCCTAAGAACCCGGGATTTATTTTCAAGCCAGTACGTTGTCTGTGTCCTGAATCGTGTTGTAGGGCTCTAAAAATCAAGGCAAATGCAGAACTGGAAGTCCAGTTTTGTCCTTACTAGTTTGAACAGGCTCATGAGCAGTAGCATTCACATACTCATGTCTAACAACTTCTGTGCCTGTTAAGCCTGCTAAAGAATCAAAGAATCTTAACTAGAAACAGATAAAATTTTCTTTGAGAGGTTCTCTGTCACTCGTGTTTACCAGGGAATAAAATAAAAATTAATTAAAATTGAAGTTCATTAGGTCATAGATATTAACAACTTCAAGAATCATTTCCCACTGCCACTTGCCGAACTCTGAACCAAACTGTTGATAGCCTTTGCTGTTTCCCTAGGCAAGGGGTTTGTGGGAAAAGCATTTTGCTGTTAGGTTTTTGGCATTTGGCACCATCGGTGATCAAATGTGGTTGTTTTCCCTTCAAGAGTATTGTGAGAGTCAACGAGATTTACTCTGAAGTGTTGGTCAAACCAAACTTCAAGGGCTACTGCTGTTTCTGTGTCATCTCTCACTTCAAAGGTATCTGCCCTTTGACTTTTAAGTTGAGCTGTTTTTGGGGCCCCTTTGGGTTGCCTGAGGCTATCAGATATCCAAATAGCCATAACAACAGAAATAATATTTGCTTTCGTCTGGTAAACAGTTCCTGTTTGATTGTCACAAGTATGGAAGGCAGTTCAGGCCTGAGGAGAATAAAAAACCCCAAACTTCAAACTTTATTTCAGTTTGCATTCAGCTCCCTCTGTCCTGCCATTTGTGTTTTACAGACTTGATGGCACTTGTAAGTATTGGATTTGGATAGGGATGCTTGCACAAAGGAAACAAACAAGTTTTCAATTCGGATCAAGTGTAATTATCCCTGAAATTCTTCTGATTGGGTTCCCATTTTAAGTTCCAGTGAAGGTTTGCTAACTAAACTTGTCTCTCTTGAAATTTATAACCATTTGAACAGGAAAGGGTTATTTGCTGGGAGAGGATATAGCAAATAGAAAGCCTCATCTCTGTCCTCTTAGAACCTGGACTCCTTTTGTGTGCATGACACTGTGCTGTAGGCAGTTTGTGCTTGAGGAAATGGTTCAGACTAGTTTTTGAGCTGGAGTTCAGCTCTCCAGGCCCCTCTATTTGTGATCTCCAGGCTTGATCGCTGCATTACCATTGTACAGGAGTGAATGTGTATTGCAGAAGCTCTGAGTAGCTTAAAATGCAGCAGTGCATCCATTTAGCAACGCAGATCGGTATGATCCCATTATTCCACTGTTTTGTGTTCATATATCCAGTAGTTCTTATTAAAATATTAAATCACCGTGCTTTTTTTGTTGAAATTTAAAGACCTGCGTGAGATCATGCACGGATACTTGAAAAAATGCCATTCCCTCCATGATCTTCTTTTCTACTGGGAGCAACTTTTGTCTAAGATGTATTGCTCTTGCCTGCAGGACGTATCAGGTCCTGGACTATTAAGCTCATTTTCAGAAGAAAGCAGTGAATGCTTCCTTTGGTTGCTTTTGAATTTGGTAAAGTTCATCTCTGTATGAGAGGCTTTTCTTTAGGAAGTCTACCTCGTTCTTCACAAAATAACTCATTGAAGCTATTTCTTTTCACCTTTTCTTTCTCACTGAAAAGATGATGTCTTTGGTGACTCTTGTGAGTACCTAGAACGCGCTACAGTGATGTGGAGCCATTAAATACACAGTTAGTAGTGCTCAGTGTAAGAAAGATACAGGCAGAGTCTTGCAGCTTGCAACGCTTTGGATTATTATAGTGCAATTATAAAATCTTCAGAAATAAGCTTTGCTTCTCTGTGATAGCGGAAAGAACTTCAGTGTACAAAATACTTATAAATTTGCTTTTCTAAATAGTAAATTTCCATAAACTTGGCATAGGTGATCTTTTTTTTTCTTAAGTATTGAGACAAGCAACAACAAAAAGATCTACAAAACACAACCTGCCCCCTTACCCGCAACATGCTACCAGTCGCAGCATTTCTGTCACAGCATTTCTGGTTGTGGAGTATTTTTCATTATAATCTGACCTGGATAATTAACATTGGATTTCTTCATAAGTAATAGTATTTGAACTATTTAACTGGCAAATAAAACCTCACTGTGCTTTGTATCTAAGCACGTTGTACTGAAATTTTAAAGCTTAAAGAATTCGCATACTTAAAAACGTCATTAACTTTTCAGGCCGCTCAAATTTTCTGTCACCGCATTTCTCAAAATCAAGGGAATTGTAAGTTCAGGGAATACGGGTGTTTACCAATCGGGCTTCCCATGTCGTAGCTGCGAAGTGTCACAAAGAACTGAGACGTGCTGCACCTTGTCACTCCTTCGTGTGTCCGTCGTGTTCCTCGCTTTGTCACAGCTGACCTTGGCCCTCCCAGGCAGCCACACTTGAGTCACTCTGCTCTTCAGTGCCGTACTTTTGGTTTCTAAGTGCTGGGGAATTGGGAACAAGGGGGCTGCTTTGTCTCAGAGCGGTGTTTCTGTGTGTGTCTGAAACCAGCCTGAGCGTCTTGTGTGGAGAGGTTAGGACACGACAGAGCCACCTAAAGGCCTGCAAGGAGATGGGTTGGCTGTTTCCTTCCACTTTGTGGTAAACGCTGATACACTAAACATGTTTCTATTTTACTTTTTTTCTAGGAAATCATTGATAGAATTGATAATATTTATTTTAAAACAGGAATAACAAATATTGGGAATTCCTGCTGGAAGACCTTTTTATTACCAACATTTTTCATTATATGTTTTCCTTGTATTTTTCTCAAAAGCAAAGAAACAGGCATTGAATTGAAACAGACAAGTTTGTCCAGGAACACATGCAAGAATTAGGACAATTGATAACTCACGCTGCTTTCTGTCTTCTGGAAAGTTACTCATTTGTCCATGTCACCTGCTGTGCTCGCCTAAGCAACAGCAATGTGTTCTCTGACCTTTGTTCTTGCAATTAGAGATGCTGCTATTAGTCAACACCTATAGTACAATGAAGTCCACCTGTAACCTTAAAAAAGGTTTCTGGTTCTGTTGATAAATATAACTTTATAATGTGAAAATGGAGTTACCCATGTGATTGTTTGCTTATTATGTTCAAATGATTAAAAAGAGAACTATGGTTGTGAGAGGCCCCTCATCTGATTAGTAGGTGAAACTGTTCTCATTAAAATGATCTGAGCTTAATTCATCTATAAGGTTTTATTATTGCTGTTGTCTTTTATTCCCAGCAAATATGCTGATATATCTTTGCTTAAGATACTTTGTTCACATGGCTTCCTTTCAACCATGTGATAAATCCAGTTTCCTTCCACTGCAATTTTTAGTGTTCTCAAGTTATTTATTAACCAGTGCTGTTATTTCAAGATGTAGTTAATAATTAACATAACCATCCATGAAATGATCTGGTTCTGTTTTCTGATGACTTTTGAAAACCCTAGGAGAGGTTGAAAATACCATTATGCTTCAAAAGGATTTATTGGAAATAACAATTATACTCTCAGGTGATCTGCCTCTGGTTCCAATTGCCTGCTAGGTTTAAGATAAGCCAGTGGTAGGAATGTCTTGGCTCACAGGAGTCAACTCAGGTTTATTAATAATATCCACTCATAAATTCAGGGTAACACTGTGCCTGTGCTTTCAGATCCTAAAACAAGATTTTCTGTACAGTTGAACAGAATTAAAATGCTACACAGTTGCCTTAATTTCCATTGAGAATTGGGATCAAGATCAAGGGCTTTATGTAGGGCAGTGTGTTTTCTCCCACTTGGATGCAGGCAACTCAATTCCTTGAAGAGATTCAGGCTGCATTTTAACCCTTAGTCACTTGTTTGATGCTGCGTAGGTTAAGATGTTCCTATGGCCCCTTAGAAACATCTTCAAGATTGATGGCTTGGTTTTTCTGTGATGCATTCTTTCTCAGAGTTGGGTTTAAAGCCTGACAAGAGAAATTTGGGAGTATCTCTGGTCTGGGGCTTAGCTGTTGAATAGAGGCCTGGCAAGACAAATTTGTGTTGTATTTTCCTTAGGCCATTGTGATGGGTCCCTTGCCACAGTGTTGGGGAGGCTTTGTTGAGAATGAAGGTGGGCAGTTCGGTTTGCAGAATGTCCAGAGCCAAGGAGAGAATAATATTGCTAAAAGAATGAATTCCTTCCTGTACTGAGTTATGTTGGGAGACTTTCATGCTATCTTTGTGACCAGGTGCGATTTTGGAAGAACCTCAGCTGCACGTTTAATATTCACATATATGTGTGTGTGTGTATATATATATGTACGTATAAATATTAAAAGTTTCTTTTGAGAGGTTAACATCTCTAAAAGTATGGAGGAAATGGTTAAATATTAAGATGTCTACAGAGTGATGCTCAGATTGTTAGTCGCTAATCACAGTGTTAGACTGAAACAAACTGGTAAGGTTTTCATATACTCCATGTGTGGTTCTTTTGAAAAGTAAATAAACTTGCAGCCCACAAAGTTAAGGAGGAATACTTAACTCCCAGCAGGAACACAAGTGCCTTTGATCTAAACAGGCAGTGTGATTCTTAGTACCTTGTATTCGTGGGCTGCGTTCCAAGCTGAGGAAGATTTACACTCATCACAAACTGTGGTTCCCTGGGACATTGTGGAAGCGTCCTGGGAAAATACTGGATGAGTGGGGCTCAGAGAGCATTCAGATCCTTGTCATGCTGTAGATTGGGTCTCTCATGGGACCCTGATATTTGATTTATGGGAAGATTTCTGACTTCATGGAGTATGGAGGGCATATTTTCTTCCTTAACTTTTTAGCGAAGTGTATCCCCTGTAACGTTTTATGTTACTTCTTAGTCTTTTTCCTTCCATCCGGAGTGTAGCAGAAGCTATATTTCAGTATCTCATTTGCACCATATTTTCAAGGATTTAATTCTTGTGTCTTCTCCTGCATTACTGACCAGTCTGTCTACCACCATAAGACAGAAGAAGGTGTTTTGACTATTGTGTTAGTACCTGAAGGACACTGATTATATATTGAGAGGCGGGTCTGGGAGTTTGGTGTTCGTGTTCTTTAACTGCTGATGTAAGCTCAGTGTTCCACTGCTGACAAGGACAGACAGGAAGGGATGTGCACCTTGGACATCTGGAGAAAGAGCTTCTCAGTTACCCTTGTATGCTTCTGTTTGTTTCATATAGGGGGCTCTGTCAGGTTTTTTCATATTCTTCTGTTTAACATGGCTTGGATAATGTTTCTGTGATACTTGTTTTTTGGATGGTTTTTACTGTTGGCCACTGTATTATGCAGTTGTGCATGTGCATACTGGATTATAGGAAACCATGTAACTGTTCTACAAGGATTTAGTCAAAGCTGAAATATTCATCTGAGTGTGCCATCTGTCTTGTACCCTCTCCCCTCTATGCATTCTTCAGGCCCTGGCATTACTTGCAGAGTCACATCCTGATTGTTTTCTGTCTTGCTTTGCACTGAATATGTTCTAAATATTCATAATGTTATGTATATATCATTCTAGGTGACTGTGTATTATTAGAAATCCTGGGCTTTAAGCACACTGTCATCCATTGTTCAGTAAACACAATTACATTGCCCTATCTTTCATCTCTTCTCTAATGAATCCATGCTAATTGATTAATCAGTGCTGTTGCTTCACTATGATAATCCCATATGAGGAATAGTAGTAACATAACTAGCAATTACTAACACACATTGCACACTGAGGAAAACTTCATATAATACGCTCCAAGTGTCAGATCCAGGGCAGGAGGAGCAGAGGTGTGCCCCGGCCAGGCCTGGCATTCCAGGGCATGGCTCTGCTGGGAGGAGAAGGGCCAGGTGGAGCTGGTTGTGGTGCCCTTTGGATGGGAGTGTGATCCACTGGTTGCTGGTGCAG
Source organism: Sclerurus mexicanus (assembly GCA_013396755.1). Taxonomy (NCBI): domain Eukaryota; kingdom Metazoa; phylum Chordata; class Aves; order Passeriformes; family Furnariidae; genus Sclerurus; species Sclerurus mexicanus. The sequence continues at coordinate 261,136 of VWZF01004115.1, read as the reverse complement.
GACAGTCTCAGGCCATTGCTGCTTGGTGGTGTGTTACAAAAAGGCCAGCCCAAGGTGTGGGCAATGTGATCGGCTCTGTGTTTGCCAGAGTTTCTCTGGTGGTTGTTATTGAAATGCCTGCCTTCTCCACTTAAATATAGCTGTGGCAGTGACTTCTAAAGGGAGACAAAGAGCATTCTTACACCATTACAGCATCTTACTGGTGTTACTCCATGTAGAGTAGAGGTTTCTGATCCAAGATAAAGCTTAATGTTGGCTCTCAGAGACTGTGAGTGGCGCTTAGTAGGCCGATGAATGGTAACAATTTGGTTATCCTTGCTGGTACAGAATCAAGGGATCCATGGATTCCTGTTGAATTCTAGGGTGTTTAATGCATCTCATTATATGCTCTATTCATAATTCGCAGCAAAATATCAAGTACTGTCTTTAATGAAGACTTTTTTTTAACTTTGAAAATGAGTGTGATTTTTAAATTTTGGAAACCACTGTTGTTCACTCCCACTGTCATTGGTGGTGGTGAATATGTGCATGATTTTAATGTGGATGAAAAAGGTAAATTCAATAAAGGATTTATTGCAAAGAATAGAGATGCAAGGCTAAAGTATCACTTGTGCATTCAGCTACTTTTGGGGGGAATGGTGATGTGGCATCACTTCAGAGATTTTTTTTTTTTTCCATGACTTTAAAAAAGGAATACAAGCAGTTTCTGCACAAATAAGGAACGAGTCAAAATACAGCTTTGTAGTTTGCAAATCTCTTGTAAAAGGTTCTGTCAGTTAATGATATTGGGAGGCTTAAAACAGCTGCGGAATGTCATGCTTATGTTCTTTTGGTCTGAAAAAATTTGGTAGATATTCTTGTAGGAGCATCATTAATTTCTGTCCTGTTTTTGCAGTATTAATTGCCCACTGGCAGTTTCCAACCAAGAGAAGGGATTAGTGGGCATTTGTAGAGCTAATGATAGTGCACTTTTTAAGTGATACTTGTTGCCATGGGAATAATTGCTTACACATAATTTAGATAGTAACTAAAATGTCCAAAGTTCATGTACGTTTTTTGAACATATTTTTGTCTCCAAATGGGTGATGCGGAAAAAAAAAGTCACAAGTTTTAGCTTGGAAACACCTACTTCTTCACTGCCCTGTGTTGTTGATAGCACTGCTAAATATTCTCTACAAGTAAAAGGCCACCCATGTATTTCTGGACAGTAAACATAGCAATTCCCCTTAAAATACCATTAAAATATAATAAAAACACCAGAAGGTAAATAAAATACAAATATTAATATCCTAGCAGAGAAGCATGCCTCAGGTCAGCCAAAATATTTTAAATGCTCTAAGCATGCCTTAGTTCAAATGAATAATGTTTTGGAGATGCAAATCGCACTGACTCGGGCACAGTGTCCTGATATTGCTCTGTGGAGTTGGCTTGCAGTGCAGGCAATTAAAATCAGCATGATGAACGGGGAGGGGGCTGATAAACACACCCTCTGTTTTAAAGGTGCCACTGGTCATATGGCTGTCCAGCTACTCCATCCTTTCAGTAATAATTCCAGTATTGACAGCTCCTAAAAGTTGTGAGCATGTGACATATTACTTATGTTTCCAGCAGTATTTTGGTTGGTGTGGATGTGTGGATTGCTTGATTTGGTTTTGGGGGTTTTTTTTTCACTCTTACTGGAACATTTTCTTTTATTTTAGTAGTTGATTCTTGGCCAGTAGAGGTGCTAAATCCAAATATTTATCAATGCTTTTAAAAGCAGCTTTCTACTGTTTTAGAAAAGGCATTTCTCACACCTCAGCCTAGAAATTCTTAGTGTTGGGCCTAAGGTTTATGTGCAGAAAAGCTACTTCTAGAGTCTTTTATATGAAGCAATTTTTCTGTTTTTCTTCTTTCTCAGCCCTTCACAAATTGAGGTAGTTGGGCAGTCCAGCTGCACCTCTTCCTTCCCTTCACCCATGCAAAACAACTGCCAAGGAAGAGATGAACTCTCCAGTACTATTATAACTAGTGTGGGGTTTTTTTTCTTTCAGTGATAGAGAAATTTTTCGTGTGAGAACTCTTGAAGTTCCATTACCAAAATTACGTGTAGCAATTTTGATCTCCGGGCCTAAAAGTAATCCCTGCTGCTCTCAGTAATAAATAATTTACTCTTTGTGCAGGATTTTAAGAAACAGAGCGTTGCTTTTTCCGTGCAGAGAACTCTCCTCATCTAGATTTTTGAATTACTAAGTTGAAACAAACAGTAGGTCCTAATTTCCTTCAGTGTGAAGTCACCCAGAGTAGCTGGACCTGCTGGGGAAGGGGTTTGAGCCAGCTTGGTGTCTGCACTGGGCAAGAGTGAGCCTTACCCACCAGGACAGCTCAGCCGCAGTGATAACCCTCAGCAGAGACTTGGTACCAAACAATTTGGGGGAATCATTTCTTACTCCACACTGATTCCCAGGAGAGTGTCTATTTATGCCCTTGGTTTGGAATATCCTTTGAAGTGCCAAGATCACAACAATATCCAAGAAATCCATTGGTAGTTGAGGGGGAAATAATGCTGTTGTGGTTCCTGAAACTGTCATGTAATTGCTGAAAGCTGTCCTACATTATGGCTTTTCTTTGTGCTCTGCTAATTAAACATGAATCCACTTGCATGTTATTAAAAATATCTGAAGATGTACAGCTATTCTTACGTTGAAAAATATCTTTTACCAGTCCAGTAGAATACATTTTAATTGACAACACTGAAAGAAGCTCTGTGATTCTTATTTTCATATTGCCTGCCTAAAAATCATCCTTAGCAAGTGATTAATTGCATTTGTAGATACTGCACAATTGCATCAATTATCCATTTCAAATGAATTTCATTCTAAATAGTTGAGAAGATGATGTAGTTTAATCAGTAAGTGAAATGAAAGTATTATAAGCTGTTTAGAAATACTTAACATGTTTTATGGAGGCAGAGTGATTTAAATCAAACAGACTGCTGGAAAAATAAGAAATATATAGTAACAAACAGTATTACTTTTCCTTCAGCTTAGCAGCATTTTATTAGGCTGATTTGCATTTGTTTCCATCCTTGATGTATTGATGATAGCAATACTGTGGGAATAGGAATTTTTTAATTGAGATAAATTAATTGTGGTTATAAATACACCTGTATGACAGCTTGTATGTCTCTTGGTCAACATGTTTTCTTTCCAACAATCTCTAATATTCAAGAGCGTGCTGAGCAATTTACTCAGTGTTCTATTATTAATTGGTTTTAAAAGGATGTTTGGTATTTCATTATGCTTATTTAGAAAAGAAAAAAGTAAAGCTCTATGTTAAAAAATTAATCTGGACATTTTTTGAGGCATTGTTGTGCGTGCTTTTGCTATACTAAGCCATTCTTATATATATTTCAGGAAGTGGTTTTGGGTGTTATGTAAAGCTGTGTGGACAGGAAGATTGGAAGATAGTCTGGTATTAGCTTGGTAATGAAAGGTTAGCCAAGCCCATGAAATGCACATGTTGACGCCAACCTAGTCTTCATGCCTAGTGTTTGAAGGACTGTGAGTAAAACCGAAGAAAAACAAGTGCCACATCTTCGTTTAGTCCCATTGTGGATTTAAGGCCAAATGGAGGAATCAAGATAGTGATTTTAAGTCTGAAACATGCATGTAACTGCTGGGCATTACAGCAAGATATGTCAACTTTGGTCCGTATTTTATCTTATGCTTGGTTATATTATTACTGAAGGAAAAGGGGCCTTTATGTGTGTGTTCCTCAAGTTACGTGGTCTTGGGGATCATCTTCTGTATGTGATGTCATGTATTGCATTTGTTGTTCTAACTAGAGGTAAACACCTTTACTTTATAACAGTAATTGGTTTGGGAATATTTATGAAAGTGTTGATTTTTAAACCTAAATATAGTGCTATGGCTTTTTAAACTCATTCTGGCTGTCAGAAGTGCTCACATGATCCTGAAAGTGTTGCTAAAAATGTTCAGTTTTTAAATACGGTAATTAAAATTGTCTGTTGTGAGAGCAGTCGGTGAGACATTTCCTGCATTTGTAAACTGAGCATCCCTTTCACCCCCAGGTTCCCTTGCATCTCACTGTTTGTTATGAACTCTCACTGAACCTTCTTGGGAGAGAAGGTTCCGTGTTGGGCAAGTAGAGAGTGAGCTCTGCAGCCTGACGCCCTGCTCCATGACCTTCTGCTCTTGGGTTTGGGTACTTCTCTTTGAGAAAGTTGGTGCCCTCAGGGAATACAACGCTGTAAACTGCAACTTCAGACACACGTTTTCACTTCTAGCTTTGCCATTGAAAGAAAATCTCAGATAAAGATACTTTCCCTGGGGTATTCCAGACTGTTTAGTCCTAATTTGAGTAGAGATCATGCGTATTTCTTCTATTAATAGTTTGTATTTATTTCCTTCAAGTTTATTGTTAGTGTTTGATGATCATTTTATACTCCAAGTGTATCTTGCACTCAGGATTTTCTCCTGTTCTTTACTTAGACTCCATATTCTCTAAATTTATCTAGTTTTGAGATTGGTCTGTTAGTCATTATATAATAAGATGGGTGTTTTTTTCAAAGAAGAGGATTTTTTTTGCTGTGTAGCTTTTCTTAAAGCAGCGTATTAGCAATTTTATACTACTCAAAAACTTATTGTCTTAAGAATGAATTGTATTCTGGGCCTACCAGGCAGATTTGAGGTGATTTGGGTGGGTCCCTTCTATAACCCCTGGTGGCCCATGGATAATTCTAAAGTTGTCTTCCTGGGCTAGGTGATGTAATCTGCTCTTGCATGAATCTGCAGAAGAACCTCAACAAAAGATTTCTTTTTAGCTAAGATGTAGCTCAAAACTACACTGTAGCCAGAGTTTAGGTAGAAAGCAGATGTAGTGCAGGTTTTTGGGTTGCAGTGGCAGTGAGAAAACAGAGCAGGGTTTGGTGGGCAGCTGTTGCTGTGCTGGCTGCTCGGGGCTGTGCCTTGTTGTTCCTAATACAAACACTTGGTGTGGCCCTTTTCAGTCGGTTCTGCCTTTCCCTCTCCTTTTTCCTAGGCAGAAATTGATACTTTCATGTCTCTGTTCAAAAGTGCCACCATTGCTTTTCCCCTCAGACGTTTTGTGGGTTTTCTGAAATGAGCTTTTTCAAAAATAAAAAGCCTAGAGAATTTGTCATGCTCCCTAAGCTCAGTAAGATCATGATGGATTCCAGCATTTATTGCTGGGGTGATACATGCCCGTGCTCACTGTTGAACTGAGGAGACTGTATGTTCACACAATAGAAAATGGGACTGGTGTGAGCTCTGTCACTCTTTCTGCTGTCACATGTACACGGTCACCTAACTTGGGAGCTGTCACATAATGAATAGGAGACTCTTTCCAGCATTTGGGTTGCAGTTGTTTGCAGAGGGCTGTTATGTAATAGAGTCCCTCTCTTCTGCTTCAGTCCTAATTTGAAGAACATGCTTTTGTAGCACTAAGAAGGGTTGCTTAATTCAAGTTATCCCTATGTAAATAAATAACTTTCACTGTTCTTAGATGCCTGTGCTTTCTTGGCTTTAGTTTTTACCACACCATTTGGCATTTTCTTCTATGTCCTAAGTGAAAACTGCAATTCCATCCCTGTAAAGCCATTACATTTTCAGCTGAATTTGAGTCAAGCCTTGGTAGTCAGTGTCATTAATTCTGCTGCTGTTGAAAAACTGACAATCAGACTTCAAAATATGAACAAGAGATTGAGCATTTCTGTGTGTATTGGATCATTGTCTTTTGATAGTGTCTTCTGCATTTTGGTTTCCTGTCTTTCTGCTGGTTCAGCATCTGTTTAAATTTACTGTGCTTCTAATGAAATGCTGAAGTATGAAAGGAATTTGTCCATTTGTAGCGATTATGTGACTGAAGCTCTAATGTCCTTCTCAGAGAGCTCAGTTATAATGCCAGTGTTATGATTCATGTTTCCTTGATCAGTTAAGCCTTTAAATGTATCTGGCTTTGTGTTTACTGACTTGAGCATGTGGTAATCTGTGATACCTGTGAGCACTATATGCCTTCAACTCAAACAGGCAGGGGACTGGGGCTCTGATACTGAAATTTTCCCTGTGCCATTTCTGAGATCCCTCAGCACACTTCTGTCCAGCCCAGGAGAGGTTAACTTTTCTCTGGAAATTTTTAGCCTTAAGTTTAAAATACAAACAAATAAAACACCCTCACTACAATAAGCAAACAAACCAACCCCCAGAAACAAAAGAAACCAAAAAAGCAAGCGGTAATTGTGGATGTGGACTCCAAACTTTTTCTGATTCGTCATGTTTTATCTTGTCGAAAGATTAAAATGTGTGTGACTGTCACGTGCCTTGCAAGGCTGGACCATTATCTTCTGGCACAGAATGAACATGCCCTGAAACCTTTGTGGCATGTTTGTAAATCTGTTCTTGAACACCTCTTCCAAAGGTCTAATATCCCCGATATCTGTAATAATCCTCTTATCCAGCTTGAAGATACTTTCTGCAGGCCTGGCCTTTAGCAGAAAAGAAGGCTGTTAGTTGCCATCTTTCTGTAAAAACCTCTTATCTTGGAGTGTAACTGTGCTCTTAGCCATGTTGTCCTGTATCACTAAGCCAATCTGAGTATGAGATACTTGTTGATCAAAAAATGGTTCCTAGTGGTTAAAAATATGTAAATCAGTGAACAGAAACAAGAGATGAGATTGTGCTCTGAACATCGGTATATTTCCTTACTGTGAAATCTGCTTCCCTGGAAGTGGAGGTAGAGGGCAAGCATGGATGTAATCTCACTGCAGCAAGAACAATAGTAACCAAAAGCCCAGAAACAGAGAAATAAAGTAGTTTATGCAGAGTTGTGTAGACTGCAAGGGAAGCCTCAGGTAGCAGAGTTCTGAGTTCACGAGTTGTGTGTTCTCTGTCAGGCACTGTGTTGCAGCCAGTGTCTGGAAGAAAAGAGTCCAGTTAATTCACAAGCCTGAACCTGCTCATGGCTTGGCTATCTTCAGCTTTCAAAAAAAGCTTTTTGCCTTTGTAGCACCCGTTTTTTCAGCAGGTAGCTAAAGGAGGTTGGCTTTGTTGGGAGCGTTATTGGTAAGAGGTTTGTCTGCTTCCAGCATCTGTTGCTACCTTTCTTTTTTTTTTTTTTTGAAGCTTTTGTCAAGATGAAGTCAACATATGAACTTGAGGTTGAGTTCTTGATTGACAGGTTTAATATGGAATATACTTCATATAGCAAGATTTGTTCCTTGACATGTGGTTCCACTGTGAAGAGCAATTGGAAGAGAGGGTACACAGTCAACACACAGCTCTCAAAAATGGTCCTACTGACAGAAGTTCACTTTGAGCTATATTGGTCTTGCAATTGGAGCGAACTCCGTTGGCTTCTGCTCTAATTAGCACACAAAGAGCATTGCTACTAATATTATAGGTTCAAAAGCAGCATGTGAACCAAAAGGGGATCCAGCTTGCTTTATATTTCAAGGGTTTGCTTACAAGACTGCTCCTGATTCTATTTTGAAACACAAGGCAACCCACACTTGCCCCAAATTCTCTTGATACTTACAACCTAAAAATAAGTTCTCAAAATCTTTGAGGGACTAGAAACACCAAACATTTAAAGCCATCTTTTGAGTAAAGCCATCATTTGAGTGAAATGGGAACTTTTAATATACAGTGTAGAGCTTTATTGAAAATTAAATTACCCATCTAGTTGGCTTTGTTCTTTGAAATTAATTTATAGCATTGATACCTTTTGCCTTGAGACAACTTGATATGACAAGTGTATACACTGGAAAACTGTACCACTGCAACAACAAAAAACATAATTATTAACTTTAGACTTTATCTATTTAAAATCAAACTCTGAATTGAATTATCTTAGCGTGTTGACAGCTGAAGATTTATGTCTTCCAGCTATATTCCTGTTGCAGATTTGACAGAAGTGACCCCTCCAAAGAAGGTCTTTGTTACAGAATTTGCTCTGTTTACCTTATTGCCACAAGGGTGGGGATGAAGTACAGTACCTTAAAGCTCATACATCACCTGCTGACAGTGGTCTTATCTCATTGGTAACTATTTCTCTCTCCCAGTGTGAAAAAATGCAAACACGAAAAGTCTAAGGATCACAGAAAGAAAGTTAAATAATAGTTTTCAAGAGCTTTAGTAGTGAAGTCTGGACCTTGTGTGCATTTTATTTTTGTGTGTGGCCAAATGGTTACAGACTTTGTTTTTCTGTGAAGTTACTGTGAAAGTACCAGATGAATGCTACTAAGGGATAGAGTGGAGGGGAAAAAAAAGCAAAATAAAAAAGCCATTGGGTTTATCCAGGGTCTGTGGGATCTGTTGTGGGAAAGAGTGACATTCAGCTTAGATTGACAGACAAGAATGCAGCACCATGAGCTCCTACAGTGGGACTCCAATGCAAGGAGCAGGACTTGAGGTGCCCTCCTGTTTCTCCAAGGCTGTGTCACAGATGCTGTGTATGGAATGGGTCTGTCAGTCCTCACTGGCAGTGAGATGATGTTACTTTATGACTGACTTTCTCTTTTAAATAGTGATTAACAAATATAAACATAATTTTTGTATGTATCTTCAAAATGTGCTTTGAAATCTCTCCACAGGGTGCTTCCCAGGCATCCTTTCAGGATGGGGAGATGAACCTCGCTGGACCCACAGAACTGTTGTTGGCTCAGAGGGCCCGGCTCCCTGTCAGGTAGGAGCATCTTCTGTTTGATGCTGATCCAAGTGTGATCTACTAACATGCAAGACAAGACTGACTTCTCACTCCAGCTGCACTTCTGAATCTGCATTGTTTCTCATCGTCATGATTTCTTCCTCCTCCTCTCTTTCCCATCCTGAAATTGCATTCGGTTCACATACTGAAGCACATATTTGTGCATAACAGTCTTTTAGCCTTGGTGATAAGTATGAAAGATCTTTTTGTGCTGTGTGTAGTGTAAGGGTAAGGGAGAAATAACCCTACTCTTGTATACTCCCTTTTTGATTTTACTCAGCCCGGCAAGTATTTAATATCTTAAGATAGAGGATGTTCTTAAGTTGTATATTATATCTCAATAAATAACAATTCACTGAACCATATAATCCTAAAATGATCTTCTACAGTTTAAGTGTCACCTCTGTTTTTGAGTGGTAAGGTTATTACTTTGCTATATCCTGTAGTAGATTTTTATCTCTGTGTGTTTACACTGTGAAAACTGTAGCCAATATTTCCCTGTGCATTGCTTCACTAGAGTAGTCAGATGGAATGCATCCTTTTCCTCTCTTTATAACCAACTAGAGATGGCCAGTGCTGCTGTATCTGAAGGTGGTAGTGGTCCCATTGACAGTTTGGGAAATAACTTTTATTTCAAACAGTCTGAATTTTGACTGAAACTCAGGTAAATATCTAATCTGCATTGGAGGCAAATGCTGTAAAACTTGACAGCTGCATAGCTGAAAAAAAAGAGGAGGGGAAATTAGGTGGTTTGAAGAGTCTTCATAATGAGCAACGGTGTTTATTGCTTCTGAAATCTCAAGGAAAATTTTATATGTCTGAAGTGAAATTGAAAAGTCATGAGTTTGCAGACTGTATTTGCTACCCCAGGTTAACAGGCCAGGCTGCAATACAGTGTCACAGAGTAGGTCGGTCAGATGCTCAGTCGTGACATTAGAGAAGTTGACCTGCTAAATTTAGAGCAAGATGTTTCCATGCTGCTGTTTTCCTGCCTCGCTTGAAGCTTCAGTGTCAGTTGTGACTGGTGATTCAGGTTGTGCTAAAGCCACCTTTCTGGGTAGGTAAAGGAGTTCAGTCCTTTGTCCAGTACGTTGTGTTTGCTGCAGAACTGTAGTGGTGTGTGTAGCACACTGTATAATGAAATTAAGAAGCGTTACGTGGCAAACTTCTGCGTGACAGCTAAAATGTGAAAAATTGCTCTCTTTCCATTTTGGTGATAGCAAATAATCCTTCGCTATAATTCCGCAGCTTATAGTTGTTTGTCAAAACAGTATCAAATAAAACCCATAAAATAAGCAGTACCTGCATGAATATATACCCAGAGCCTCTGGGGAAGTTCACAAGAGCAGGGATTCTAACCTAGCTGGTCTTCTGGCCCATGCCACGATTTGGGTATAAGGATCACCTTTCCTTTCAGAGCATGTCAAAATCAGTCTTTTCCATGCAAGAGAGATAATTTCTAGCTTTTCTTTGCGTCATAGTTTCATTTATTTTATGGGAGAATTTATCATCTTGGTACAGTTGTGTTTTTCCACTCAATCCGTCTGGTTCTTTTCCTCCCTTCTGGAGGCCTCCTTGTCACCTGGTGCATATGCCATTTTGTAATTTCTTCTCTTGCCTGCTGATACCAGTACGTATTTTTAGAATGGTCTCATTATGAAAAGGAACTGGAGTGCTCCTCCAGCTCTCTCTGCACCTGCCAGGCCTCTAAGTTACACGCCAGCTGATTAGTGTTCATCATGCAGGTATAGAACTTAGTTTAGTTGCGAGTGCTTATTTTCTCTTTATGGAATGTTGCTAAAGACTTCTACTGCTTGTTTCACCTGAGGTAATTATTATGCATCACCAAATATATGCACTCATTTGCCTCTTGATCCGTTAATTTGTAATGGGGATTAATCAAGCTCTGTGCACATTAGGCTCATGGTTACTGTTGTCCTTATGCCTTCACTAGGGTGTTTTAGACCATCTAAGTCCTCGTAGGAATTTTCTGAGAGCATGTTGTTGTTTATTGAGTTAAAGAACTCATTGCTTGCATTTGGGATTCTTTAGAAGCAGGTTGTGGTACTTGTTTGCTTTTAATCTTCGTAATTTGATGGCTGTTGGAAATGTTGATAATGAGAAAAACCTCTGTGGTGCTTTTCAGAGTTACTCAGTTTTCTGAATGGCCAGGTCTTCTCTGGCATTGTCACAAAACAGTCACAAATAACCCTAAATTTCTGTAGCTCTCCTACAGTTTTTGCTGAATTCTGCAAACTGTCTTGGAAGGAAAAGAGGTAAAGAACATACATAGGGAGCCCCTGGACTCGTGGCTGAGCATTGAAGTGTGCAACAGGCAGGGAGCAGAGGGAAAGCTGAGGGAGCAGAACAGGATATTCCCAAGAATCTTTCTGCATTGGTTGTAATTTTTTTTTTAATCCTAATCTTGACCGAGATTGATGCATTCAGAAAATCAGTGGCTAAAACCAACCAAATAAATGAAAACCAAACCAAAACACTGAGAAACAAGCAGTCTTTCTTTAAATAGAGTTACAGTAAAATAAATTACCAAAATATGCCTTGCTTCTAGTTCCTATGTCCTGAGGAGATTTTAAAATACACTCTCTTTTTGCCTGCAAGAGTTGAGGTGGATACAATGAGGATTTTCTCCTCAAAGCTGTGAATTATACTGAAATATTTGTAATATATTTCAGTTTCTTTAAGCAGTGAACATGAGAGGAATTCTGAACACATTATTTTGTAAAGCACAGTTAGTTCATTTTTTCTGTGAAATTCACTGGAATTTCAAGAGTCAAAGAATTTAAATTTTAAGGCAATGGTTTTAATTCTTGTTTGGCTTTTTCTTCTAAGTGAAGTTTTTTAAACTGTTTTTCCAAAAGTGTTTTCATTAGGAGTAATATGTTTATAAAGGAAAATAAGTCCCTAGAGACCATCTGTCTAACTGTTATTTAAATTGATTGAATGTAATTAAAGAAGGTTTCATTAATTAAATAGTATTAAATAGTAAAACTTTTTCCCCACAAGTAGTAAAACTCACATCTTGATATCTATTTTGACTGGTTTTACACTGTTCATTCTGAAAGAAGGTGTTACTTAGAATTCTGATTTATTCAGGTGTCTTTCTTGTTGTATTTCAAAGATGTTAGGGCCATGAGGACCACCTTAAGCCTTCATTTAAATATGCCATTTAAATAAGTGATGTTAATAAAGCTGATATTTCAGCCTAATTGTGAGCTACTCCATGCTATGGGAGAAAGAAAACCACTGTTGTCCCTGCTGCTCTCACTGGAGTATAACCTTTCCTGTCGCCGAGTTTGGTAACCTTGAAGGCCTCTAGCACTTAACAGAAACAGCAGCTCATCACCTAAGAAAATCAGCTGAGCACCAACCTGTCCGTGGTCAGAGCCCCTTCTCTAACTACAGCCAATAAATGGGTATTTCAGAGGGAAGCGTCAAAAAAGAATACCATGATTAATATTTCATGACTGTGAAGCCCAGAGAGTTGGAGTTAAAGGCACCAGACTTGAATTGTTTTTTACTTCTCATTCAAAAAAATGATTTCAGTGATTTAAGTAGGTGAAGCACGTTGGGTTAATGGCAGTGTGGAGGATTTGTAGCTCCTCTGCTCAGAAGCTGATGGGAAGTTTCTTTATCTGGATTCTCTTGAAACATCTCGTTGTAAAAGTACTGGGAAACTTTTCAGGACCATATCCCATGGGAGTCTGAAAATTTTAGTTTGACATTTTGAGAGTTGAACTTTGCTATGGGAGAGACTTGAAACATCGGGTCATTGGAACATGTTTTAATGGAATACGTAATGATAATCTTCTTGTAAATTCTAGAGGTGACTTTTTTTATTTTGTTTGTTTGCTAGTAAAGATAATGCTCAAGATAAAAAAAACCAAGCTAATGCCATCAGTGTATAAAATTTTGTATTTCTCCTTGCTTCCTTTCGTGTTCTGTCTGGGCCTGAAACATTTTTAAAGTAAGAACAGGGTCTTGATGCTCTGTAGATGGTCAGGTAGATATTTGTCACAACCTTTAACACCGAATTCCTTAGCACACTGTACATTGAAATACTGGGTTTGAAAACCTTGCTTTTTTTAGTAAAAATGACAGTGTTAAGGAACAGTAAACATGAATATGCTTGGAAGTGGGTGTTTAGCTTAATAGCGCTGGATTAGTTGGAACTCAAAGGGTAATTCATGCGTAGATAATTCATTATGTGTTTTCATTATGTTCTGTTTTGCTGTCTTCCCACTTTTTAGCAGAGGTCAGGGTCAGTTCCCTGGTTTAAGCACTGTAGATACATAATTAAAGCATAGTAGCTGCAGAGTTTTTTCCTTCTCTGTGTTTCCCTTTTTTTAACCCACTGTGTCTTTCATTAATCTAACAACAGAGAATTGGAAGAACTTGATTTAAAGAAAAAAAGACACAAAACCCTGGTGCCTGCAGGCTGCGTGATTTCTCTCTAAACCTTCAGACAGTTAATCACGTGAGAACTAACTAATTTTAGTGTGAAAAAGTCTTGATTAACACATTTTAGTTGGGAGAAGGTGTTTTGTTTCCTCTTCAAACCCGAAACTGAAAGATTCTGACCTTATTTCCTAGTACATGTTTGAACTTTGTGGCTAGTTTGTTTAGTTTTGTGCAGAATGGAGCAGCTGAAGCGTGTCTGTCTCCTGTAAAAGAGCAAGCAGTTCCTTAACTGTGACTGGAAAGCTCATCCCTGACTGTGCATTCAGCTGTGTCCTCCTCTCCCTGTAGGGTGTTCTCCATATTTAACATCTGGAGTTCCAGTTTCTTCTACAGAGCTTTCAACAGACCTTTGTGCATGTAGTTTAAAAGATGGAAGGAAAAATGTGGAAAAGGGGTAGGAGGTGGGTGGGTAGCGTGCGATCTTCCAGCTCCAGTTGAGCTGACTGCTCTGGAAGCCTCTCTGGAAGAATGGGTACAAATATTTTATTACCATCAGTAACTGTACTAGTTTAGTATGTGAAAAAAGTGCATGGACAGAGTCATCACCCTGTTTATTTGGATAAATCTCTGCGTGCTTCCTTGTTAAAATCCACTTTGGGAACTTGGTATCGCATGTAGGCCTGCACTCTCTACCAAGTGTCAGCACCCTTTGTGCATGGATGCTCTCTCCACTGGAATTGGCTGCTGGGGCTGGGGGCACAAGTGAAGAACAAGCAAGGAGATGCAGCTTAGTAACTTCATCTGTGAACTCTCTACATCTGAGTAACATTTCTTTAGCCTTTTACTTGACTGGTCAATAAAAACACCACAAAGGACGCTCAGAACATTAGCTGTGCTTTTCTTTTTGCAAGGGAAGCGTTGACATCCTGCACTAAGAGATTTTTTTCAGCTATGGCATCTTACTAATCTGTACCTTTTCTTAAAAAGACGTGAGAAAGTGTAGAATAAAATCGCAAAGGCAAATGCCACTGGAATGATAACTACTTGAACTGTGTTTACTCGGGCAGTAGATTCTTGTGCCATGCACATGATGGCAAGTTTTACCCAGTAAGCCATGCAGAAAGCAGCTCTTCCAAGGTACTGTCTTCAGAGTGTTGCAAAACAATTAATCTGCTTTAGGCTGCATCTACTGCATTCTCCAAGAGAAATCCTACCAGGATTCTCCAAGCATTTGTAACTGGGGAAGGCCAAAGCACCTTGGTGAACCAGGCCCTGCTGCAAAACTCTCTGGAGAGAGTTCCCTTCAGACATCTGACTTCTCAGTGGCTGGGATTGGTCTGTCAGTGTTATTGGACAGTTTGCAGAGAAGTCTTCACTAACAGATCTTTTCCCATTGCAAAACTGACAGTGTGCTAACTTCTGATACAGGTTTCAGGAGAGGGAGCTGTAGTATTCGGCAGCGAGGACACTGCCAAGCTGAGGATCAGTCGATTCACCACAAAATACGCCCTGCTGAATGTGCAGCACTCCATTTAAATTTTGCTTTCCGTGTTCCCAGCGCTGAGCATGCTCCCTGCACACGTGTGCACCTTCTCTGTCTCTCTTGGCCAAACAGCACTCATCAACGTTTTTAATAATACGCATGGCAAGCCTTCCTGACAAATGTGATAGACGGTAAAGAACCTGTCAGAAATCAATAACATCAAGCAATGAACAATTTAAATAGTAAATGATGACAGCTTCTTCAGGTTAAAAATCAGTAGTAGAGCGTTGAATGTGGCCTTGCATCAGGTCATGCCGGGCACGTGTTCTCTCTCCAGTGAGACCTCTGAGGCACCTTCAGTGCAGCGAGGGGAAGGGAGGTGCCAGCGTGCATCTGAGACAGCCTGAGTGCCGTGCTTCTAGTGGGGCTGGACCCTGCAGCTCTGAGAAGTGTTACTGACATAAATGCTTTTTAAAACTTCACATGTTTTTACTGCTGTAACGATATGTTTGCATGTTTTCCATGGAGACTGAGTTCCAAACTCAGCGAGGACAGTGTTTGCTGAGGTAGGAGCTGTCTGCTCCTGGAGGAGCACACAGGGGACACCGACAGCAGGACACTGGGACACGCTCTGTGCATGGCTCCCCAGTGCTCCCAGCCCCTCGCGCCCAGCTAGCAACTGGACTCCAGGTCTTTTATACTGACTGCATAGGCCAGGCTTGTGTCATCTTTTACTGCAAAAGGCATTTAAGATCTGTAGGGGAGATTTAAAATAGGAGTAGGTCATTAGTGGGTTACTAACCCCTGGAATTAAATTTTTTTCCTCTTTTGGGGGTTGGTTTGTTTTTTAAATGTGTTGAGTATTGCAAAAATCTATAAATTACCCTCTCTGGTGTCAATATCACAGCTATCAGCCTGCAGTGGAAAGCAATTGTGTTCTCCCACTCCCTTCTTTGATTTTTTTAACCTGGCTATGTCAAACTGAAGAGTCCCAGCACCTTTGTGTCCCTGGTGCCTGTGAAGTTCACTAATTAGTATTCTTAAAGCTCATCTTATTTAGGATCTCATTCAGCCATGCCCTATTCCTGAATACCATCTCCAGTGTAGTATGGACTGTAAGCCACTGTGGAATAGTTCACTGCTGAGTTCAGCTGTTCTCGTGGGCAAATTAAACCTATCCAAAGAGGGACAGAATGAGTGAATTATACTAAATTTCCCTAAATCTCTAAAATTTGAGGTTCCTAAGCAAATAAAAACCAAACCAAATCCCAGATGTCCTGTTTTTTAAATTTCTTAACTGCCATCCTTTCATAGGTATAATATAAAAATATGTCCTCGAAGATCCATGAGAGTTGCTGTGAAGGGCAGTTTTCTACTCAGATGTAACTAGGAATCACATTTGTTTGAGTATGAGAAATCTTTAAATTCATAGATTATTGACTGAAATTATAATTTCAAAGTACCCTTTTTAATATATGTGTACAGAGTGTGCTCTTATTCTGCATGTTTAGTGCTTCAGAGCATCCTTAAGTTTTAGGATGTATCACAGTTTTTAAAAGTAATACACAATGTACATGTGAGCTATCGATTTTCACAAAGAAACCTATTCTTCTTAGCGTGTAGATTTCATGTTAGATTGAAAAATAAGCTTGTATGTTTTCTTTGGCTTTGAGCCTACTTATAACTGGGAGTGCATTGATTTACTATGACAGCTAACCTGTCTGTCGTGCCGGCCCTCAAAAAACTTGCTGCTCGCTTTTACAGTTGCTTAGGAAGACAATTCTTCCCTGAAGTACTGAAGCAACACACAGGGTTATCTGGGGACAGCTGTAACTTATTTAAAATTTCCCTGTACAAATGAAAGGCCATTCACTACTTCTGATTGTTTTCTGGATCTATAGGGTTTGGCTACTTACTTTACTTATGAGTTTTGATTCCGTAGAAGTTCAACAGACAATAAAAGTAGCCCTTAATTATCTTTCTTTGTGTATTAAGAGAATCGGAGGAAGTAGAAGATGGAACTGAAAGAGGAGTTAATTTCCTATGAAAGCATTGTTGAGGTTTTTGGTAACCACCCTAATTAGCTTTTCTGACCAGTTTCCCTAGGAAAAAGTGTATGTAAAAAATCTTAGAGGAGGATTTTGTCAGGATTTCCCCATTTGATTAATGACCAGGGGCAATACAGGAAAGAAGAAAGTCTGCAAGTGCCTGTGTTACAAATACATGGGCATGTAAAGCTGTTAGGTTTGGATCAGTGGTGGTTTGTTGCTCAGGGTGTTTCCATTTGTTTTTACAGAACATAAATTCATTACAGTGTCAGCCTTTTAGGAAGAATAGTTTACAAGAAAGCAAACTCCCCAAAGCTCACTGTCCTTCAGCTCCAAAAACCAAAAGAAAATTATATAAATGTACTTTCCAGCCTTATTCCATATTTAGCTGACCAAGTTAAGAATTATTGTATGTAGGGCAAGTTGCTTCTTGTTGTTGTGCAGCTGGATAAAGGTTCATAACCACAACCAAATATTCCTGTTATTAGACGGCAATGTCAGAATTTGTCGAAGATCATTTGCAGTATTTGTGCTCCTTGTGAGAGGGCTTAGCCGTGCCATGTGGTCTTATGTTGTATCTATTTTGATGTAACTGTGTGCTGCCACTTCAAGGGTGGTCAGATTCTTGCCTTATACCAGGGCATTCTTGCTGATTCTTGCCTCTTATCAAATGATCATAAAACCATGGACTGGCAAAATCAGTCAGCTGATCCCAGAGTAAATTGTTGTATGAGGAAAAAATCATTTGAGGGGCAGGCAGGGGGGTGTGGAAGAGTCAGCTCAGTCATCTTACTGTGCAAACGTGTTCTCTAGATCCTTTGTGTGGTTTCTGGAGGAAGGTGGGAAGCATTTCCCCCACTGGCAGCCTGCATTTGCATCAGTTAGTCTGAGTCTTTTACAGGGTATAACACGGCCCTTTGGTTCAGTTTCACATGCTCTGCCAACTGTAGCACTGACCATGAACATATTGAGCTCCGAGCTTTGGGGTGTTCCGATGTGAGTGGAAATACCCCCTGGGTGTCCCCTGGCCACTAATCCTCTGATGGTGTCAGTACAGTTTGAGGGGAGGGGTGTTACGGAAGATGGACACTAGCAGAGGAAGAACGAACGTGATCTGCTGAAATACAGATGATACTAATTTTTTACAAAAATGTTCTAGCCCATTGAAGTACCTTCCTTTTCAGATTAGGATCACCCAGAATAGAGGTAAGGTCACTGTAAGGCTGGCAGCCTAAAATACTCAATAGGAAACAAAACAGCACATAGCCATGAAACAGCAAAAATCTGTCAGAGATAATGGAGAGGTTTTTGATAATGGTTTGTGGTGAGGAAGGAAACCCTGTGATAAAATGAGCTGAGTTGCACTTTTCGTTGCAATTTGGTTTGTTCTTTGTTTGTCAGGGAGGTTGTATGCAGCTGAGGACAGAAATCAAGATATTTAAATGTGATTTAATTTGCTTTATAGGCTTGATGTCCTTAATGTGTGATCTTCATGTTTTTAATGTGGCCACATGGGGAAATTGGCTGAAGCAGCTCATGTGGAGCATAAATTAAGAACATGTAGAATAACAACCCTCACCCCTTTTTTTTTGATGATGAAGTCTCTCCTCACTTGAAAGCTTATTATTTAATATTCTAATTAACTTGGAAAAATATCTAGTACCTGATTTCTTTCCCTTTTAAAATACAAAAATGCTAATATAAAAAAAATTAAAGAATTGTGTAGCTGTTTTACTTTTCATTGTATTTTTATATATTAGTGAGGTCTGAGTCAAATATTTTCTCTACCCTTTCTACCAGGAATCTGTTTTTGGCATAGAGAATTCCGTGAATAAGCATATGAGATGTGTTTCCCTGTGCTCTTTTTTAGTGAACTGACAAAAACAGTGGAGATTTCTGGGGAAGGTGGACCCTTGGGAATACATGTAGTGCCCTTTTTTTCATCTTTGAGTGGAAGGTAAGATATTTTCTGCATTGCTCAAGAAGTATATGAATGAAAGGATTTCAGTAGTGCTTGTCTTAAAATACCTACTGTTTACCATAAGGAAAGCAAGTACTTTAAAAAAAATTGGTCTATGACACTGTTTTCTGTTAGCAAAACATTAACTAGCCTGAGTTCTGTTGAAGACAACCACAGAGTCATTTAGGTTGGAAGAGATCTCCAAGGGGATTGAGTCCCACCTTTGACTGATCTTGCCAACTAGACCTCAGCACTAAGTGCCATGTCCAGTTGTTTCAGTCAATACCATGTCCAGTTGTTTCAGTCAATACCAACCTCTTTGTTCATATATGTCCTTTTAATTGTCTCATTTTATTCTCCGAATAGTAAACTAGACTCAGTAGTTCTGTGTGGTGTTTGGTTGTGCTGTTGGTTTTTGTTTGTTTGGGTTTGTTGTTTGTTTTGTTTTGATTTTCCCAATCAGATGTCTCCGCCTAAGTCCTTCCTTAGTGATACATCAGACAGGAAAAGTCAAAAAAATTGCTTGCCTGTTCATGCCTCCTATTTTTCAAGCCATCTTTCGCATTTGGTTGTATAACATTTACAAAATGTGCACTATACCATGAACTTTTCTTTGTCACAATACAATTACTTTAATTATAAATGATTTAACATAGTCCGTTGAGATCACAAGAGGCTGTTATAGCAGCGAGCTCATATTGATGTGCTGTAGTTAAGACTGCATCAGCATTTTCATTATGACCATTTTCTGAGCCATGTAACTCAGATGTGTTAAAAAAAAAAATAAAAATCTCAGCTGAAATTTGACATACAGAGGCTTAGCCAGGGAGTTAATTTGACACTGGCAGCCGTGAATAAGAGAAGGGAAATTGCCAGAGCCATAAATGACTCTATAGTAAAATGGCTGCCTGTAACACAATTACAGCAAAAGTAAAAATTGTCTAATTCTTAAACATTTCTTTACTTGTCAGCTTCCGCGTAGGACAGGGAATGTAATGTGAAGGATTGAATTACCTTGTCTGTGTGTGTAAATGTTTTCTTGGCAAGATCTGAGTTTGTAAGTGGACCCAAATTAATTCAGATTGTTTTAGTTACCAAAAGGGAAAATAGATGTCCACCTGCTGCCTGTAAAAATGTCGTCACTGTCTCAAGGAGAAAGTTGGTCTTCAGTGGGAACTGTAGGAGGTCCGAGTTGTGTCCTTGGCTACACAGGCTGCCTGTTTGTTTTGTAAAAGGTGCCTGTGTTTGTTACCTCACTGTGAAATGCACATTTTATATAGGTGTGCCATAGAGGTTGTAGTGTGTACACTGTATTTCAAGATCATTCATAAAAAAATGTGATGAAATTGCGAGCTATTAAAATCAGTAATTGCTGTGACTGAAATACAGTTCTGTGCTCAAGTATCACTGTGTTGAGTGCAGCCTTTACCGCCATGAAGAAGTGGCATTGCATGGTCTATGTTGCACGCATGTTAATATGTCCATACTTACAAATGTTTTTGGCGATCCCTTGGAGCAGAAGGGTCTTTGAAAGATGAACTACTTGTTGTTTAGGCAGTTGTCTAGAAATTTTAATGACCCTTGGCAGAACTGTACTGTTACCTTTGTTAAAGCACTGGAGTGACTTAAATCGCTTGACCCTCTTGTTTAATCAAGCCCGAGACAGTGTATAAACTGTAACCCATCATAACATGAGAAACTACAGAAGAGCATCTTTTATTTCTGTTAATGACATGATAGAATTTATAGGGACATGCTGGCCATGACTAACCTGGTCTGGTATTTCAATTGTAAAGTTATCTTCTAATAAGGTAATGCTGGTGTTAGCCTAGTGCTGCTGCAGACCAAAGTTTTTCTAGAGGTCATCGTATTCATTTATAGAATCCTAATGTTTACAGGAACTACAAAAGTAATGGAAATAATTCCTCCCCTTGTTTTGTACCTAAATACCATAAAAAAGGAAATGAGCATTTAATAGTGCATTAAAATAATGCTGAAATTGAGGCTGTGGAGAATAAAGTAATGAAGGAATGAATTGAAGCTGCCCCAGCGTACATAACTCAAGCCACTCAGTGCAGCCCATGCAACAAGTGTCAGATAAGTGGGCAATCCCCTTGCATTGCGTGTATGCAGCACCTAGTCACTCGGGATTAGTGGGCAGAAAACTTAATGTGCAGTTTCTTTTTGTCTACTTCTACTGGTTTGCATCTTAACGTAATTACATTTCATTAGTTCTTAGGGTTTAGGGTTTTGATTGCCACAATTTGGATGTCATCAGAAGGGTGTCAGCCTCTCACCACCACTGTCCCTTTGAATCCTTTAGTGAAGGATAACACTGGTTGCAAGAGGAGTCTTCAGGCTATTAAATCACTTTTTTTCTGTTAGGTATTTTGAAAAAGTAATATTCAGTAGGAACCAAGTTTTCACTTAGTAATTGATAGGACACAAGTTTAAATTTTTAAATCTTACTATACAGTAAATCTAAAATCAGATGCACAGTGAATAAAGTGTCGCTTGAAATAGTTAATGGCGTGCAGCAAATCTGTAGAGTGGAGTTATATATGAGGGGCAGTCATGAAGCTGAGACAAAAATACAAGACTCCCGTTTTGTGGTTGGAGTGCTGGCACCTTGAAAATTGCACATGAATATTTTATGGAGTCTAAGCAATAGAAAATGGTCTCTAAAGGTCATCTGCCTTTGATGCTGATGCAGTATGGAAATTTAGTGGACAAAGATTGATTATAAATGTTCTTCACCAGCGCACAGTTGTCAGGATTTTTTGGGCATTGTACTGGTATCATTGGCTGTATCTATGTTGAATTGTAGTTTGCAATACAGAGATGCTCCAGCTAGGTCAGGATTAGCCTGGCCCTCCCAGCGGAGTTATCAACACTGGAATTTTGCACCACCCACACATGTTCACTTATTGCATTATTCTGTGCTGCACCTCTGTGTTCACTTGCACTTAGCCTGTTAACAAACAGCTTGGGGTTTAAAATTCTGCTGCTGCCCTGCCACGAGTCAGTGCTACTGCTGTCTTATACCAAAGCAAGGGGCTTGGTGACTGAGAAGTTTCAGAGACTTTTCAGAAGCAGAAATGTCAGTTATTTTTTAACTTATTGTAACGCCTGTTAATTTTATTACAGTCGAGGTAGAAAATTCCTTTTAATCTGTTTGTGCTTTTCTTTAGAGCAATGTAATCTCACTTTAGGGCAGAAAAATGGTGCATAAGCTACATCAACATTTTTAACTGGAAGGGAGATGCAGGTGTTTTCCTCTGTTTTCTCCGAGTATGACCTACAGGAGTTAATGCTTCTGAGCTTCTAGCAGATAGCATAGCGTTAATGTCCAGCAGTTTCTGTTGTGTTTCTGGGACTCCTCTCCTTTTTAGTTAATAAGTGAGTTGGAAATCCTTTCTCTGTGTTAAGAACTTCATAACAGTTCTATCATCTCCTACCCAGTAGAGATTGATATCTATGTTTAGTTGCTGTAAATTCATGTGAGCACAATAAGGATGGTCTTCACCTTTGTTTTGCCTTTTAGAATGCTGGGACTCTTTATCCGTGGTATTGAAGAAAACAGCCGATCTAGGCGTGATGGCCTTTTCCATGAAAATGAGTGCATTGTGAAGATCAACCACGTGGACCTTACAGATAAAACCTTTGCACAGTGAGTGCTGGTTTACCGATGCTTTCAACTACCCAGGGTTTTATACAGCGCTGTGCTTAAGTGATTCATACTTGTTTCAGATAAAATGCCTGTAAAATTGATACCTGGGAGAAACATTGTAATTGGCTTGCTGAAATCTCCAAATAAGGTGAAGTTTGAGGAGAGCATCTTCTTGTGGTTTTAGTCAACTTACTGTGCTTCCCTAATTTAAGTAGCATTAAGTTTTGTAATCGCTGTCTTCACTTTCTAGTGCTTCTGTTGCTTCTGTTATTTTTACCATATTTTCCTTGTAATTCTTCCCTCATAAGACTTTCAGAATGAGTCAACTTCACAGCATGGGGGTTTTAACATTCTTTTGCAAATGAAATAAGATTTATTTTTTTTTTAATGTGCTGCAGCTATTTGAGCGTTTTCTTTTTTTATAAATACTACTACTGTCAAACTATGATTAGTTGAGCTAAATGGTAGGTCTCACTTATGACTTTTATTAAAAGTCTGCTGACATTTATTGTCTATTTCAAATATTTTTTTAAGTAACAGGTTGTTTTGATCACCTGTGAATTAATGTGACATTGTTGCACAAAAGAATAGCCTCTCAAATTTCACAGATATTTGCTGTAGTAATTAAATAGTAATTTGCTTTTGCTTTTAATCCATATGTTTAGACAGCTGAGTGATTGTTTATAATATAACAGAAACCTATTGAGATGTCAAGGGAGTCGAGGCTTAACTTTCTAAACAGTAAGCCAAGTGTTTAAGACTTCCAGACTAAAATCAAATAGGTAATTTCACAGTTGGGGATAAATATTTGCAAAATAGGTTTTCATTAAGCTGGCGTAGTTCTGTAGCATAGGTATTCTTGTTTCTGAGACTGTGCTTTTTGCCTCCTGATAGCTCTTCAGTTACAGCTTGCTGCTTATTTGGTGGTAAGGGCATTCTACTGTGATATAGTACACACCATTCTCTTCCATCCATGGAAATTCCTATGTAAGATATCAACTTTATCAGAACATAATTGTTGGTATCTTACTAAAACATTTCTTGCCTCACTTGTGTAGTTTTGTAACGAAATTTATCAAATGAGATTTTTGCCTGAATCAAAACCTCACTTCTCAAAATTGTATGTGATCTTTTCTTTACAAACTTGTCTCCTTTGTGTTTCTCCTCAATATAACTAGATCTCCAGAGGCTTTCAGCCCAGGAGGTGTTTGTGGAGTGAAGGACTGCATGTTTTCCTGTAAGATTACTACATTTTGGGGCAGTTAGAAAAATTGCAGTAAACTTTACAATTCTCTTTCAGGCGTTTCTTCAAAATAACAAAAGCAGGACACTTTACTTTTTCCAAGCCTTTGTAAAGTTTTGGGACTTGGAAGGAATATTTACCATGAGAGTTAGCTTAGAGAGACCAGTCTTGTTAGACTGGGTCTCTGTCTCTGGGAGAGAGAAAAGTGACTTAAAGGTGATTTAAGATGGTCTGAGAGCAGAGCCTAATTTAGTTGGTCTAAGTTTCCTTACGTTACAAATGCAGTAGTTGCAGAGGCATTGGATCTGAGGAGAAAAACTGTGCATAGTGAGGACTTGGCATCTGTTTGGAGGCTGAGGGGAGTATTTTGGATGGGCTCTAGCCTGTTCCCAAGTCTTAGTGTTCTGCTGAATTGTCTTCCGAACTAGCTTTCTACGTTCTCTCTCTTCCCTGCCTGTGGAGAGTGGCTGAAGAAAGCTGCTTTCTGGGTTGAAACTACTCTCAGTGAAATACGCCTTTTAGTTTTCATCTGGCATGACGTAACTGTACAAACCTGACAGAAGTCCAAGCTACAGAAACGCAGTAATTGTAAAAGATGTGACAAAGTATTGTCCCAATGACTATTGACCCAGAAATAGCAATCAAATTCTCCTTTGAGAGGAAAATCAGTTGGCTAGTTTCAAATTGACATCTCTTCATACCCCTTGTAAAAGCTGTTTTAACACTTAGCAGGGACTGTTACGTGCTGTCTCCTTCAGTTTTCAGCAGACTTTCTCGTATTGCTCCCAATGATTGCTGCTTCTGCAGCTGTAACAGCAGCAGCCTACTTTCTGTATTCCCATGTTTATAATAGTTATATATTGGGACTGTTGGTCTGCTTTTTCATTTGCTGCTAATCTATTCAATTACATTCTGTTGTGTTGCAGAGTTTCCAGCACCTCTTTTAACTGATTCCCTTATTCCTTTAAAGTATGCATTTGGGGGCTCAAGAAATGTAAATTTCTCCATTCATTATTTTTTCCCTTTGAAGTGCAGCCAGTTATTTTGCCCCTGAAGACTGCATTTAGGCTTTCCCATAGGATGTCTTGAGTTATTTCCAGTATTTTTTGTTTGAAGGAGATCTTATATTTTTGCTTGCATATATTTTAAATATTAATTTTTTTTGAAACTGAGTTACTAAATTACTTTGTAACGTACGTCCAACTGGCTGCTTGTAAGGATGAAGACGGGATCCTTGTGTTGAAAGCATGCCATGGTTTCTACTATTAGGGTGAGGTCTGTCCTTGGAAGCGTTCATGGGCTATAGGTGAACAGATAACCTATAACCCCTGCAGGTACACTGGGGGACAGTGCTGCAGCTCTGAAACCTAACCCTTGAGGGTGATGCTTAAAGAAGAGTTTCCTGCAACCTTCCTGCCTTTCTTGTCCAAGTCTGAGGCTTCTCTCTAGCAGCGTCTCCTGTCAGTGAATGTGGTTATTCTGACTCTTCATACTTACACATTCACTGTGGCCTGATCAGTGCAGCATCCATTGGGACTGATCCCTGACTTCAGTGTCTTCATGCCACAGAAAACTCTCTTGAAACAGCCCTTCTTTCTACCACCCAGAGCTGCAAGGTAGAGGTACTGTGTGGCTCTGTTGATCTGGGAAAGCAGCAGATGTGTTTTTAAGATGTTAATGTTTGTCATGGCTTCCTTTCTGTATCATTGTAAAAAAATGTTTTAGAAGTACTTTCAATGTTGGCTCCTTATACATAACTGAGTATAAATCCAAAAGCAGGGCTTCAGTGAAATACTGATTTAGACCGACAAGCATGCTGTAGAAAGGTAGGAGATAAGTAAAATGTTCTTAGAAGAACCCTGTGATTTATTTAAAAATTAATGTAGCCATTACTTTCCCTCTTGACCCAATTCAGCTAAACAGAAATTCTTGATTTTTCATTCTCTAAATGTCCTTCAGCTACTGCTTTTGTTTGTACTTGCACTAGGGAAGAAAACCAGTTTGTTTCCACAGGAGATAGGAAAGGAAAGCAAAGAAGGAGAGAGGTCTCCTTTGTTCCTTGAGAACCCAATGTTAGTAACATGCTTTGAATGACTGAATCTATGGCTTATTCCAAATCCAGGGAAGGTTTTATGAACAGTTCTTTTGGCCAGCTTGTCTTAATTGCCTTGCAATGCATGGGAACCCAAACACCATATTGTTATCACGTTCTCAATCCGTAGTAACCGTAGATTTGGATGGGAAGGGACCTTAAGATCACCTAGTTACACCCCCCCTGCCACAGGCAGGGATGCCACCCACTAAACCAGGTTCCTCAGGGCCTTGAACACTCCCAGAGGTGGGGCAGCCACAGCTTCTCTGGACAATCTACTCCAGTGTCTCACCACCCTCTGAATAAAGAATTTCTTCTAATATCTGATGTAAATTTCTGTCTTTGAGTTTAAAACTATTCCCAGTTGCCTTATCCTCATCAAGGAGAGTAGTTTCATTAAATGCTCTAATACAATTTCTAGCACAAATCCACCTAGCAAGAGGTTACTCCTTGAAAGATGTGAGTAGTATCTACTGATACACTTTTCAATTTATGTGGAAACACACAAATAGTTGCATCCTTTTGGTCACAAGGGTTTTATCAATGTCTCTGCATCCCATGCCATCATCCTTTTCTATTGCACTGTTTGCAGTCACAGTATTTCATCTGAAGATGTCCATATATTCTCTACTCTGATCCTTTTTTGTGGCTGTGGAAACAGCCACCAGTTGCACTGGGGGCCACGAAGGAATCTGAGGAGCAGTTAGACTGAACTCATTAAAAAATGGCGAGTTCAGCCCGCTCTGAGTAGATGTATTCACAGGAACCATTGCTCACAAGCACTCCGTGTGCCTCCATGCCCACGAGAAAATAGGTAACACAAGCACTTGAAATAAATAACAAGCTGGAACTTCAGCAGTCTTTTGATGAGCCTTTGCCATCAGAACTTCCCTTCCTGATGCTCTGCATGAAGAATTGTGTTCCTTAGTTTATTCTGGCCGATATGTTTTCGTAGCAGCCTAGGAATTCTGACAGATATGATGTTCCTACTTGAAATGTAGGAAAATGCTGTAGTTTAGAAATCTTATTTCACGTGTACTTTTTAGAAAAGGGACCCTGTAGACATGAAGGTAAATTTTTGTCTTGCTTTCTGTAAACAACTTCAGATTTTGTCCAAATTTTCCACTTTTTTTAATGTAAATTTTCATGCCATTCTCTTAAAGGGCTCAGGACATCTTCCGCCAGGCTATGAAATTTCCAAGTGTCACCTTAGAAGTCCTTCCTCCCTATAATCGAGAGCAATATGAGAAGTCTGCTATTGCTCCTCTTTTTCCGAGTAGCGAAGAAGGAGTCTCAAAAACAAAGATCGCACCTGCCGTTCATGCCAAACCTGCTCTGAAAACACTGAATCTGTGTGGAGCAGGCAGCCTGGAGGCAGGGGTGCAGGCAGGGGTGCAGGCAACGCTGCAACAAGCTAAGAGCCCCAACCTCCCCCGGCTGAGCAGAAAGCCATCCTCTCCCTCACTGTCTCCCCTCATGGGCTTCGGCAACAAAAGAAATGCCAAGAAAATAAAGATTGACCTGAAAAAAGGTAAGTCTCTGGGGATTATATGATTAATTCTGTACTGCGTTCCCTATAATGATCTGTTAACTTTTAAATTAACTAGTGACATTAAAAGTGCAAGGAAGTTATTTACCACTTAGAAGTTCTAGAACTTGCAAAGGGTAAAGGAATGTTAACAGTAACCTTCTCAACAGCCAGCTTTCTTGTAAATGTTGGATATATGTTGCCCAGATTTACTGATTTTTAAGATACCTCTGTTACTGACTGTGTGGAAGCTATTTCATTAGCAACATGTGATATTAAGAGGTGCTTCAGCCTTTTCAAAAGTACAGAGTAAGAATTTGAACTCTTTGCTGGTGACCTTTGTTATGTTATTCATATCTGCTAATTGCCCACAGCACTGTTAGGACATTCCTTTAAAGGTATGTTTAAAAATATACTCTGCTCTCTTTCTTGTTTTCCAAGAAGTTGACCACAAATTTACCTATCTTTCCCTTTTTTATTCCCTGCAGATTTTTTGTGTGTATATCTTTAATTGCTGCTCTGTGCAGCTGTCTGTCTTTGCTTGGAGTAACAGGTTGATGCACATGTAGTGAAATGTGCTTAAGCAGATCCCAATTAGCATTTGTATCTTCTGTTTAATTTCTGTCTCTGATTTGGCTGAGAGTTAAATTTGATCCTAGAAATGGCCCTTTTAAAAACTGTAACTTTATTCTTGTAACACATAATGAGTGTAATCAAGCTCTCATTTCTTAATTTTTGTTATTTCTTAACTTCAGTAACTCATTTTTACTTCTGAACTCTTCAGCTTTGTTTTAACAAAACCTACTTCAGAATTTTCCCCATTTTAGATCTAATGCTTTTCATTTTGAAACCTTGATTTATAATTTTAGAAATTATAGCACTGTGATACTGTCACGATGGTATCTCTGAAAACCTTTCACACGGGTAGTAATACTGCTCAATAGAAAAAGGTTTTTATGAACCCTGCTATTCTTGGTGATTTTGGTGGC
Source organism: Sclerurus mexicanus (assembly GCA_013396755.1). Lineage (NCBI taxonomy): Eukaryota > Metazoa > Chordata > Aves > Passeriformes > Furnariidae > Sclerurus > Sclerurus mexicanus. Next base: position 232,980 of record VWZF01004115.1, on the reverse strand, counting down.
TTGTAAGCAATACCTGCTAATACTGACTTTACTCCCTAATTACTTGTTATAACATTTATCTGTTAAAGCTTGAGGTTGTTTACTTCCAAACAGCAAACAGCCTCACTAATGGAAGCTTTGAAATACCACTTTGTCCTTTCCTAACAGCACATCGTCAGCAGTTGCATTGTAGTCATGTGACATTTTCCCCGTTTGCCAAGTTTTGGTAAAACCTGTTAGATTATATTTATAAATAAACAATTGCGATTGCTTTGATTCTATGGAAGACTATTGACATTGATGTGAAGACTAATATTACATCTAAAGGAAAGGTTAACACTTCAAAAAGAGAGCTCTGGCTTGTTTTGTATTCTTGTGTGCTTACCAAAATTGTTTCCATCTGTAGCTGTTGCAGGAGGATTTGGGTGTTTTGATCTAGATAGACTCCTTCTCTAGACCATGCAGAAAATTGGCTCATGTTTACAGCTTTTTGTTAGCTTTCTTTTTTGAAGAGCTAACCTGAATGAGTGTCTGTGATACGTTGCTGACATTGTTTGCTTACTTTTAATGATCGTTTGCTTGTTGAAATTTATGTTGGGAGTTCTTTATCTGACATTCTAGGTCCAGAAGGACTTGGTTTCACTGTGGTTACCAGAGACTCTTCAGTACATGGTCCTGGTCCAATCTTTGTGAAGAATATTTTACCGAAAGGTGCTGCAGTAAAAGATGGTCGTTTGCAGTCAGGAGACAGAATCCTGGAGGTCAGGATAAACATCCATTCTATTTCCATTGCTACATATTGATTGCTAATTTTGTCATAAATCTTTTATTTCCTTACACATACTATTGATGTATAGAACTACAATAGTTGCCCTCGGTTTGAAAGAAGTCAGTCTCGTGGCTTCTATGCTGTTTGTCAACAAGTATTTTACGCTGCTTGTTGGAAAAGTGTTTTTTTTTCACAAGGGTCCGTGGGATGTTTGAACAAGGGGAACCTCATAATGTCCCGGTTCTTAAAGCAGATAAATGTATCAGTTTAGGAACAAAACATATCTTGCCTCTTCAGCCACGTCCAAAAATCTCCAATTAATATTGGGTTAAGTGCTCATTCCAAGGCAATTTTTCTTGAATCAGTCTGTTTAAAATTTATTTTCAGGTATCTTGTGAGATACAATCTCATTATCTAATGGGTTATTTCTACTTACCAACCTCAAAAAGCTCTTAAGGTAAACAGTTTTAATACTTAGGTCTTGTTTCTGCACTTTTCATCTTCAAAGTGCATTAGAAACTAATTAAGCCTCACAAACCCCCTGCAAGGTGGGTAAGTACTACAGAGCTGCTTTAACAGATGGTGAAAATGAGGAGGAAAAGGTTAAGTGATCTGTGCAGGGCCAGAGGGGGAGACAGTGTGGGAGCTGTTGCTACTGTTCTTTGCTCTCAGTCACTGAGTGACACCTGTGTTAGGTGAGGGGAAGATGATGAAAGGCAGTTCCTACTCACAGATGTGACACCCTCTCTTCTTTCTGGTCTGGTAGGTGAATGGACGGGACATCACTGGCAGGACCCAGGAGGAGCTTGTGGCTATGCTGAGGAGCACAAAGCAAGGGGAAACTGTCTGTCTGATTGTGGCTCGTCAGGAGGAGGCCTTTCTACCTCGGGAGCTGGTAAATTTGTTATTCTTGCCCAGAGAGTGATATTGAAACAGTTCCATGTTTTAAAACTAGCCCAAGAAATAAAAATGAACTGTTGCCAGCCGGGAAAGCCAGCAATGGGTAACCATATAAGCTTTCTTTCTGAGAAGCGTTCATACCTACATTTGATTTGGAAGGATATTTGATTTTTATCTACTTTAGGTGCAATTCCACACAATCTGAGTTTTCATACCCTAAAATGACATTATAAGCGTAACTCACAGGGGAATACTGTAAATTAATTTTGTAAGCGTGATGTCAAGCATAACTGAAAATGGATTATTCTCCTTCAGAAAAGGAACAAACTTTAAACCAGAAATTTAGAGTGCATGTCAGGAGTTGTGCAGCTTATGAGTAGCAAACTGGTGAGGTTGGCCACCCCCAGGAGATGCGTCTGCTAAGCCAGGTGCCCAACTGCAGGAGTGGTGAGGATGGAATTCCATTGCACTCCTTGCACATTTTGGAAGCAAACTTTTCCTTGGCTACTAGTCTTTGACTTAATAGGGTCTTGTATGACTGACTTGGTTCCTTCTCAAGTGCTTAATTTTCACTGTTTTTTTTATTAACACTGGCATGAAACTGGGTTCTCTTTGCTCTCACATAGAGAGCGGAGGGCTGCATCGGTGTAAAAGTGCTATCTGATACATACTTGTTTCCCCTCAAAGAAGGTCAGCTCTTTGGTTACCTCTTCCTTATCTTGATTGATGGCTATACTTGACCTTTCATTAAAAAGTTCTCAGGATAAGGGAAGGACAGCATTTCCTGCTTTTGTCTCATTTTATCTCCTTTAAAGAGCGTAAACCGCCTTCATCCTTTTCTTAAGATGCCGCCTTCTCTCTTTTCCTTTGGCTTTAGCCTGTTGTCAGGATCTTCCGCAGAAATCCTCCATTATGTTTCCTCACAAAACATCGCTGACAGTTTCTCTCTTGTTTCCTTGTTACCAGTTGGGCCTTGTTGAGGTCAGGGTTGCCTGTGGTAGGGTAGGAAGCCGGAGGGGAGTTCAGGTTCTCTCCTGTGAGCCTTTTCTCTTGTGCCGCTGGCGCGCAGTTTTTGCTGTAGTAGAGCAGTTGTAAAGTGTCCTGGCAAAACTGTTGCTATTTTCATCTTCCCTTTTTATTGTGTGATTTTTAAGGAGTATAATGGCAGTTTTCACCCTTGAAATTGGTCATTTGTTGATGGTGATTCCCAAAGCCCCAAAGGTGGTCCTTGCATTGCTGTTTAGTAGAGTCAATGTCTGTGTGGATCGGAGGGAAATTTCTGAGTCTTAAAGTACCAAATTACCTAGTCTATTGAGGATTTCTTTTCTTGCACGAGCTCTTCTAAATAAGACTTTATTTCTTTGAAAAGGCTGCCCATCAACAGTTTTTTTCTTGTGAGTTAAATTTTAAGTTATAAAGCACATTACTTTGAAAATGTACTTCTAAAAAGAATATGTATTCTTCTTTTCCCTCTCCTCCCAGCATTATACATTATTCTGTATTGTCATAGTACAAATTCTCTTGGAAATCACTGTAGTAGTGTGTGGGTATAAAAGACTGGATGAATCTAAAAGCTATTTATAATTTTTACCTGCCACAATTGCCTGCTATTAAATTCTAGTCTCTACAGAAAGGATTAACTACCTTTCAAAAGGTGATTTACTTATGACTGGCATGATTGAAATCCAGAAAGTAGCCACATTTATCCTTCTGGCTTGACCTTCCCTTAGATTGCTTTCTCTGTGAAAGAATGATGCACAAGTGATGGCCCTCACTGTAACAGTGATGATATGTGAATTCTAATACTGCTCAGTGTTTCTTATTAGCCCAGTCAAGTTCAACATAGTACAAATGTGAATTACTGAAATACATTAGATAAATTTATGGACCCAGCCCTTCTAAATTAAAAAGTCCTTCAGCAGCATCTGGTAGCTCACAGGAAAAGTGTGGGTTACCATACCACTAAGCTACCAGATGTTGATGCTAACATGACGCTTGTTAAAATTCATGAGATGTCTGAGAATAGTCTCAGCAAAGATTAAAAAAAATAAATTAAAATTGGTTTAGCTTTTTTGTTTGGTTTTAGCTTTAGCCATGATATTACATTGGACTAATGCTCTGCTACCTCAAAAGTTACAGTACTGTTTTCATCAAAGAGCAGAAAAATGCCAGCACTTTAAATGTTTGTTTTTGGAAGGAAAGGCAGTGGATAATCCAATGTTTTTCAAGGACAGCTGTCACTGAATGTTCTGACTATGTAACATGCATGCAGAATTTACCTGAATACTTGGGGATTTTGTTAATGCCTGCCAATAACAGGGTAATTGCTTTATATCGGACTTGCTTTGAGCAGTTCTCCAGGAACTGTAATCTGAGATGTTTTCTCTAGGTTCCCTGAGAGGAGCTGCTGAGAGGGAAAGGAAAGGGCCACCTAGTGAATGTGCCCACTCCCCACAGCTTCCAAGATGCCTCTGGAAGGTGGACCCACTAGAGTCCATGCACAAAACCACTTTTGAGCATGTTGCTCTGCTAGAACTGGGTTTCTGCATGGATTTCTGAAGAGAATTTGATAGGTGCATGGGCACAGAGCAAATAATGTAAGAGAGTCACAGTGGGTGGCATTTGGTTGCATGGGTCTGTAATAATATAATTTGACTTTACCTTGTAATAAAGCTGAGCTTAGTCTCACGAATGTTTTCTCTTTGGCAGGATGGATGGGAGCAGAGTTTGGGGGTTTGTTACAGTGATCTATGCTTATGAATTGCTGGCAGGTAGAAAAATACATTCAGAACAGTAAACTTTTGCCACAGCAGCAGAGATGTGATATGGGTGAGGATGAATCGGTGTTGCAAAGAGGCATTATTAAATTGTAGGGAATTGGGGCTTCAGTTACACTAGCCCATGCAGCATCTGAGGGTTATACAGTTACACTGTTTGCACATAACCAGGGCATAAAATTGAAACCCCAATCTTTGTAGGGTTGTTAGTCCTTTAAAAAAAAAAGAGAGAAGGATTTAATGAGATTTTTATATATGTATTGAAGCAGATCAGTGAATGGACCAACCACAGGCTCTCCTCCTTATTATCCAGTTAGCCAAATGTTCCCAGTAATTCATGCCAGCTGTTGACAATGTAGCAGCTAAATAAGGAGCTGATTCCAAAACTCGGGGGAAGATCTTGATTCACTTAATTGCTGCAGTCTACAGAGTGGCCTGTGATTAGTGCATTCTTTAAGGTGTGTTTGGGTTTTAAACTCTGTAACACTGTTTTCCAAAGGATGGTGAACATTACAGAGAGCACCTGATTTAACTGAACACATTTAGATTTTCCAGCTTTTCTCGAAGTAAGCGGTATGCACATCAAACTGTGGCTACTATTATGTTGTGTTTTGAAAATAGTGTTTTGATCATGTGTATTTCTTGCATGGTGTTTTTCTCTAGGGAAAATGTGTGAGTTAAAGGTGCCATTTCTTTTTATAATGATATAAAGATCACCTACTCCCCCTTCTCCTTCTTCATCCCTGCATTGGTAAAACAAGGAAAGCTACTTGAATGAGAACAGCTCTGGTGTAACCCATTCTGCGCCGTGTCCCCTTGCAGTCCTTTATTCTCTGCCGTGCACATAAGCAGGGCAGCAGGACTGCTCTGCAGTTGCCAGAAATAGTATAGCACCAAAAATATTTCCATGCATTTTTCTGTAAGGTAGAGCACATACAGTGTAAGTTTTGCATGTGCTTTTTTTTTTGGCTTTAAAGATTTCTTTGACTTTCCAGTTTCAACTGTAATCACTGTTTCTGGGCTTTCTTGGCATATTCACTGATCCCTGAAGAATGGAAGGTGAAAGGGAACAAACCAGCATTTTTACAGCAAAAGCTAAATGAACAACAATGTGTTGAATGTAGCATTGGTCTTTAAGTCTTTTTTTTTTAGCACGTGTACTATACAGGATAGAAGGAAGCAGGATGACTGACAAGTTTGATTAAGCATTTTTTTCTACTTACCATGTGATGAGCTTTTATGTTTTAGTCTTCCCCTAGTTAATTCCTTCCACTACCTTGAACTTGTATGCCTGAAGGAAAACCAGTTGGCCTTTTTGTTTTTAATATTCAAAGCTTAATTTCTATGACTTCCTTTTAATTGTTGCTTGCCTTTTTATGTGCAGGAAATAATAGGTGGAATTACAGCCTAGACTTAACCGTTTTTCCACCTGTTTTTGCAGGTCAAAACCATGATCCTAGTGCTCAGTTATCTGGAAATGGACGAATAATTTCAGTCAGAAAGGGATTCCAGAAAGTATCAGTTCTCTGTTGTGTTATCTCTAGTCAAAGGGAGATGAATTGAATCGGGAAAAAAAAAGTATATATTGGAATTTCATAGCATACACGAGATGCAGTTCCTTAATTGTTTTGTGTAACGAAATGAAGGATATTGTGAATACATATGCCACATTTCATTGTGAATAACTTTATAAACTATGTAGATTTTTAAAAATCCTGGGTTTTTTTCTGAGTAATTTTGAAGAAAAGGGTGTTTCTGGACCTGTAGTTTCTCTTTGTCTAGAACAGTTGAGAAGTGAGTGTAGGTTGTGTCTATAGAAATGTATATTTTCGAAGAGAAAACATTGTGTAGTGTAGCCCGGTAAAGGTTTTCCACTTTCGTTGTGTGTTTCAGGAGGTGGTTACTTGCTCATTATGGCTTAGAGTACTGGGAACTGTGCACTCAGGTTTGTTGTTTAGTTACTCTGGTCTTTACAAAAGTCAGTGAGAGATCACTGGTGAGAAGAAACGTGACAATCTTTCCTGTCACAGGAAAAAGAAGGTGTGGCACAAAGTATCCCTTTATCACGGGTTTTGGTGGAACTTGCTAAGTTATCAAACGGAAATAAATTGTTTGAGTAATTCATGTAGCTTTAAAAAGAGGCTCTTTTTTGAGCTCTCATGTGCAGGGAAGTGCCCTTAGAGCTACCAGGGAGCAAATGGAGTTTTCCGTGTGACAGCACTTGTCAGCCTTTTAGAGGCCACAGAGACCTTATTGCAACTGGTCTACCATTGCTTACTCTGTCGAGCCCATCAAAGTGTTATGATCCAGCAATTATTTGTCTTTCAGATCCCACTCTTCCTATATTCCAGCAAAGATGAGGAACCTTAAAAGGGTGGTCTGAAAGACCTGGGCATAGCAGTCATTACCTGCAAGAACCTCTGATGGTGCTCTGCCTGCTGGTAAAGAAAAGGATAGAGTGGATACAAGTAAGGAGAGAAAAGCGTAACATTACTTGTACCATGAGATAATGTATTTGCTTATAGGCTTACTGCCCAAAGCTCTTCAGTTTAGGAACCTGACCTCATAGCACTGTGAAATGAAAACTGTTTACTTGATGGCATCAGTCTCAGATCTGAGGTTGCCCAAAATTGTTTGGCAGCCTACTTTATGAAATCATAAGTATGTATACATCAGAATAGAGGCATATAAAATACAGCTCTAAACAGAAATTGAGTCTTCATATATTTTATATGAGTTTATCCAGATCTACAGTATTTGCATGTAATAAAACCAAAGTATTTGGGCGTTTTCTAAATCTTATTGGCAACTGTAATGCCTTGCCATTTACAAGGGTCACCAGATTTATTCCATATACTATATGAACATTTCCAAAAGTCTCTCTACCTTAGAATCCATAAAAAAAGTTTTCCTAGGCTGACTTAATGCAAAACGTGTGCATGTGGTGTTTGAAGTAGACATAAAAGAATTATACACTGCTTGTTGCTTTGTTTACCATCCCTTTAAAACAGTAACAGTAAAACGAGCAAAGAGTTGCATTTGTACATCACAGTGTTCTGACCAGTTTGCCCAGAATATATTCTGAAATTACACAGTAGCAGCAATCCTAAATTCACCCTGAAAATACCATGCAGTCTTCCATCTTCATGTGTGATAAGATTTTAGGATCTAAGTGCCAAGGTATATTAACTGCATAAGGCCCCAGCTCAGTAGGGTGCATAAGCACATGGCTAACCCCATACGTGAGCTGAAAATGGATGTTTTCACAGTCACACTTACCTTGACTGAGAACTGAAGTAGTTAATTCTTGTCCCTTTGTCTCCACCTAACTTAAAAGGTTGTGAGACTGTGTTTTTAAAAGTTGAAGAGCAACACACACCAAATTGCAAATACAAAACTTTTGCAAGGCCAAATTATTTCCTTGGATAAAACCTGCTGTGGGTTCTCAAACAGGCACGTCAAGCAAACTGGACAATCTCCATTTCTGATGTGTCCAGAGACATCAAATAATAAACTCTGAAATGCACTTTATCTGCCTTGGATGAAGAGCTGCATCTAGTTTTGCTGGTTTTGAAGCTATAATTCCAGAGAGTCTACACAATTGAAACCAGACCCATTCCATCCAATATGACACAAATTTGTAGTGTACCGTGTTAATGTTTAAAGTGTCCAAGTACAGTATAATATATCTCCGTGGATTTACTATTGGCTGTTTTGTCTTAGCAGGGTGTGCCATTTAGCGGCAAATAGTGACCATTTGGTTTTTATTGCACTATGGAATACAGATGGTTTTAAAGAAGCCTATATGAAAGCATCTGTCAGAAATGCTAAAGATGAATACATGCAGCAATGACTTCAGTTATTTACTAGATTGTGACAAGATTACAGCAGTGTATTACCTTTGAGTATTACTTTCAAGAACATTACAGTATATCCGTTGTAAAATACAGTGTAGGTTTTATAGTGAGTGAATGACTGAACTGTCAGCAAAGTATTTCTTAATTGTGGCTAAGCACTTGGAAAGAACATTGAGCGTAGTGCAAATAAGGGGGTATCTTCTTTTCAAGCTTTTCTGCTAATAATAGTTACATGGTGCCACAATTTAAATATTTTTCTCAGAAAGTAATTGCAAAAGCATGCAAATGTCTTATTTCCTTCATAAACCTTTGAAAATAACCCTCCTGGGTCTTTTGCCTTTTGCTCTCAGCTCTGAATGGCACCCCAGGGAGTTGACATCTCTTATCAGAAATGAGCAGCCAGGCAAGGGGCAGCCAGCATATTGAGAGGCCATAATAGTGTGTTGGTCAAGGGCACAAGACAGGTACTGAAAGGTCTCTTGTTGTGTTAAACAAATGCTATTTCCTTCCTGCCTAAAGTGAGAGCTAATTTTTTTGTAAGCTTCTCTTTTGGCAGAAGAACAATAAGAATAAATAAGGGAACCTTTCCAGTGAGAGATTAGCATTAGATTATCATAAATCCACAGATTAAAAATGCCGTGGTCAATGAGGACAGGCATTGTAAGATTAAATAAAAGGACTAACTGAAAGTGGTGCCCAGTGGTAGACAGAGGGTTAACACAATATTGTGAAATATAACCATGGACTAAGGAGAAAGGGGAAACATGAAATGCACAGTACTTTTTTCAAAGGTTACAGTTCTGATTGTACTGGAGAGCAGGTTTTGTGTGCTGTGGGAGTAGGAGAAGGCTAAAAGTATATTCCATGTGATCTTTAAACTACTGAGAGTTTATTGGTGAGACCAGTAAAATTTTAGTTGATTTTAAGAAGCCTTTATTAATAGCCTTTTAATTAAGAATTCAGAGACCTGAGGTGTAGATATGCTTTTAAAAATTAAAATAATTGGCAGAAGATAAATTAATCAAATGTATCCTTGGATATAGGTTTTCAGTCTGCACTGCTGAATGTTATTTAATACTATGTTATCAGGGCTTCCTGCTCTCAAATCTAGCAAACTGTGTATTCTCTCACCTTCGTGTAAACTCTTCTGAACTTTTCTGTCTGGTTTCTGGTGATGCAGTAAATGTCAAAATTGATTTTACTGAAGTTCCATGCAGGTGTATCGGTAGATTAAATCATTCTTGTCCTGATTTCCCTGGTGAAGGACAGTATCTGTTTGGTCATTTGTTCTGTTGTGTGTAACCGTTGAGTCTGGACAGCAAGCAGAAGGATTGCCTCTTGGACAACTTCTGTCTGCTGCCCTCTGGTCCAGGAGAGAGATCGTTGTCTTCCCCAAGCAACTGAGAGAAGTCAAGAACTCTCTGGAATGCTGGATGGTGCCACCAGGAGGAAGCATTTGAGCAGAAGCTGAGGCTCACAGACTCTTAGAAATATTAGGGAAAGAAACACTATCAGGCTGCGGAGAGAACTGGGAACAGAGACGTGCATATCTAGAGGCTTGTTGCAGCTGTGGAAGCCATTGAAAGCTGGCACGCTAAGGTTTAGCAAAGCTGAGGGAAGGGGCTGCCCAGGAAGAGCAAAGCGAGCAGTGGAGACTGCTTCTTGAAGTGTTGAGTGTGTTTTGGTTTTGCGTTGGCGCTTTTTTTGGTTGTGAGGTGTTTCTTTTGGTTTGGGTTGTTTTTAGCTTTAACCTGTGTTTCTGTTGAATAGGTTGATAGGTTGGAGGGATGGGCAGAGGGGAACTGTCTGAAGTTCAACAAAGCCAAATGCAGGGTCTTGCACCTGGGGAGGAATAACCCCAGGCACCAGCACAGGCTGGGGATCAACCTGCTGAAAGCAGCTCTGTGGAGAAGGACTTGAGTGTCCTGGTGGACAACAAGCTGTTCATGACCCAGCAGTGAGTCCTTCTGGCCCGGATGGCCAATGGTATCCTGGGGTGCAGTAGGAGGAGCATTTCCAACAGGTTGAGGAATGTGATCCTGCCCCTCTACTCAGCTCTAGTGAGGCCACGTCTGGAGACCTGTGTCCAGTTCTGGCTCCTCAGTACAAGGGAGACATGGAGCCCCTGGAGCGGGTCCAGTGGAGAGCAGCTAAGATGATTAAGGGTCTGGAGCATCTCTCTTACAAGGGCAGGCTGAAGGAGCTCCAGGTTGTGGAATCTCCCTCACTGGAGATACACAAAAGCCATCTGGACACAATCCTGTGCCATGTGCTCTGGGATCACCCTGCTTGGGCAGGGGGGTTGGACCAGATGACCCACTGCGGCCCCTTCCAGCCTCACCCATTCTGTGATTCTTTGAAAAATACAGGCCAGGCCATCTCAAAGCTCTACCCATCTTGAGGACTCATAACTCGACTATTTGGATGTTGATTTATGTGCATATTTCTTGTTTATCCTACCATTGAGATACTTTGCTATGTCTGCAGTAGGGAATAGCTTCAGCGATACACTGTCATTTAATTCCTAACTGCTGGAGTATGATACATTTGTTACGGAAAATACATGATGTGGTTGTTGACTCGGTAATTTATAACATTAAACTGTACATTTTTTCCCAGGCTAGAAACATATTTGTGTTGCAGCTCGTTTCATTCATTCTGTGTTTGAGTGAATTCATATTCTAGGATGATTTTGAGGTAAGAAGTATCTCTAATAAAATTCAAGGTTTAGTGCATTGGAGAGGATTTCCCTTACCAGACCGTAATTCAGCTTTTGGTCGTTGCTCTGTTGTAAAGTATTGATGTCTTGGGATATTGTTTTAGCAAAGTCAGGGAAATAGAAACAGTGGGGATCCAGTTCTGTGAGTCACCATCAGCATTTAATATTCATACCTGCATATTCTAGGAACAGGGGCCATCATTCATTAAATTAGTTGCCCAGATGAAGCAGTGAATTGATGAGCTGTTAACTTAAGGCTGACTGGAGCTTTTTGGTCATCAGTGAAAAGGCATTGCTTGAGAAGAGCATTATCATCAGGATAATAATCTGAAACCATTTAGCAAGTATAAGATGAAATCAAGCTTCTAGGTTTTGTTCATCCCCTTTTTTCTCTTCTGTTTTTCCTCCTTTCTGCTGCTCCTCACATTCTCACACAAGTAAGTTTTCAATCTTGTAGTCTTGATGTTGCAGACTGACTACCAGGCATTTGCTGTCAGACGCCATACAATGAGTAGCAGCTGAAAATTTTAAGGGAGCAAAGACAGAGTTTATTTACCTTACAGTGAATTTATCACTGACTTGTAGATGTGCCTCTCCTTTCCTCTTACGCATCCCTGTGAAATCATCGAATTGCCATTCAGCCTGCACCATGGGTAACAAAGTTTTGATAGTGCTATTAGACAAAGTTCAACGTTATTTTTAAATCAGGTTTTTTGGGTCTTAGAGTAAAGCTGAATATAATTAGAAGGAGAAATTTTTAGGGTGATTGACTATATTGAACAAGAAACTTGGGAAGGACTTTAAAAAAGATTAAAGAGTTCTCCAGTAATAGGTAAAAGCAGCTAAATTTGCTAGGGTTTTATATGATGAAATTACCTGTTTCACGGAGAATTGTAGCAAGAAAAATGGTAGACAAATGTTAAAAATGTCAAATTAGGTACTAAGGAAAACATAGAGAATTAAATACTGGCAAAAATTTATGGTACATGTCTGGTGTCCTGCTGAACACATCCAGGCGTGCAGATAGTGATGTGGTAAGTTACTTAACAAGAGCTACTGCATGGCACAGTTATGTTAAAGGAAGTTTGGAAATACTGAACGTTGAACAACTCTGTTCCTTTATGACTATGCTTCTAGCAATTTATTTGCATCAGAACCTAAAACTGGGCTAGGTAATACTGAAAAACTGTGTGTAATAACAGTATCTTAATAAGTTTATAGTGGAGACTTCTAGTGACCACTCAGTTCGTCTATTTTCCCCACATACCGAGGGCAAAGGGGTTTTTTGAGACTCATGGACATTTCCTTGCCTGTCACTTCAGCAGGGTATTTCTTCTGTCAAAAATCACCTGCAAAGAGGGAAGCTGCTACTGTGAGGTGTTCTGAGGGTGATTACGCCCCCAGCCAGCTTGTTTCCTTAGGCCTGGAGCTGAGCACGGTGCTGCCAGGGAGCTGTCCCTGTGCTGCGGAGAAGGGACGGTGTCCTGCCTCCTACGGCCAGCGCTGCTCCCAGCACTGCCATGGCCTTGGGCATGGCCAGGAGAGCTGGGGACTCGTCACCTGTGCCGTGAGTGGGCCAGAGACAGCAGGGGCTGTGCACGTGACGGGTGTTCATTAGAGTGCTTGACTCAAATTCAAGCAGACTCATCGGCCTGCTTTGTTTTCATATATTGCTTTCAGGGACGCGTATAGATCTTGTTGTCTTTGATTTTTTGCAAGGTGGTGTTAAATGCATGAAGTCTTCCATCTGAAATTAATTTGCATCTGGGAGCTTAGAGCGAAACAAGTAAGGTGTTTCTGAGAAAGAAGCTAACAAAAGAAGTACAGCCTTTTTTCTTGAAAAAAATACTGTGCCATCTTTTCCTTGAAAGTTTTTTTGTTTGTTTGTTTTCAGCATAATAACCTTTGTGCCACGGATTACCTTTAGCTATTCCCACTAAAATTTATCTGAACATGACCGAATTCAGTTCTATATGAAGTCCAAGTTTGTATTGAGGTAGCATTATAAAGCAATCTGTGACTGCTCTGGTTAAGACAGGCATGAGCACTGGGAGCTTTTATGTCCTGTGGTAACACCCCCTCACTGTTTTCCTAGTGGGATTGAAAAAGGCAAAATCACAGGATTGACACAGAGAAGGGCCAGGTCTGATGCAGGTGTCGTGGATTGAAGTGGAAGAAGCACACAAGAACCACTTGCTTAGGGGACCAGGAAGGTAATACCAAGGCCTGGCCTGAAGGCAGGAGGCATCACGTCTGCTGCCCTGAGAAGAATTTCATCTGTCCAAATCTGGACAGGATGTGCCATTTTAGTAGAGTTCTGATCTAACAGGTCTGAATTGACTGACAAGAATATGTGCATTTTGAAAAGAAGCAAAAGATTGGGCAGAAAAATCTTTCCTCTAAAACCTTGAGAAAGTTAAATGCAAAATGTCTGTGTTAGAAGGCCAGTAATAGTGGTTTCTTCCTTACACTGGCTCTTCTGAAGTCAGAGCAGGAGTGTTTACAAATCATCATTCTGTATTTTTTGCAGTTGTTACGAATTTATAGATTTGGGGGGATTATGTTCAGGATGTCTGTATCCACAGCTATGAAATAAATGTGACAGATTTGTAACTGAGAATTCTATACCTCTGGTGAACAAAGACAGAAGCGCAAATGAGTTACACAGGTACTGGAGATGAATGCTGGTATCAAGACAATTGTCAGTGTTAGTGCTATGTCATTTTTATATTTGGCTGTTAGGCAAATTGTATTGACTTTAATATCATGTAGTTACATTCCAGGAAAAATTTAAACATGGTGCATATTGGGTTGAAGATTGATAGTCTTAGTTCTCTGCCTGATGTGATTCCTCTCTAGCTAGTAGTTGCTTCTCATCAGCATCTGAAATAAATGAAACTGTACTTAGTGGTTACTGTTTCTTCAGGATATTAATTTCTGCACTTATTTCTGGAATCATACTTCTTGTTGATCAGACAACATGATACCTGAATGCATGGGACTACTCTGGCTGCTGAGAAAACATCTGTACTGCTGACACCTTTGCTGACAATTGCATTGATAGTGTGTGTACTGCAGCTTAGGTCCTGGAAATGATCCCTCATTAGGTAAAGGGATGATTGGCCCAGCTACTACACTCCTCCTTGTATGTGCCCTCTACTTGATAATTTAACATAAGATTTTGACACCCTTGAAGGCAGCACCCAGTCATCTTTCAACTTGTAATTGTCTGTGTGTTTCCTTTCCCTAAGTTTTTCCTATTAATTTTTTAACACTACTGTTTCAAAGAATAGATTCCAAATGACAAGAAACAAAAGCTAATTAATTGTCTTAAAGTTACATGGATACGGAAGAGTGGAATAAAATGGGATGTAATGCATAAGATCTTTTCCGCTAGCACTTTCCATGAACACTTTATTCCATAATCGGTCTCCTTGCCCCAGTTTGGTTTTTTAGATGTGCTAGAAAAAATATTTCAGGCAAGAGTTTGATTTTGTTGAATTTCATGATTCTAACCCGCTTTAAAAAAGACAAAACAGACAACCCACATCCCCCCTCAACACTCCCCCAACAACACAGAGCCCTATAAAACTGCAGATACTGTGTACAGGAAAAGAAAGTTCTTTCTGGTCTTCCACTGCTATGGATGCTTAACTTGGCAGTCTTGTGAACAGCAGTCTAATCTAGGGAAAATCTTGGGATCAACCTGTACCAGAAAGAAAAAAAAAAAGAACAATCAAACCTCTATGGAATAAAAGTATGTACAAAGGGAGTTAGTGTCAAATAAGTTACTGAGCTTTCAATTCTCACCCTCACTTTTGTTACACCAGCTTTCCTCTGCAGACAGGTTTAAGGGAAGGATAATTTTTTAAGGATGAAACTCAATTTTCAGAGGGGAATGGGATTTAACAGTACAACTATCATTACAGTTTGTGAGCTGCATGTAAAGACGTTGAGAGTTTTATGGCTTACATTTTTAATGCAGCTCTGTTTAAATGTCTTTTCTATATTCTGCTGCAACATCAGTTTTATATCATGTGGAACTAAGCTATCTTACCTTCTATTTAGGCATATTCCCAGGTATCATTAAAAATAACATTTTAAGCCAGATCTTGTCACAAAATGTCAGCTAAATGCATTGTTGGCTATAAGGCTGCTTCTTCAAGCTCTCTGGAAAAGAAGACTATTTCTTGTCTTATGAACCTGTGGATACAATTTACGCTGTCTTTTCACCCATATTTTCATTCTTGTTTTCTCCAACAGAAGGGAGAGCCAAACTGCAGTGTTTTCTCTCCGGAAACCACAGAGCAGCTGACCTTTGAGATTCCTCTGAATGATTCTGGCTCTGCTGGACTTGGTGTGAGCTTGAAAGGCAACAAATCTCGAGAGACCGGAGCTGATCTTGGGATTTTCATCAAATCTGTTATTCACGGAGGTGCTGCTTTTAAGGTACGGAAGGAGCACATCAGAATGGAATTGTGTTGGAATTCTATCATTCCTACGCTGAGTGCTGAATCTCAGTGGATAAGCATTCTAGGAAGGAATGCTTTGGTCACTCATTCCTTTAGAGGAACTGCAAATCTGATATTTTCTCCCACGGTTCTGGTGTTGTGTGAGGTAGGGTTTGTCACAGTGAAAATATAACAATGCATAGGTAGGAGTAGAGGTTGCCTTCCAGCTTCCCCACAGCCTGCAGAAAGGGAGAAGTTTGTGTGCCCATAGGCTTGGTGACACAGAAGGTGATGCTACCCTATCCCTGTAAATAAAAAACTATCTCATCATTTTCTTCTTTCTTTAATTCAAAAGATTTTTTTACCACTGTACCAAAAATGTGTCTTGGCTGAACTTGGCATAGTACAGAAGTTACCAATTGTTCCTGGGGTGGATTGAATTGGTAATATTAAATTGCTAAATGGTAGTAGTATGTGTAGTTCTGTTCCCTCTAAGGGCTGTACGAGGACTGTTGTATATTTTATGATTTAAAAGTATTTGAATTATTTTTTAATCTTTAGGAAATCTGTTGACTGCACTTCCCCCCACTCCCACAAAATAAAACTTGAAAAATGGAAATTTTTTGATATTAGAAACAAAAGACTTAATCTTTCAGGGCCGATAGGTTTAACTCTTGTAGATCCATAACATATTTCTTGTCTTTTATGTTATCTCGGCAATTCTTTGCAGTTTTCTGTAAAACTACCTTTTAATTCAGTGTGTGTAAATTGCTCTGCTAACATCAGCCTGCTGAGTAAGACAATTCACAGCATTAAAACTTTCATGATCATCTATTTACAGCAGCTAGTAAATAGCAATAATCAAGGGGTTAGCTTTGATCTGAATATTTAATAGTTCCCTGCTTCTGTTAATTACCTGTCCTAGGCCCACAGTTATTTCAAAGCTTGCATCTTCATCTCCTTGGTGTATATCAGAAATGAGTTAAGGCACAGTTGGCCACATTAGGGCTGGATAAACTCAATTTATGTGCATGTCTGCTACAGAGTACAACTCATTTTACTGTGGAGATGAGGCTGCCCTCTTTGTTTTCACAGCTCTGTGTCCCTGAGTAATTGTCCACACCGGTTGCAGTGACAGTGTACGTTGCCACTGCTAAATTCCTTCTTTTGAACAGCCGAGCTTGTGGAGCCGTGTTCCAGCTGCCTCACTTGTGGCATCACAGACACCAGACAGCCCTTTCTAGCTCTGTGTGTTTACCACTGTCTCTTCCCCCACAGTGACTCACCCCCAGCAGTTGATTTTGGCTGTGACGCCCGCAGGGTAATGAAGCAGAACTCCTGTGCTCACACCTAAGTAAACGGGCACAGCTAGTCACCATGACTAGGAATTATTTTGTCTTGTGATAGCCCGTGCTCCTGTGACCTATCCTCTATTCTCCCTCATTATAACCCTCTCACCACTGTGAGAACTGTGCTGTGGCAGTGGAGCTCAGTGGAGGCTCCAGAGCAAACGAGGCGGTAGCTGAGGCTGTAGCTTTGACCAGAACTGCTCAGGGAATCTTTGCTCTGTGTTTTGTACAAGTGCTCACAGAATGCAGTCATTTTGGCAAGGTTTTAAGACTCACTGTTGTGTATGCATGGAGAACAGCTGCCTTTCTTCTGTCTAATGACCTTTATATAGAACACAGACTAATCAGTGGGTATTAACAATTAATAAAATTTCTTGTATAAAATTTATAACTGTGCACATATTTATGCATAAATATTTAAAGATATCCTATTGTTCTTATTTCAAATCTCTTCTTGGAGCAAGTTTTGAAATAAAAAGCCTTTCTTTCCAGCTGGTAGTTGTCCAGAGCATTTTCCCATGCTATTCACTGTTACTTTCTGAAATGGATTATTATGGATTAAGACATGTGCATTTGCTTTTCAATGTACAATATTTTCTTGGGAAACTGTCACAGGAGGAAATCATAAGACTCACTGACATGAGAATTCTCTCACTATTTCTCACTTCTACATTTAGAATTTAAAATTTGTTCGATTTTGGTGTATCATGCTAATAGGAGTGGGAAATTTATCCCCTTGTCTATACAGTCACCACTTGTCTTCAAAGGAAGACATGTAATACATCAAATTTCAACACATTTGTTTCACAGCTGAAGTCAATGCCTAATCCTTCTAATGCTGTATAAAGGTTTTGATACATTAAGTTTCTTTTACCAGTGAGGTTTTTAGAGTGAAGAGGAACGTATGGGATGCAGACCATCTTCTTTGGTTACTGTCACTCATTACTGGTTTGAACCAAAGGTCTGAAGAGAGGCCGACATTTTGTAGTTTTTTGATACATTAACACTTTAATCTAGCTCTGATATGTTAGTGGCATTGCAAAGTGCAGTAAGGGATTTCTAAAGAAAAATAAAAGGAAAATTTAAGTCTTTAATTCTCTACTTTATGATTATTCTTTTTGTCCTAAATAAGATTTTAGAAAATGTCAATGTGTGAAGCATCATGCACGCTACAGTAAAACTCAGTTCTAGTTACTGCTCTTGCTACAACAGCAAAAGAAATAAAAATGCCTTAATGTTCCTGGTTGGTATTCTAGCACTGTATCCTGCAGGAATAAAAACAGTTGCTTTTGCTGATTGAACCATTATGTCCCTTCCTAACATCCTTTTTTAATTTTTGAAGTGTCTATTTTTTATCATCCCTAAGATAAGAGGTTGCTAGAGTATTTGATATTTGTAATTATGCAGAGCCTTTAATGTGAGGACGACTAACATTTGACTGAGTTTAACTGCAGCATTTTCCCCCATAACTTTAGGGCTTTCAGCCTTGTTCATCTCAAGACATCTTGGCTTTTCACTTGTAATGTGTTCCTGATGATCAGGTACTTGCAGTGCTGCTGCAGTGGAGCCATTATAAGAAATGATGGAATACTTTCTACGTGTGCATTTGGTGAAATCAGACGTGGGGTAGGTTGGACCTCCTTGGTCCTTCCGAGTGCTGTTGCAGTAAACACTGCTGGTTGTGTGCAGTGGATGGAGATAGTGGATAATTCCAATAAATGCCATCGAGGAATTCCAGAGAGAAAGTCATTGCTGTGATAAGGGAAATAACTGGGTGTGCTTCGATTAAAAGCATAAGTCCTTGAAGAACGTGGCATTATATCTTTCTGCTCTACTGCAAAGAACATAAGACATGTGAATGACTTTGTGAAGGATGTGGTAGCCATGTGGAGGCAGGTTCTAGCCCTTGCTGAGTCTTCATAAAAAAAGAAGCATTTTTTTTGAATAAGCAAGGGAAGAGTAACATCACCCCTTATTAGAATAGCTCACTTGCATTTTCAGAGATGGCATTTAAAAACTGTTCTGCTGAAATGCCAAATGTTGTTTTTCTGCTCAAAAGCCACAAAGAAACCTACCTCTCAGAGATGAAAGCAGAAACGTGTTAAAACAACATTTAGCTTGTTTTGAGCCAAGCAGATTTTCTTGCAGTTCAGGCTTCCAAACCAGGCCATAACACAAGGGATGTGAAAATCTCTGTTTGAAAACTCTTTAAACGTTGGGATTTATTTTTTTCCTGGTCTTTAAAATGGCAAGAGGTTTTACTGTCAAATAACTTCTACCTGAGCTTGTGTGAAAACGGTGTTCAGCTGTCTTCCAGCCTGTCTTGTCCAGGTAACTTAGCAAGTGTGGTTGATCAACATTTATAAAGGATGCACACCTTTTTTTCTCTGATCACAGTTGAAATGTTGAATTTTTCATTTAAATGTTGCACATAACAGAGTGGGAAGAAGGGAAGATGCATCAAAAGAAGCTCTTTAGGAAATGAAGTTATTAAAATGTAAATAAATATAAAGTCTCATACAGAAGTATTACAAGGGACATTAGGAATCGGACCAGTTGAGAGCTTTCTGAGGCCCAGTGATTCATTTAAGAATACGCACTGTGTTCAGGACAGTTGCATAGTCAGGAGATGTAGTCATGACAAGACGCATTTAACGTTGTATTTATATATACTTTAGAAAGAAACTTTAACAGATATTTATACATGATGGTTTATCCACAGAAAGGAAAGAAGTAATCCAAGAACCTATGGGATGGTGGGAGGAGGACATGAGGACTTGTAAAATTTTTGAAGTCTTCCAGAAACTCACAAAAAAATAAACTATTTTCTCTTCAAACTCCTGCTGCTGTGAATAGTTCCATTCATTTCAGCAAATTTTGATAGAACACAAAGGAATTACAACATGTGCAAATAATAAAATTCTCTGTTCAACAATGTTAACTCTTCTCTCCCTAGACTTCAGCATGTGTACTGGGATCATTTGTGTGTAGGGAAGTGGTGGGGATAACTTACTGACTTGGGCTGTGTGTGCATCTAAGTCGGTATGAAATTCTCAGCAGAGAGGTGGGAGAGGTTCCAGTATCTCTTCCAAATGACATTCCTCTTTCCTATCCTCCATTCCCACAGCCTCCCGAGGAGAGTTTTATTTCTCTTCATTTTCCTTCACTGAGTGACTTGTCTCCTAATTCTGTCTTTCCATCTTCTTGTCCATCGCAGTTTATTTTGGATTCTGGTATAGGCTGTTCCTTGTTCAGCTCCGTGGTTATCTGTGCTCTGGCGTGGTAACGATGATAACCAGTTCCCACACAAGTAACACTTACTGAAGCTGGGCGTGTCACAGCTACTGTAACTCACTTGGGCAAAAATGACACAGATTTGGCAGCAATAGCAGAATAGTAATTGAGCATCGTAGTTACAGCAAAAATAAAAACCAGTCTATATATTTTGGATTACTCAGATGTGTGAAATATGTAAACAGTCCACATGAGTGCCTTATGAAGAGTTTGTGAGGAGCCTGTGAAGGAGTCCGATTCATTTTAACCAAGCAGCGTATTTCTGTGCAAGAGCTTTTCCTGCTCTTCTTTCTTCACCACCTTACATTGAATGCCTCTGGTTTCTTACTCTTTCTCCTTCTTGGCTGAGGTTTGCTGCCATCCTGATGGTTGTGAACTTGACCAGCTTTAAAAGAAACTTTTGTCTCAACTAAGTAGACCTTGTTTTCTTGTTAAAGAGAGAAAAGTCCATGGCACGTGCTTTTATGAAAAGAATCACAGATCATAATGCCAACAGCAATAGGACTCTTAAGTCACAAAATAGCAGTGTCCATAGTTTTATTCCACCCACAAAAGTCAGTTAACCTTGGCAAATAGAACTGAGTGACTTTTTCAAAGCAAAGTTACTTGGTATGGCTCAACCCTAATCTTGTTATTGGCAGAAGTTTCGGATGTTGAAATAAAGGGGCAGCATTAATAAATAAGGATGCTTAAGTCTTAATGACCATTCTGAACTGAGAACTCCAGCCCATATGATGGCATGGCAGTTGTGACAAAGATAGACACCAGTGAGACTGTAAGATGAAATTCTTGGAACTGTTTCTTACCAGACCTTAATGGCAGATAATGTAGGGAAGTAAGTTGCAGTGCTCCTTTGTGGTCGCAGTGAGGATGCTAAAGCTCTGATGTGAGCCCTTTGAACTAACCAAAAGCTTGTTTTCCTTCTCTGGGGTGGGGTGGGTTCTTTTTGTTGTTTGTATTATTTTGGTTTTGGGGGTTTGGGGTTTTTATTATTTATTTTTTTAACTGATAAAACCACACATGCAAGAAAAACAGCAGTCTGCGCATGCACTTCTATGTTTGGTTTTGCACTATGAGCTCTTTCCAAAATGTAAATAGAGGAAAAAAAAAAAGGCTAATTACTGGACACAAAGTTATTTCTGGCACTATGCAGCCTCGTGTTTCTTGAATTACAGGAGGCAGTGTCTGATTGTCTTCATCTTGCTTTCCTGTATGTAGAACCTCTGCCAAATAATTCTTGAGTTTTTTTAAAAAAATTTGTTTTTATTTTTTTCTTGTAGGATGGTCGTTTGCGAGTAAATGATCAGCTTGTTGCAGTTAACGGGGAGTCTCTTCTGGGCAAGTCAAATCACGAGGCTATGGAGACACTGAGACGCTCCATGTCCATGGAGGGGAACATCCGTGGCAGGATCCAGCTGGTGGTTCTCCGGAGACTGGAGGTGCAGACAGAGGTGAAGCAGTAAATGCAGTCATTAGATAAATGTC
Organism: Sclerurus mexicanus; assembly: GCA_013396755.1. Classification (NCBI taxonomy): domain Eukaryota; kingdom Metazoa; phylum Chordata; class Aves; order Passeriformes; family Furnariidae; genus Sclerurus; species Sclerurus mexicanus. The sequence continues at coordinate 211,400 of VWZF01004115.1, read as the reverse complement.
TTTCCAGTCCCAGTGATTTTGCATGCAGGAGATGATGGCTAAAGTTGTGGTCCCAGAGAGCTTCTCCCAGCTGAAGGAATTCTTGAGTTCATGGAGAGAGGATTCACACGGAGTTCTGGTTGATATTGCCTGTCTTGCTGTCCCTGTTGAGACCAGGCTAAAAGTTGCCTCTTATTTTAGTTTGACCACTGTTAGAACAAAAGCAAATGTGGTTCCAAAAAGAGTTATTTTAGGGTTAATATGTTGATATAGTTTTGACTATCTACTACCTTTTCAAGGCAATAGGTGGAATACAGACAAATTATTCTGGTTTCCTTTGTTAGTATAATCAGAGACCTTAGTATCTTAGTGTAACTTGGATTTTACTTCACTCTTGCTTTGTCAGTTTCATTAGTACTTTAAATTGTTTTAAATGTATTTTTCTGGTCCTGTCTTCCATTTTTATTTATTTTTTTTTTACCTTTAAGGAATTAATATTTTGCTTTTCCTTGTTTGATGAAGCTCCCTTCAGGATGGGTTTCTGAATTGATTTACATAAAATTTTCTTAAGTAAGGTAACAAAATAAGAGAAGGAAGACATTTTTAACCATTATGTTTTCTAGACTTCGTATAAATTGCTGTTTGCCAATGGCCTCTTATTTTGAAAAAGATTTGGTTTATGATCTCCCTTGCTTCCTCTTTCATGAATGTATGCACATATGCACACTCTCTCCTCAGCTTTACATAGACAATCTGCATGTATACTCAATACCTTTCCTACTGATCCCAGTTTTAATTCTAACCCTTGAGTAAATATTTTAATAGGTTTTAAACATCTATACAGTTCTTTTACCATAAAGGTACACAGAAGTGGATTTGGGGTATAAAAGGTGGCAATAAATCTCATTCTAAAACTCCAAGCTATTATTTCTAGCTTCGTATTTAATAAGCATTACTGGAACATTTTACAATGTTGCAAACAGTCATGGTTGTGGGTGTATTCATATAAAATACCAGAGGGAGGAAGAGGATGCAGTTCTGTCATATGTTACAGGAATACACGTTTTGCTTTCCTTTTATATCTGACAGCATTGTGCTGTAAGGAAGATTTATAAAGTATGTGTTGTATTTATTGTGCACTTTCGTGATATAAGAAAGATAGCTTACCTTCAAAGAAAACTCACTCCTGCAAGTTTTCTTTATTTAACAAAAGCCAATTTTCTTTTAAAAAAGCTTCCGATCAAACGTCAGATTGACCTAATAAAAGTATGAGGCTGCTTTTTATAGTTAAGTGTATAGTTTTGAATATTATCCAGATGTATGAAGGGGGTAAATAGTCTTGACTCATGCCCTATGAAGAATGCATAATGAGGTCTTGATTGAATCAAATTCATTTTAGACAGGAATTAATTTTTATAAGGTAGTCTTTAGGTTCAATTGTAATTCCATTTGAGTCTGGAGACCGTAGCAGAAATGGGTTGTGGCCCATTCTTTCCTTTTCCCAAAACAGTTACCAGAGTACTGCATCTCAGCTTGGTAGAAGGAGAATATGTTTAGAAATGCATTATTGTTTTTATTGGTCAGGACACTAATGGAAGTCTTCCATGACAGCTATGTTTTATGAGCTGAATACTCGAATTAGGCTGGTTACTGATCAGTTGTTGGGATATTGATTGTGTCATTTATCAAAGAGCTGGAAAAGCAGATTTGTTGTTGATGTTAATTTAAGGCTCCTTATCCCACTGTGTACAAGTCTCCAGTGGATGGTTTGGATGGTGCAAGGCTTCATTTAGCGAGCAGTATCCGTGAAAAAGTGGTAAACGCGGTCTTGACAATGTAAGGAATGTTACGTAAACTGAAGTATTCCCAGTTACAAGAGGAAACCTAGTTGGCAGTGGCTGTGTGGTGTGTGTTTGTGGATGGAGGTTCAAAACAGCCCTTTCAAATGACTTTTGCTGCCCTGAGGGACAGAGAACATTGCCTGTCCTGCCTTCCACTGAGCCTGCACTCACAGCGATATTGTCACTGTGAGCATCCCGGCATTGAGTTGTGTTCGGAGACACACTTTTTGCCGTTTTGTTATGCTTATTTTCATTGTTATTATTCTGTCATTATTTTATGATGATTTCATTTTTATTAAGTTACATTATTTTATTATTATTGTGCATGAAAGATGAGGTGATGTAACGCGCTGTCCTTCCTTATGTGTTGGTTTCCAGGCAGTCACTTGCCAATACACTAAACCTCTTGCACAGTTTTAAAAATAAATTCCATGGATTGGATACAAGCATTTCTCCTGGAGATATGACTATGAAATTTAACAAATTATATATTTAGTATAACATTTGCTGGCAATAATGAACATGAGGTTTAAAAATAGAAGCCAGTTACAGCCTCCTTCAAAAAAACAGATATAAAATCACAGAAAATATAAAGGTTGTTTTGAAAACTAGCCATAATATTCCCCTGTGTGGGTTTTCGGTTTTCCCTGAATAACAAGTACAGAAATGTCTTTCTGGGTCTGTCCCAGTTTTAGAAACTGTGATTTTTATTTTCATTTTTTTTTCCCAACTTTTTTCCTTTGAGCAACTGCTCAGGAGAATAAATTAGGCGATATGGCATGTTGGGGGTAGGAAATGTCTCAAAAGAAAAGCTGACTAGAGGTGTGACAGGAGTTTGTTTAGCTGCTAGCCAGAAGACCTGCGTTTGGGAGTTTGGTGTAACTCCTTCCTTGCAAAACTGTTCTAGTGTGTGATCATCAGAACATATGCACTCAGTCTCAGAGAGAAGGGAACCAGCTGGCTGGCAGAAAAATACCATTGGCATTGCCCATGTTCTTGTGTTGACAATGTCACAAGCTGCCCTCCCAGATGGAGAATTTGAATGAAGCCAGTTGTGGGTCATAAAAAAAAAAAGTCTTCGTTTTTGTGCATCATTCCTAGTGGTTGTTACTGCTTAGATGTTGTCTTATTTTGTGGTCAGCAAAAACAGACAGCACTTTCGAAGAGATCCTTCAAGTTTCTCCTTTGAGGGGAAGCAGTGCCCAGTGAACACGTTACCCCGCGCCGTGTCCGTGCGCTGGCTGCGGTCCTGGGTGCTCTGCTGCATTGTTGAACGTGTCCATTTTTGTTACAGTGTGTGGCTCTGTTCTTCCCTTAGGAACGCTCAGACCAAGGAGCCTTTCAGAAATCCGCCTTTGATGGGAGTCGTAACTTGGCAGCCGCTTCCCGACGCAACGATCCCCTTCTTCAGCAGTTTGTACCGTGCAGTCCTCCGGAGGGAATGAAAGGTAGTCTCGAGACACCCTTCTCTGTGCTGAAAGAGAGTGCTTTGTGGGGTCTTTTTTCTGAAATCCACAGCCGCTAGAAAAGCAGTTAATTAGAGTAAGTGCACACTGTGTTACTTTGAGGCTTGAAGATCCAGCGAGGGTGGGAGAGCTGACTCAGAAGTTGTGAATTAGATTCCTGGCACAAATTCCAGTTTAAGTAACAGTTTCTAGCTCGCTGCCCCAACACGTAAGTCTGGATAAAAAACAAATGATAAGTGCAAAATATATGTTGTCAAAATGTTTATTTTCTATATATCTTTAATGAGCGCAGTGATTTTTGCAGTTAATTTTTAGATTATGTCCCAGGTTATTATAAGCTAAATTAATTTATACTAAAGCATGATATTCATAAAGTACAGTTGCTTAATTTAGACTTTAAGGTAAAATTTGTTCAAAGGTTAGAAACATTTCCTTAATTTACAAATTGAAATTATATTAATGAACTCATTAAAAGAGTTAAATATTTGTGTACATTGTGCACAGAAAATACATATATATATATGAGCATATGTAAGGAAACAAGTAAGAGCTTTTTAAGGCCACTTTTTTTCCCATCTTCTTTCTTTTCTGATAGCATACTGTACTGTCTGTCCAATTTGCTCCTGACTCAGCAAGGTGCTAGTTATTCGAAAAGTTTAAGTATTTGAGATGGTTTTGACCCCTATCCTTTTAAGTGTGCACTCATCCTTCAAGCCAAGCCCATACTTAAATACCTTTCAGTAGGAAAAAATTATTTTCTTTGATGTAGTTGAATTATGCATGATTTTTCCCACTTCCCAGGACAACTGTGGAATCAGAGTGGCCTGCAAAAACTAATTTCATGGGCTGCTGTGATGACTGTATGGAGTGCTTTCAGTCAAACCCAAAGAGCTCTTATCTGTAACACTCAAGAAAAACTCCCATAGAAATTAAGGGTGAATTATTTGTGTTGACTTCAATATTTTGACCCTGTGACTCCAGGCATAGAATTAAACATAGACTGAAGCACCAAGATCAGATCCTTTTGTTTAGATCTACCTTACATTTCTCTTGTATGCATTTCACACTGACTCCGTAGTTACAGGAGAAAAGGGTTGTCCTTGGAGCTAGCCTGTCCTGTAGGGTTAGTCATTGCCAAAGGATCAGAAAGCAGCAAATACCTTTGAATACTGCCTTAAAAAACTTATAAGCAAATGCTCTGGAGCCATTGCTACAACTGAACAGCAATAGGTAACTTGTCACTTAAATTCAAAACAAAGTGTGTGGAAGAGTTGTTCTTTCAGATAAGGATTCTACAGCTATGGTCCAAAAATCAGGAGGACTAGTTCACACCCCAGTCATAAAATCATTTTCAGTAGGCATCTTTTTAATTGGAGAACAATGGTAGGAAGGCATGATAGAAAAAGAAATGTGATGGCCTCAGAAGAGAACGTGCCAGATGTGGAAAGGCTGCTTTGGAGTGCTGCTGGTACAGGAGGGTTTGGCATGGCTGGATATTCCCAGCCATGGCCCAGGAAGGGATTGAAACTGGAGTCAGCAGACAGCAGATGTCAAAGATGTTGCTGGCACTTAGCAGAAGTATCACTGTACTGCTATTTCGGTTGAAGATTTGGCATTTGCTGAGTAAAATGGAAGTGATGTTAACGGAGAACTGCTGAGGCACGTGCAGCTGCCGGTGGCTGTGGGACAGCTCTGTGAGAAATCACTTCGGTGGAAGGCTCTTTGGGCTTACACTAGTCTCACACATTGGAGAAATACTTCAATATTTCTCTTACTTTGAAGTCAGTGTTAATTATTATTGAGCTAAAGCTCATTCTGCTTTCCGTATGAGACTGTCACTTATTTCCTCCCATCACTGGCTCAAGATGTTTTTGCCATTGTTTCCTCCAAAGTTTTGTCCTCAGTCTTCCGAGGCATCTGTAAAGGCAAAGCACTGCGCCTGCGCACAGCCCTCTCTTAACTCAGCTATGAACTTTTGGTTGTGCGTCTGTTTAAGGACATGAGTCAAAGACCTAGGGGGCTTCTTGTGGTAGGCACAAAACAGTCTCTTATACGTGCTCACAGTGAGCTACCCACATCTTGAATGTGGAAGTGCAATTGGTGGATTTTTGCAAAGAATAATAAGACAGAAGAGATTTTCAACATAGTACAGAATCTGATGTAAGAATTTAATGACAGGAGCTGTATTATGTTTAATAAAATGTCACTTTCTTAATTAATGTTTTCTAATAAGTTATTTCCAGTACCATTCACTGCTCCTACCAATAAAATTCTTACAAAAGCTCAGCAAAAATACACTGAAGCTTGGCCTGCTAATATTGCTGTCTGTTTTAAGAGTCTTTTTTATTATACATGAGCAAGAAGAACTAATGTCTGGGGAAAAGTGCTTATAGCCAAAACATTAAATTTTGTCTTGCCTGTGGATATTTAAATAAAGGGGGAGGGGATACTGAACCAATATTGAAATGCCAGTGTTTGTTCTGTTTTTGCATGAATAATACTTGCTGCCTTCAGGTCCTCACTTCTTTTGCTGCCAAGCTGTTGAACAGTGTTTTTTAGAGCAACCTCTTTGAGAATTGATACTTCAGTGCCAGCAGTTTTACATTTCTGGTGTTGAAAGATTACTGGAATGTGTTTCATTAAAGGTTCTAATATATTTCTTATAACCCCACATTATAAACAGTTACAGGGGAAGTGCTGTCATGTCTCTGGTTAAATAGTAGAATAATCAAACTTTCTCTGCTACCTGAGTCCTCATGGTTGTACAAGCATCTCTGTTTTCATACATATGTGCTAACGTCAAGATGGGAAATTAAGAAGTGAAATTTTTAATTATTTAGATTTTTTTTTTTTGTAAACATTACATGTGTCTTGTAGACAGACTCAATTTTTGCTCTCCAAGTTTTTCTTTCTTACTCTTTTTAGTATCTGACAAATTAGCACATTTTGCTCAGTGGCTTAGATGCTCCTCTGCTTTATCTGGATGTCTTAAGGTCATTTCCTGGGGTCTTGAACATGGAGCCAGTGACTGCCCCTTGGGTTAAATTCTCTCACTCTCTGGCTCCTGCTCCCATTTTGCTGTGAGCTGTAGTCCCTTGTCATCATTTCCAATTCACTAAGGAAGTCTTGACATTTTTCTGTGCATACCATTTGTTTACTGCAAGAAAAATACCAGTGGTAACCCATCACCAAACAGCCTTGGTGAAATGACGTCTCAAGTACTGTGAATCGAAGGTACCGTAACTCCAGGATATACTCAGTCTCTTCCTGTGGCTGGAGGAGTCTGCTCAAGGAGGCTGAGCACAGCGTGTCTGTGATTTTTTAATTTTTTAAGTTTTTTTCTGTCAGGCATCTCTTTCCTACTTTGGGTAGTCAGTGGTTTAGGGACTTATTAAGTCAGGGGTTCTGTCTGAGCCATTGTGCCATTGATACCTCTCTAACTTTTGATACACTTCTTAATATTTGACAAAAATTTGGTTCTCAAAGCATCCTTATGACAGTGAGTTCTGTGAAAAGTACTGCTTTGTGTTTGTCCTGGGTGTGTTACTTGGTAGTTGCCGTCTTGTTACTGTGTAGGAGACTGTGAGAGCTTCCTTTTCACCTTATGCATTGCTTCTACAACTTCATAGACTCCTTTTGTATCCCCTTTCATAGCTCCTTACTCTAATCCAAAGAATCCTAATCCTTGGCCCTTGTAGGAATGTTTCTGCATGTGTCCAACTACCCTTACTACCTTATGTTTCTTGATTATATGGCATGGTTCTCAGATAAAAGAATGAAACCTCAGCTTCTATTTAAAAACTAGGCACACCATTAATTCTTGAGTTCTAGTTGGAGTGTTTGGACTTTTTTGGACTTGTAAATGCCTGTCTCCCTCTGCCTTCACTGAGCCTATCTCCAAAGAAGGATCCAGTGCACACCTGGTGTGCGGTTCCAGAGCGATAACTGCTGCACTAACAGCTCCCTGTGTGTCTCAGGAGCTTTCCCTGCTCCCGTGTGGATCACTTTGTAGTCTCGGACAGGGAATTTCACCTGTCTTACTTAATGTTCTGCAGTATTTTTGCAAACCTTCCTAGTCCGCTTTCTTTTGGTAGTTCCGAGTGTTTTTGCATGAGGAAATCTTTTCATCTTCTGATTCGTCTTGCAAATCATTTAATTACGTTGAACATTATGAGATCCCCTTTGTTTTAAATTCTTGTTACTGTGAGAACTTGCCGTTTACTCATCTGTTTCCTGTCATTAAATTCAAACCTGAAGGAATGTGATCACAGTGCAAGAAGCCAGTGTGCATATGTTAGGTAGCATATCTGGTTTTTACGTCAGACTCGCAATCAGTATTTTTTTAAGGTCTCATTAAAACTTTTCTCCTCACCTGTTCATTTTTCCTTTCTTCTGATGACATTCACACTTTTCCTGAGATATGGTGTTCGAGCTGTTTCTTATAATTCTAATCTTTAAGAGATTATCCAGCCAATAGGAGTTTTATAGGATTCTTGAGCTCATAGTGTAGGTTTGTTGGGGTTTTTTTGTGTTTGTTTGGGGTTTCATTTGTTTGTTTGTTTTCTGGTTTTTTTTCGTTTGGTTGGATTTTGGGGGGTTTTTTTGCTTTTAGGGGAACTGTCTGAGTGCTCTTATTAAATAATCTGTTGCTTTCTGCCTTGATCCCTCCTTGTAGCTCCTTTTTCTCTCAAGTTTGATTAGTGCTTTCACACAGGATTGTGTAAAAAGGCTGCCAACATTCCATGCAACAGAGCAGGTCACGTGAAAGTGTAACATGTCAGTGTTGTTAGACAGCTTACCTGCCACTGAAACCCAACAAGGTGTCCATGTTTCCTGTTAACTTTGGAGGGGTGAAGACATATTCTGCATGGAAAGACATAGGGACTTAGTTTCTAAGATGAGACCTTTAGATTGGGAAGTGAATTTACACAACAATGAAGAACTGGTCTACAGTGGGCAGAGCAGTCTTATTAAATATTGCAAGTGTGTAAGTGTTGTTGCTTAGCAAACCTCTGAATGGTTGGAGTAGTTCATGTTTGTACTAAGTCATTTTCTGGTGGTAGCTGAATGTCTTTTGTAAAGGTAAAGAAAGAGTTACCGTAATGGTAGAAAAGCAAAGACTGTAATTAAGAAATGCCCCTTTCTTCTCTTGCCATAGGATAACAGAAATTTCTCTTCTTCTAAACTCTTTGCTGAGAATGTGGTTCTCTTCTGTTCATGCAGGGTGATAAATGCTCCCCATCAGAGGAAATGAAAGCATGGACCATGAATCAGTTAGGATGCAGCTACTTAGAAGTGAAAATCCACTCAAATGGAGTAAAGCAATTTGTGCCTTGCACTCAACTTCACTATAAGTACAAAGTTTCCCTATATTTGCCTTTAATTATGCATATGCAAATCTGAAAATCAGCTCTTCAGGAATTCCCAAGGGGTGCATTTTCTGCTTGGTGTGATTTTAATTCTAGTTTAGTTAGTTTAGGGATTTGGATAATTTGTGATTCACTTCAGCATTGCTTGAGGCCTTCCAGTCCACTCATCAGTCAGTGAACTGGTGTAATGTAGTTGTTCCTGTAGCTTATTTAACCCATTCTTAAATTCTTTTTCAGAGTTTCCAGTGTCTGATCGTGGCAATGGTGAAAATGAAACCCCTCCACCTCTCCCACCACATCCCAGTGAGGATCTGCTGAACGAGGATTATAATCATAGGTTAGATTTCAGTTTTTCTCAATAGTTACAGCACTAATTGCTCATTCGTGCTTGTGATAATAGTTCTGATTGATTTTAAAATCACTTCTTATTCTTTTTAAGAATTTTTACCACTCTTTTTAGTCACTTGGAAGATCCTTTCATATAAGCTGGGAATGTTATTTTAGCATTTACTGTGTTGTTCATTTCAGTTGTTCATAAGCTGCAGAATGCCTGCTATTCATGATATGTGATACCCAGCAAGTGGTCAGTAAAACAAAAAGAATCCCAAAGCATAATCCAAATTAAAAAAAAAAAGAAAAGTTAATTTAAAACTGTACCACTGGCTGCTATGTGAGTGCAGTTTGAACTCCCTTAAAGCTTGCAAAGCCCTAGCCAAACACAGTTAGTAGGAGCCATGCTTGAGATTCACTGGCGAATCTTCATTAAGTCTGAACGTCGAAAGGCGTAAGGGAAAAATTAATGAACACTTTACCAGTTGTAAATGCACTTGATAGATTTTTCAGATACTTTTTAAGGACTGGTATGCTTGAAAGCAGCTACAAGCTTTAATTTTCTTTAGTAAATACAGAAGTTTGGAAGTGCAAACACATTGAAGTTCATGATGGCTCATACTTTTTCTCTCTCAAGTAGCACAGGATTCAAATCAAAGCATAATTTCAACCTGTCCTACTTGTGATGCTGAAATGCAGCATCGAATACTCTTTATTCCTCTTGTGCTTGTTCAGTTTTGATAGTCATGCATCTATTGCAATGATATTAGGAAAGTGTGCATTTCAGCTAAAAATTCAGCCATGCATCTGTCCTTGTGCGCATGAACGTGACTAAAAACTGCCCCTACTACGTGTGTCCTTGCAGTGTGAAAGAGTAGAGATATTCTATTATGGACACCTTGTATTCTTCATACAATACTCTCCCATTTTCTTTTTGCTAGCATAGAGCAATTTCACTAAAATAGTTCCGTAATTGCTGGTGTCCCAGGCAGGTATGTATGACGTGGTCATCAAACAGAAGTCTATACAGGTTAATGCAACTTGGCATTAAATTCTCAGTTGCAGTTGTTTGCTAGAATCTGTTCTTAATTTTTTTTCAGCAAGCTGGGAGAAAAATACTGTCCTAAATGCTCATGGTGTATTAAAATGATGGTGAATTTACAGGCCTTTTCTCCCACCCTGAATTTCTAGTTGTTGTATGGTTTTTCCATTTAGAACTTAAGTTCTCTTGAAATTGATTTGCTGTATCAAGACACTCTGATTTCACTAAAATAGCATTTCAGTGCAACACTTGGGAAAATATTTTGACACTGTAAAACCAAACCTTTAGATTCAACAGTATCGCACTGAAGTGTTTCAAGCCCTCACAGCTGAAAGTTACTTGGAGTTTCACTCAGGTGGAATTTTTAAATGTTTAGAAATTTGCCTCGAAGTAGAAGAATTTAAAAAAGACCAAAACAAAATAAAAACCAAACTAACCAAACCCACCATACTTTGGAATTCTTCCAAAAGTCACGGCACCCTCCATAAGATTTCCAGCTTCTACCTATGTGGTGTAAGGCTATAAAATAGTTTTATATTAGCAGATGAAGTTGAATTGGTCCAAGTACCTTGTCAGTATTTTCCAACATTCTGTAGCATGTTCTTTAGAAATGCAGTGGTTGGATAGAACTAGCGAAATGAAAAAAAAGAAAATCATTACTAATAATTTACATTTATATTTCCATCCATGATGAAAAACAAGTGACTGAAGGTGTTAAGTCTCAGAAAAGGAAGTTGAGGATCAATATCTGATTTTAAAAATGCATGCTGTAAGCAACTGGAGGAAGAAACACATGTATATTTGTGCTTCTTTAATTAGTTCACTTGTGGTTTGAACTGGTGCCTTAATATTTTACATATCTTTTTTTTTTCCTCCCTACAGCGCTATCATAAATTCAGCAGTGCATTTAACAGATCAGCACATCAACTTCAGATCTCTGACACCAGCCAAGCAGTCTGAATCAATTAATCTGAAAGCCTCAAAAAGCATGGATCTGGGTAAGAAGGGGTGGGGTAACATAAAGGTCAGCTTTTTAGCCTTAGCCCATCTGCACTGTCTCTGTTTCTTGCTTTTGTTTCTCTAACACAAACACCAGGGAGTAAGTTCTGCAGAGGAGCTACAGTGATGGGGACAGTGGTCAGCCTTCTGTAGCACCTGTTTTCAGGTACCCTGTTTCTTGGAGCTGAAGATAGTTTGGGCTTTTTTTCATAAAGGCCCATTGTATTGAAATCTTAGCTGATGGAAGGAAGGAACGGTGGAAAAATGAGCAGAAAAAATTGCTGTGCAAGTTCTGTACGTCTAAAACATACAGCAAAACCAGCAATAACAAAAGTAATTTCTTTTACAGAATGTAAAGGATTGTAAAACTACACTGGACAAAGGGTAACGTTCCTAAGACAAGTTGTTTATTTCTTCATCAGCAATGCCAAACACGGGCAACCAGAGCACTGCAGTAGATCTTTGTAAATGCTTGAGGAGTGTAAGGTTGTGGTTCTTAACCCATCAGTGCTGGCAGAAAAGCTTGTGGGGTGGGTGAAGCAGAAAGTAAAAGGTTCTTTCAATACCAGGAAAGCATTTGCAGGTGGAAGTCTAAAGGGTTATTGCAGCTGGAAGCCAATCATAAACTTCTTAAGTCTCAAAGTAAACCAAATAAGGTTTTCTTTTTCCTTTTAATTCTCCTTTGCCACGCTTTATCTCCTTTTTTTTACAAATTCAAGCGTTGAGGGGGAAACCTTGAGACCTACCATGAGGGCATCTTTAGTTAAAGATTTGTGTGCCTTGTTGGGTCAGATTTTGTACACCAGTAATAGAACGTTATTAATGTCATATGTATTTTCAAGGTACCTTTTCATTACCTTACTGATTTGTTTTTCCATTAAATACTCTAGGCCAGTCTTGGGTTTTTTATTCTTGATTTTTACTGTCATATTTATGGAATATTTTAATGTAACGTTAAATGTACTCCTCCAATAGTGCGTAAGGACCAGACAGCTATTATGTGGGATAAGAATGGATATGAACTAACCCTACTGCATGACCAACCCAGCCCTTTTGCAGTTCTGTTCCACTGTAGATCTAATCTAATCCAGATTAGATTTTTTTAAGAATGGAAATGCTCCTCAAAAAAGGATCACATTTACAGACTTGAGTCAAAACATATATTGTATGCAGTCTACTAGAAAAGTGAACTTTCAGCTTTACTGAGTCTTCTTTTAGAAAGGTTAACTTCCAGGTCCCACAGCAGCCTCTGGAAAGAATGCTTACAAGCACCAGTGTAAAGTAAGGCAATGGGAGAGCACTTGGGAGCATATTCCGAACTGTGCTTCAAATTCTATAAGCAGTCAGCCCTGGACACTCGTATACCTTCTTGGGACTGTGAAAGAACTGCACCATATTGTTTTATAAATCACAACAGATAAAGCAAAATTCCTTGCACATAGTTTAAAAGTAATAAAACTGAGGAAGATGAAAGCTAGGACCTTTTACAGCCATTCTCTAGCAAGCAGTGAAGTACCATGTTTGACTTTCCTCCTTTTGAAAGATTTTAAGCAAAAGCTGCTGGCTGGAAGGGGAAACAGAAGTATGAAAATCTCTAGGGAATTAACTGCAATATAAACTGCTTCTAATATAAATAAAATCCAAATAATTGGGTATATAAATGTGTGTTTCCAACTAGAGCATTCATATAATTCACATTCCAAAATGGATTTTTGGGAAAGAGAAGCTATTTCTTACTTTGTTTTTTGTTTCCTTCTTGCTTTAACTGCAGTCATGACCCATAATAACTTCCCATCCCAACATGCAGCTGTGTGGCCGTTACTGATTTCAGTGCTGTGTTTGCTGAGAAAAAAAATTAGGGAAGCACTTCTGTCTTCATCTTCCAGCAAATTTGGTAACAAAGGGGAGGTGTCCCCTCTGAAAAGTGCTAGGCCTCTTTTTCCAGTAGTCACAGGATGCTGTCCACTTACTGCTTTTCTTTTGTTCTCAAGTTCTGCCAGTGCCTTCAAAAAAGAAAATCTAAGATAAAGAAAGAGAAGACACAGAACTGGAATCCAGTTCTTTCTTTTTAAACCAAGTTGTCTCTGAATCAGGTGTTTCCGTAGATCTGGGAAACCACCCAGAGCTTGGATCTAGAGACCCAGAATAACACCACGAGCTCAGTAGACAACTGAATTGGTGTAACACAGGGCATAAATGTGAAATCTGTGCTGCTGTTCACTTACGAAACGTTCTACTTCACCTTGAAACGTGTATAATGCATCCCTTGCCTAATTATAAGGTTACAAAGACATGGATTTCATAATGACATTGCCATCCAAAGGATCATCAGAGTAGGTAACAGAAAAATTTTAAATGCAGGAGAATCCAGATATCACTATAGATTGTGAACCTTATGTGAAAATAGTAAATTCACTAAATTAGAGAGCTAGTGAATCTGTATAATAAGGGTCTTTCTGGCTTTGATGAGGTTTAATGTATACACAAGAGGCAAATCTGTTAAGTAAAGAGTAGTCTATAATTACATCGGTACACAATGGAAACCCATTTAACACTGATGTTTATCTTTTCAGTTTTATGTATTTTAGGCTCAGAAACCTTTGAGTGCTTAATCTGTTTTCCAGTCATACCTATTTACAAAATAATATTATAAATCAATATCCTCAGTGAATAATACCAGGTAATAAGGATGGGGGATCAAAAATTGTTCAGTACTGCTCACATGTTGCATCAATTTGTCATTGTCACTCTCCACAGCAAGCCCTGCAATGAAAGGAACTCGGCAAATGCAGCACAGGCTGCAGGTTACTTGCCAGTAGGGCAGATGTCGTTTAGTTTATTGACCCTTGGTGCATTTCTGTGCTGTTGGGTGGGCAGCTGGACAGGAGCAGAGGACGGGAGCCACTGCCACCTGCCTGTCCAGGCAGGGCTCTGTGCTGCCATTTGTATGGACTGACACAAGCCTGGACTGCTGAATTCATGAATTGCATGAATCCACAAGCAGCATTGTCTGGACTTGGTGTATTTCAAGAACTCACTTTATTTGCACCCGACTTAGGTTTTGCTTGAACGTGCTTTAAAAAAAATAGAACAAAAATCAGTGACATGGGTGACTTACTGAGTTACTGTTGTAGAAAATAAGAAACAATACAAAAAGGCAAGTCTAGTGGTAATGATAATTTCTTTGGTTTTGCAGCTACGAGCAGAACTTGCCTCATATAAACAGATGTCCTTGTGCAGAGTGTATGGAGGCAGGGTGACTGGTTCCCTGTTTTAGCATCGCTCATGTCTACAGTGATCAAATGCTTCTCAAAATTTACAGCTTCATTCAGAGCAATAGGGTACAGATTAGTTCCATATCAGCTCTAAGTCCTAATGTTCTTCCCTGCTGCTGAGCTGAGATAATGACAGCCCTTTCTGGATCACTGGTAGAGTTCATATCCTGTGTCTTAGGGCGTATTTTTCTTTGCCTTGTCTACTTTTATTTTGAACTGGTGCTGATAAAAATTGCACAGTCCCCCCTTTCCTTCTAATAATCCTTACACTTGACACATCCATTCAGTTGCATCATTATTTTTGTTCTTCAAACACAGTCATCCATTTGTTAACAAAGCAAAGATCCTCCTTATCAGTGTGACTTCAAGAATTTGTGCAGGGCTAAACAAAGCCTGACTTACGGTGCATGCCTGTACTGACCAGAGTTGGACTACATGCCAACCTGGGACTTGTGCCTATAGCATAGTGTTAAAAATATGCAGAACAAAATCAAAAATCATAGAAATAAGTGTTGTGTTGTCCCTTCCCGCTGAAGTGGAACAATTTTTTTGCAACTTAAGGGCAGATTGAAAATGAAGAAATCAGTGCCATCTATACAAGTCATTGGAAGGTTGATCTTCCCTTTCTTTTAACAACCTTCTATATGCACATTTTTCCCTTACATTACCCCAGCTGTCTAGAGAAGAATTTCTATATAATATTTCATCCAAATCCATTTTCAGTAGTGTTTGTTTTTTTAACTATATTAAAAAGGTAACTTTTGTCATGTTAATGTGAAAATTTTTTTTTCATACTGTATTGGAAGGTGTAAATCGGTGTGCTCTAGGAAAACCAAGGGAAAGAAGGTGTCTTATTATCTATCTCCAACACCCCTATTTTCCATAAATCCTTATGCACGGGAGTGATTTAGGCTATGCATAAATTTACTGTAAAAACTACAGCCATGGGAATTGTGTGCAAACACATGAAAGTGTGGCTTGTTTTAACCTGAAGCAACATGAAATTGAATCATAGGAATATATAGCAGTTTTGTTGTATATCAATTCAGGCAAAGTGCTGTGTAGATATTTGAGGATGTTGGTATAATAACCCATGACCGCTATCCCAAGGTGCTGCTCTAATTCCCTCTTCCTTTCCCCATCAAAAGCAAAAACCCATAAATCTTAACTGATTAAGTGCCATAGCCTGAAGAAACGTATATGTCCTTTATTTGATATTAAATGTGAGTGAAATCTTGTTTGCTAAAACATCATTAGACATACTTGGAGTCCCTTAACCTTGGGGCATATTTATTAAAATATCGGCCAGCTGATATATTTAGAATAATCAGCAAGTAAATATAGAAGGTATAAGGTATGGAACATTCGGCAAGGAAGCCAATATTTAACTAAATGCTAATTTCTTTGTTAGTGAAGGGATGCGTTCAATTACAGTTCATTCTTTTAAAACACCTCAAAGCGAAGGGAAACCAGTGCTTCACATCCAGAATGATGTGGGAAATGCAATCAAGAGGCTATTAGCTGCTTCATGATTTGCTCTGAACCAGATTATTGTTATTCTGAGTGTGATTTTTTATAAATATCTCAAAACACAGCCAAATGAGGACCAGACAGAGCAATGTTTTGATTCAGATATGACTAAAAGAATAGATTTTGGGAGGTCCCTACTGAGAGTTCTGGTATTAGTGGGGCCAAAAGGTGGTTTGGTATTTTAAAATCATAGTTTTGTTAGCCACGTTGTATGTATGGACTACATTTATTTGGTTGCTTGGGCTTGAAACCAATTTCAGAACTGCATTTAGGAGCTAATTAGGTTCGTTAGAACATTCATGAGGAAATGGAGAAGATTGATCAGAATTCTAACAGTCTTTTCAATGTGACTGGCTTATAGGAGTAATTTAACAAATCGTGTATTGAAGAGAAAGATTTTCCAAAACCAAAAAAAGTCGTGGGTTTAGGAAAAAGTATAGTGCTTATGGCTGTGATTGTCTTTAGGACCAAGGGCCCAGAGAGATTTTAACATTATTCTAGCTTACGTCATAAGTAACTTTCTAGTCCTGTCAGATTAGATGTGTATTTTCTGAAGCCACTCTGCAGAATCAATTTTTAGACATGAATACAATGTAGTTTTCTTGATTTATACAGCTTTCAGATTTCTGTTTGTAAGATCTGTAAGTAGGGAATGAAACAAAATCATTCTTAAGTGATGGGGACAGTGTGAACTGAATTGAAATGAGACTGAAATTAGGTTTATTCTTTATGAAAAGAGGCTTTTAACAAGGCTAATTTTGTTACTCAGTTTTACACCAAATCTGTATTGATGCAGCTGAGGGGACGATGAGGTGTGGCCTAAAGACAGATGTGGGCAAAAGAAAATATCAACTTTTTGGACCGGTTTTGTCGAAATTGTGTAAGACTCCAGGCTTGTGGAGCAGACTGAGCATTGTACGAGCTCTGATGGTGACACAGCTGAGAAAATGGTAACGTGGTTGAGGTGCTATTTTCTTATGCTGCTTTAGTGTAAGTTTGAAGCGAGTTAACCTGTTAATGCACTTAGATTATTAAAGTGTTAGCGGGATAAAATAGCAATTAAGTTAATGTATAACTACTATAAGAAAGAAATTAAAGATGGGAATGAAATAACTTTTAAGAACACTGTTATAAATCTGTTCTCTAAACTTTGTCTTAAATCTGTTCCCTGTCAATGTTTTCAACCAGTGACTGACAGATTACATTAGGAACTTGTAGTTTAACCCTGGGAGTTTGGAAGAAGTGTTAATGACATGTGGAAGACATAGCAGGGGAGTTATAGCCTGGTAGGCTTTCTCTGGAACAGAGGTGAGAGAGGATTAGAGAAGACAACAACAGTGTAAAAGAAGCCGTTGTGGCCTCAATTAGCAGTGTAACCTTCAAGAATGAGTAGTTGTGCCACTGCAAGAAAGTGAAGAAATTTATATCATGCTGGCTGGGAAATTGTAAAACAATGTTATTTTCTGCCAGGAGGAAAACTTCCATTTAAAGCTAAATGTGTCCAGTGGACAGCAACAACTGTACTGCTGGTTCTTCAACAACAAGTAGTAGTAATAGTGAATGCAAGCTTAAGCATTTTCATTCTCATGTGCTGACACACAAGATGTTTCCCTTGGGGATCTTCTCTGAACGCAATTCAATTGAAGTATTGAATCAGTTCTAACAAAATTGTTCTGAAAAATCTAATTAGAAAAAACCTTGTGCAGGAGATAAAAAGAATCCAGAATCTTAGTTCGGATGTGATTTATTCCTGTCTTTGAATGTGCTGAACAGAGCATCCCAAATGTTGTGTTAGATGCTGTTTTGGAAAAGGTTTACCTTTTTTACCACTAAGTATAATTTATCCCTGGCTCTTGTGCAAGCTTTTTGCTAGTCTGGGTGCTTTTCAACACTGAGGTGAACAGAATTCTATCAAGGACTCCTAATCCTTCAAGAATGAGCAGCTGGTGGATATATGGGTGACCCCAAAACACATGCCCTGATGTGAAATCTCACTGTCACTAGAGGGCTGAGGAGGGGGGAATTAATGAAGACAGTGCAAGTTTACCCTTCCTGATACACACATTTTATTGCTATTCTAGATTTCAGTATAAAAGCCTGTGGTCTTTGTCTGTAGTGTTTCAGGGCAAACCTAGAACAGGAAGGAGCATTTCCTAAGTGATGGTTGTGAGCCAACAATTGACACAATTTCTCCAAGTGATTTATGCCACTCCTAGATGGGGAAATGCTTCACCAAGAAAATAAAAAGGACAGGAGAATTATGTCATTGACACTATCACTGACCAAAACTAATTGATGATGCACTGCCTTCATTATGATGAAAGGGCTGGGTAAGGATACTCTTCATCAGAAAAAAACAGTGGCCAATTTGAGGCTTTGCTTTCCTTTCATGTGTTTATACCATAGAAACTGATGGATTCTAGAAAGTACAGAAACATCGTTTATATATGTAGTTTGGGAGCACAGCCTTTCTGAATTGATTAATGTACATTAAGAAACCTTATATTTGGCTTCCTATTAACTAATAAAGGTATCAGGAAATTAGTTTTCTAGGAAATTCTTTGGTGTTTGTGTCTCATATTATTATTTCTCATTAACTGTAATTTTAATCCTTGTTTGCTTCTTTTCTGAGTGCAGAACTGCAGCTGGTCTTCAAAGGTACGTGTCAGTTTGTCCAGCAGAAACACAAGTGACATTTGCATGTTTAGAAGATATACTTTTTTTTTTTAGTAGCTCTTAGTTAATGTGCAAAACTGATCCTTCAGAAGAGTCACTGAGTTGAACAGAAGTACCCTGTATTTTGTGAATAGCAGTAACTCCCCATTTGGGGGAAAAACATTGTTATGGTTCCGCAGTCAAAGCGGGCAAAAGGAGGGAACTGGGTTATCACAGTTGGCAGCAGCAGAGACTTGTGCTTCTCTGAACCAGAGCTGGGAACTGGACTGCTGAGCTGTGAGTGCGCCTGGGCTGCATTTTGGCACAAACTTGGAGAAGTACTGCAGGCGTGTTGTGTGTGTAACCCCTGAAGGTCATGCAACTCAAATAAACTGGCTACCCTGGTTATCTGGAGCAGGGCGCAGAAATGGATACGATGCGTGTTGGGTGCTTTCACTGTTGTTAAAAAGTACTCCTTATTTTCTTGAATCAAATCTGCACTCCAGAATATTACTATAGGAAGTACTAAAAAATACTTATTATCCATGGCATAGAGTTGGGCTTTTTGCCATCTGTAGTGGTTGTTGGCACAGTTTACAAAAAACTGTCAGTTGTTTGCTATCAGCTGGGCAGATTTGTTTTGTTCAGTAATATTCCATTCTTCAGGATCTGTGGTCTTGCTTAGTCCCCCAAATGTCCATGCTTCTTTTAAATAGCTGTAGAACTTCCATCATCTTTTATTTCAGCAACGACTTTGAGTACTGACAGTGAGTATGTAACTGGCTTCTGTGGTGAAATGTGGTTCCTAAGTTATAGATGTTACTTTAAAAGAGCTCCAGCATGTTTTCTATAGGCAAACATTAATGAACTAACCTCCCCTGGAGTTCCAGGGACACTTCAAAATGGGAAGTATTTGGTTTTATTCGCAAGCTGAGGAGGTGTCTTCTTATTTGTAAATATATTTACTCCCTTGCATGAATCCTTCCAAGATTTTTGTTTGAGTTTTTTCTTTACGGTCTCCAAATTACGCGGTTTCGTATTTTTTTAATGTTATGCATTTAATAATTCTAGCTTAAGAATGTATAGTAATTTTTAATGTCTTCATAAAAATAGTTACAGTTTGCGCATTCCCAAGTGTGATCCTCTTGAGCTGAAATTTTTCATAGTTATTTGCAATGTAATTACTTTTTGGTGTTGCAATGTGAAAATAATTAGAAGGTTTTTTGCTTGAGTTTTAGGATAAAATGGTATTTTTTTCCTTGTCCAAAATCTTCCAGGTGATTTTCCACAAAGACAGTCCATCACTAGTAGAATGTTAGAAGTTTCAGCTTAGTTCTTGCTCTTTTGCAAGGCCAGGGGAGATGGCTAGAGAAAGACTCTTCTTGTCATAACTATTTTGTTACTGCACCAGCTTTTAACAACGTGCAGAGAAGTGTTTTCAAATGCTGCTTTTTGGAACAGGATGTCCGATGTGCTTCCTAAGTGAAATCTTTAGTTACAAAGTTTTCAACTTTGGCATGCATGCTATTTACCTCATGTTAGGCTTTGTCCTTTTTTCCTGTTGTCTTCTCCTTGTTCTCAGAGGAAACAAGGGAAGGACTGGGATTCCCATCCAATGCCACTCCTGTTCAGTGTAATGAAAGATGGCCAGCCTAGAAGGCACTGCCTAAGCGTAATAACCCATGAGATGAAAATTGCCCCACAGAGGAGCACACGTATTTTGCTCAAACTGATATAAAACTTTAATATTTGCATTTCCCAGTTTTAGTGCATGTGTGTGCTTAAACTCATAATGCTAACCTTGTATTTTGGTAAGATTATTTTTCATTTTCTAGTCATTTTGTTCTTCCTTTTTTCCCTCCAGTATTAAAATCTAATTTTTGTGTGTGAAGCTGGTGTGTAAAGTATGATTAAGTTAAATGGATTTATCCCCTTTAATAATGTAAAACTTAGTTTCAGGCAAGCCAAGCCATCAGCATAGTTTTAAAAAAATACCGTGAACTTTGTTTTTTGGGGTTTTTTTTAAGTTCCTATGTACTGCAACATAACCTACTCCAAGTAATTATCATATATTATACTGGTTGCTGTTAGTGACTGCTATAATTAAGGCTGCAAATCAGTTTGCATTATAATCCCTTGTTTTCACACAATCATAACTTGTCGAAACACTAACCTTTGGGATTAAAGTTTTCCACAGTTGTTTTGCTTAGAGGTAAATTTGGAAGGAGGAAAAGGTGTTTGAAGTTATCCTTACAGCAAATCTTTGTCCAGTCATTCTGTATTACAGGATCAAGCTGCATAGCAAGGAGCTAAATAGTTATCATTGCCACAGACTAGAAGAAAGGTTAAAGGCCAAGGAGTGCAGAGCTGCCTTGAGTCGTGGCTGCACTTCTAATTTGGACTCGCCCCACTGCTATTTTGTTCAGCAGCATCTCTACATTACATTGCAAACAGTATTAGTCTTACTTCACTAGCATCTACATCCCACAAAAAAACTACACTATGTCAATTTACTGATAATCAGGTGACAATTCGATTACAAAAGTGGAAAAGAGTTACAGTGGTCAGTCAGGGGTTCATGGTTTCGGTTATGAATCCCAGTCCTGAATTTGATGCTGATTTTTGAGGGTAAAACCTTCCGTAAAAGTGATGTGCAAAAGCAATATTAGAAAATGTTTACTGTGATCGTTTTCCCAGTAGTAGCTCCTAAATGTCAGTAACTACTGCAACGCTCTTTCCAGAGTAGAAAATAGCAGGTTCTTGTATCATTGCAGATAACCCTCAATGTAAACTTTTATAGTGACCACTATGCAAAGCTTAACTTTGCATTTGTAGTATTTTTGGTATGACTTGACAGTTTATTTTATCATATAAAGAGATTACATTTTAAAGCGAGTTATAAGGGAGTGCTTGGGCAGGCGGAGTTGAAGGATAAGCTTTCAACCCTGACATTCATTTCCTGTGCTTGTTTTATCATCCCTAACATTACATTAGCACTGTTTCTTTGCATAGAATTCATTTTAAGAAATGGTGATTGGTTCTTCCCCTCAGCCCTCCAGGAGAGTATTTTAATTAGTTTCTTGAGATGTGTGATAATAAACTGAAGTAAAGTTACTGAACAGAAGTTACTACTTCAGTTATGTTCAGAATTTGCTCTTCCACAACTCTGTCTGCAAAATGTTGCTACTGTAAACATCTTTATAAGATGTTGTGAAATACTAGGAAGTTACCATTTGCAGATAAAATAAAGCCTAACAGAAAAAATGCGTAAGCCTTCGAAAAGATCAGGTTTTGGGAGACCTCGTTGTCTGCAGAGGGTCCTGCAAGTCAGTGAGATGTCTTGCAGATGGGAAGGTTTCCACATCTGGATTCTTTTACAGCTGAGGTCTTTGATCTGAAAAAGTTACAACTCTCCTATGCCCTGTGATTTGTCTGGCAAGGTGAGTTATTTACAAATGCAATTGCTCTTCTGACAACTCAGTTTTGAGTGTGTAAGTGCCGAGGTCCTGATCTGTAACCCACAAAGACTGCTGGTAGTCCTTTTATTGGTCTCAGAGGCCTTTGATTCAGCTATTTGGACTTTGAAGCACCCCACGTGGATTAGGTAAAGAAAGGTGCTTTTTTCCAGATTATTATAATTTAAAGATTTAGGATGCTGTGTCTGAAATAATTTGACAGTGTTTCAAAGGCTTGTGAATTTAAATAAGTTTCTGATCTTTGTGTCTTTTCTTTTATTTCTCCAGTGGCAGATGAAAGCAAAGTTGGTTTGTTGGCCGGACACAAATCGGGTAAGCTGTCCTCCTGTTTTGGAGAAAAAGTCAGCAACTTGAAAGTAGTGTGGGCAGTAAATGAACTCAGCTTACCGAAAGTGTGGTGGCTGAGAGAGTTGCAAATTAAGGCGTTCCTTTGTGTGCACCGAGTCCAAGATGAAGGATGATGGATTAGGGGTAGCTCTGAGCCAGGCAGTGTGTGTAGCCAAAGCATTTGCAGGAAGAGTTGTAGCTTTGCTTTTCAGTGCAGGTGTTGTAAAGTGAAGATGATGCCCTTTCAAATAAGGGCAAGTGCAACATGTCTTATGGAGTGTGGAGACTTAAACAATACACATTTTGAAAAATACAAGTACTTTGCTTTTTCCTCTTGTGCCGAGTTACACTTCCGTTAGCAGGAATGTTGAAGACAACACGAAAAAATCCTACAGAGTAAAAAAAAGTGTCAAAGCTTTGCCTTTCATTGTGCTTATGCAGTAGAAATAATGTGGATTTTTTTAACCTTTTCAGGCCATAATAGTAAAAAAATATTAGTCCATACTTCTGTCATTACTGTACCTACTTACTAAATAAGTTCTGCCAACCACACTGTGCTACTGCACAACTTTCAGTTGTATTAAAAGAACTTTCACGGCAATGTCATGTAAGACTGTAATTTTTCATAAGCTGACATGAGAAACCTTAAACTTCCTGGAAAACCTTAGTTATTCAGCATTCTCCTCTGATGTTAGATAACCTTGAAGTTTCAGACTGCCCCTTTGTAGCGGGATTGTATGTTGCCTTTTTCCACTCCTTTGATAGATCTAAAAAGCAGAATTCATGTAAAGGAAGGTCGACTGAGATTTTTTGATTGTTGATGGTATTCTTTCTCTGTGCAACTGGGTGTCCTTCTTTAGTTCTCTGGTGTGGATTTTCCTTATCTGAAGACCTTTTCCTGAACTTAGTAGACAAATTCTTTTTAAATTTTTTTGGCACCTTTCCTCAGTCTGTGAACCTCTTGGATTCTCTTTCTGAATCAGGGAATAGTTCATGTGTCTTGTAACATTATCACTCCTGGGAAGAGAAAAATTCTTTCAACTTTCTGTTTTGGGAATGTGAAAACTTCAAAGAAATGATCTTGTCAACTTGAAGAAACTAGGGGTGGTGCCCTTGGGTTTTTTTCCCCTGTTCAGAAAAATGGCTACAAACATTGCAACATCATGCAGTTTACCAAAGATCAATGGAATTCAGTGCTATCAAAGAGTATTGGAGAGGAACCCGGTAAGATTATAACTCCTTGCCAGTCAATTGTTATAGGTACATTAGGCTTCATGGAATCATTTTTAGTATTGTTTGATGTTTCTTCTGCACAGTTCTGCAGATTCTTGAAAACTGTGATTTTAAGAAGTTTTCTGTTTGAAGACACCTGCAAATTATATGAAAATGTGGACCCATATTTATTGAACTTTGGCTTGTTTTCTTTGCTTAGTATTTGTAGACCTCTCACATGTACCTAAGATCAGTGGTCAACAGATTTTAGAACGAAAATAGATATATAAATTTCCTTTAGAAAGGATTAGAGACAAAGATCCCACAAGTTGTTTCTTTTTTCCCCCCTTTCTGAATAAAAGGAGCTAGCTAACTTCTGAGAAGGTTGGAGTGTAAATTATTTTTCTCAGTCCTAGCCACTTTAAATACTGTTCAAATATTATTGAAAAATGTTTCTCCCCTTTCTATGTTCCATTTCCTAACCCTTCATAAAGCAGTTTTGGCTTTCACATTTTCCCATTCAAATATTTTAAAGGTTTGTTCAAGAATGTGGTGTTCTTTTTCTCTGGTCCCTTTTTACTCTCTGCTTTTTGGAATTATGCACCATATGTGTATTTTCCTGGCATTCAGTCACATCATAGACCTCCTGCTTTAACACTGCTTGTTGTGCTCCCTTCCTAGAGGTGCCTTAGGAATGTGCTAAGGGAGCCATTGTGGCTTCTGGTGCTGGGAGCAAAACACAGTTATTTTCTCATTACAAAACGAAGAATTTCCATCCTATTCTAGACTTGAGGAAATTAAATGTATTTCTCTACAGAATTAATTATCACCTACTAACAATCAATGCAATTATCCGTTCTCTCCTTCAACATGACTTGTTCTATGTAATATGCAGTTGAGTAATTCCCTCTAGGGAAATACCCCTTCTATTCCTCCTGGGGCAGTGGCTCTTCAACCATTTCATCTTAGTTTTTGGTACAGCTACTGTATAGCTGGCATATCACATGTTACTGAACAGCAGCAGGACCAGTGTCACAGTTCTGCGTGAAACCAAGGCTTTAGAAGGATCTGCAGCTCTACATCTGTCTCTTTGTATGTTGCACCCACAAATAGTAGTTGCTTTTTTTTGATTATTCACTTAAAAGGTAGATTTGGTTTTTAGGAGTTTGCCTGGACACATCCCGAGCTTGTCAGCATGTTCTATGGGAAGATGACTGCAGCTTTGTTCCTGTATGTCACCCTCACAGAAATGCATCTGTGAATTCTGGTTCTCATATGTGGCCTGTCCATCACCCTGCTGGATGGAAGACTCCTGCAGTGCTTACAGCTGGTTTTATGGTTGCAAATGTTTTCCACAGTGCCATCAGCAAAAGCACCAGAATGCTGTGTTGATGGAGCCTGCTCATCCCTTTGGGGAAAGAAACAGAGTTCAGAGTGTGTGTGTGTGTAAGGCCTCTGCTCTAAATCCTCTAAGGAGGAATTTTTTCCTCTCTAACCTTCCTGTGTGCTCAGCAGTGGTGTGCCAATTCCAGGGATGAGAATGAGAAGCAGACAAGTGTTGTAAAGCAGAGAAGATCCCTGAAAATTCACAAAGATGAAAAATCAGCAAACTTCAGCTTAGTTTTTCATGAACGCTTAGCTTTTTAGAAAAACGGTTTTAGGACAGCTAGGAGGATACTCTTCATAAGGAAGGGCAAGACTTGCATATGAAATATAACCTGATTCATATCAAATATTGAAAGTGAGTACTGAATTCTTTGCACCTATTTTAATTTTTTTTCTGAAATTCTTTTTTGCATTCTGATTTACTGCTTAGAACGCTTTTTAGTATGTATTGACTGTCTGCCGAGGCCTCTGCTGACACAGCTCTTTCACATGATGCAGTGCTGGAGAAAAGCTGATGAGTCTTTCTTTATGAGCTCTGACATATTAATTAGCAAAATGGTCAAAAAAGCTTTCCTATTTTTATTTTAATGTCACTAGACCACGCTTTTGGCTCGGGTTCTGTTTTGAGACAGTTTTGAGACAAGATGAGTAAGATCTTATTTTCTTGCTGGCTGCTATCTGAGGAACATGTGACTGGGCTAGGGATCAGTACCAGCAAGGCTGAGTGATACTGCTCTGTGACCAAGCTGAATATGAGTTAATGTTGTGTGGTTAAACCACAACATATGTCAAGAGACAGGGTTAGAACTTGAGTTGGAAAAGCCCCACTGGGATAGTTTGAAGGGTGCCACTGGTCAAGTTCTGCCCCTTACTGATGATTTTGGTGTATGTGTCTGGGTGACTGAGCTGGAGTCAAAGCTGGATTCACACTGGAAGTGGAGATAGTTTGGAGTAAGGCAGGTTAAAGATCTTAGTGTGTCTCTGCATCTTTTAATGCCAGGATATATTCTGCCCTCAACACATTTTACTGAGGTGAGGATTAAGATTATGGTTTGGGATGCAGGAGCGGTTGAAAAATTAGGTTTCTTGGTAGATTTTATATGACCCACTGAAATAGGGTATGGAAAGTGCAAACAATTAAGCTTCATTACCTTCAGGAAAGGCTCTTCAGCCTGTTGCAAAAGCTATGGTTGCAATGGTAGGTGAAATAAGTCTGTGAGATGCTCAGGCTGCATCTGCAGAAGTGTAAACTGAATGTCCCATTTGGCTTTAAAGTGAGTGGCACAGGATGATCCCCATCTGTGCTCTGAGCCTCAGTTGTGAGATGGCTTCAGGTTGCCTCTGGAGGCTGTGCCTGGGATATCCGAACTCCTGAAGCATTTCTAGGGAGTGTTTGTGTGAGCTTAAGGGCTCTTGTGACTTGTAGCGTAGGTGATTACATTCTAATAAACTCAGCTGTGCCCAGACACTGCTGAATTTGCAAATATAAACATAACCTGTGATTTTTAGGACTCCAGCTTAGTTTTTTGTAGGGACAAATATAGAGTTTGGTGCAGGCAGAATTCAGTCTGTTAAAGTTCGTTCTGGTAAAAGTGTGAATAATGACTAGGCTAAGCTTATTGCTGCAACTTGAGTTCAGACTGGGAAGAGCAGACAAAACTGGAGAATCATATTTGCTTTTTTTTAGCTGAAGGAATCATGCAAACATTGAGCTCTTGGAACACCAGCAAAATCCAGTGATCTATGCATGCTTATGTAGCACAAAAAGCTTCCTTTTAATCAAGGATTTTGGGGGGGTTAAGAGTGGAGTTAGGAAAGACTACAGAAAGCTTAGTGCATGCTGCTAGGCTTGTTTGAGCCTGGTGCCACCATATCAAGTTTGACTTGTGTTTTGATTCTGATTTTCAGGTAACACAGTTATGTCAGAGGTGCATAGGGAAGTGGTGTTCTCCTCTGTTCTCATGGTGTTCTCATGCCACATCTTGTAATTT
The DNA here is from genome assembly GCA_013396755.1 of Sclerurus mexicanus. Classification (NCBI taxonomy): domain Eukaryota; kingdom Metazoa; phylum Chordata; class Aves; order Passeriformes; family Furnariidae; genus Sclerurus; species Sclerurus mexicanus. The sequence continues at coordinate 184,522 of VWZF01004115.1, read as the reverse complement.
TATTAAACAAGCCTTCTTGCTGCTGTCGGTGTCATTAAAGCTGAGCCTTTCAAAAGGGACCACTGGGTTTAGTACTGAGTTCATAGGGTTTTAAATAATAACTAGCTCCACAGTAGAAAAGATTCATGTAATTGGCTGAGCTGCCTAGTATATGCAAGTGAAGTGCCTATCCAAACAAGGACCTTGCCACTAACTGAAAACATAGAGCATATAGAACCTGACACTTGCCTTTGCGTTTGTGAGAGGAGAAAAAAGGTTGGGTTTAATTCATTTTACTTCTCTTTGAGAATAAGTGTAATACTAGGCTGCATCAAGTCTTCTTGCAAGTGTGGAGAGAATTGTCCACAGTCTGCAGGATACCTTAGCAGGTAGTGGTGTTGTTGTTATCATCATCATCCACTTTGATTATGATTCTCCAGGCAAAGTGTTCCTTTGAACTTAGAGTTTCAAATAAGTTGTTGTCATCTGAGAATCTGTATCAACTCGTGCAGCCAAGAACCAAAAAATATGGTTCCTTTTTTCCTGCAGGTCAGATGTGGAGTTAATGTTTTCGTCTATAGTTACATCTGGCAAAGAATAAAGTCAAAGACGTTACACTGAATTTATTATATTGTTGGGGTTTATAACAGTTTCTAGTCGAAAAGTTAAAATGCTTAGCTTTTGTCAAATCTGTCTACTGTTGGTTTTTCTTCTTTTCTTCAAACATAACTTGTCCAGTCAAACTGGGATGATGCATTAACTTACTTAATACTCCATGCCAAAATGGCTTCTCTAATCTTTTTGTAGTGGACTTTATTTTTTAACATGTATAATAGTTTCCATGCTGTGTATTGTTCTAACCATCTTCATTGGTTAGAGCTGGGAGGGAGTGGGGAGTTGATTAACATTGGTAGTTGCACAAAACTTATATTTCTGCATGAGAAGTTTGGTTTTTCAATGACTCAGGAAAGGGAAGGCTGGACACTTAGCAGTTCCCGTGCTTCAAAGCATTATTCTAAATTAACAGAACTTTCTGTATTGTTGAATTTTAGTGAAAAGCAGCTTGTTGGTCAAAATCTCTTCTGAATGTCAGGATGGGGATCTTTACAGCCTGCCAGGTCTGTGTGGCTGATAAACAGATAAGGTAGTTAGATGGTTCTCCTCTATGGGGGGAAACAAGAACTCATTTTACTCTTGAGAAGAATCATTTTATGCCCCCAGTAACTCACCAGCTGTAACTATTCCTTTGACAGCTATTTTTCCTTTTGGTTTTGGTATTTTTTAAGGCTTTATTAGCTGTGTGATGATGATTTGTTGTGACCCCTGTTTTGTTAGGTCCTGAGAAAGTCATCTATAGATAAAACTCCCTCACTTGAGGGTGCTGTTTGATGTTATGATTTTGATCTAAAAGCTTGCTGCTGCCGAAAATGGCAGTCTTGGTCACCGTACCTCCCATCTGCAGCTGCCTGGTTTCCATTGCTTTTTTATTCCAGTCCCACAGCTTAACTGGTGAGATGGCTGAGAGAGCTAAACCAGCCAAAAACTAAATCGAGACAGACAAACGTGGATAGTGCTGAGTTTATCTCGTTGAACCTCTCATTTGAGGGAGACATGCTTGCATGCTGGTAGAGGAGAAACTGGATGGATGTGAGAACTGTGACTTTGAGGCAGCTGTCTGTTAAATCCCCTTATCTGCCACATCAAACTCTAGCCTTATTAAATGCAAATGCCAACTTGCATTGATGTTATTCTTCTATGTTTTTAAGGCAGTTTTACTTGCCATGAATAAAATCACTTCTCCTGTGGCAGGACCAAGTCATCCTGGAATGAAAGTGGCAGTACACCTCTGCAGACTGAACAAGAGCATCCCTGCTGTCTCATCCTTAAATAGCAAGAACCTTTTCTTAAATCACTTACTCACTTTGATCTTATGAATGCTTTATGTTCTGTGACTCTTAGTGTGCATTATATTAAGATATGACAGAGCAGTGCCCATTGATCCTTCTCTGAACTACAGTTATTAAAGTGAACAGATCTGATCTGCTGAGGACAATAACAAACTTGCAGAAGAAACCTATTTTCCCTCAGTGTTCTTACGTGAGATTTAAGATCTAGAGCAGAGCTGAATTTAGACCAACTGCAGCACCAGATGCAAATTCAAGGGTCTTTAACTGAGTTTCTTTAAAATAGCATAATTGACTTTTGTTTTCCTGTCTCCTGAAGAAGATTTCATGATATCTTTGTATTGATAAATGCTTAGCCACGTGTTTCTGCCCCCTTTCTCTTTATGCCAGCATTATTAGTCTTATAATTCCATGATGAGCTGTTGTGGAAAGCTAACCCAGTAGAAAAATAATTCTACAAAAAAGAGTAGTATTTTTCTAGTTTAGTCAAGGGAGCAAGAAAAAGGGAGTTTGGGGGAAGAGAAGAATGGTTTTGTAACTGACATTTTTTGATCCTGGGATCAGCCTAAGCTGAAGGAAGTTGACTGGGGCAGAAGGGGTAGGCAGACACATCTGAGGGGGAAAGTGTGGATGAAAGAAGATTTGCAGATCTTCAGAGATGTCTTTGTGCTGAAAGAAAGGAAGTCGGGGAGCAAGTTTGAGTCTCTTTATTGTCCTGAAGACTAAACCGAAAGTGAGTTTCCGAAAGGTTTGCTGAATGGCCCGTGGAAGTTGGGTTTGTGTATTTTTGACTGTGCTGTTATTTGCTGTTAAAGTGCTATGACTGTCTCTTAGTTTTGTTCGGGCTGCTACACTCTGGGTCTGGTCCTGTCCCAAGGAGTGAGAGAAGATTTGAGCAGTCCTTAAGAGCAGCTGAGTCTGACAAGCAGGGAGAAGCTTCTCTAAGTGCCAGATGGAGTGAATGGGGCAGCTCAGACAGAAGGGACAGTTCTCCTTAAGAACCACAAGGACTGGGTAGGGTTTCTTTCAGTCCGGCTGATCACAGAAAGCTGTTGAGCCGGAGAACAAGTGATGCTGTAAAAGTTGAGCAGAAGCATTCATTTCACTCTGTCTCACCCAGAAAGCGTTAATTTTCTGATCTGCAGAAGTGTAGTAAAACACACTAACTTTAACAGCAAAGTCCTTTTCATGTTCCCACTTTAAAAACAAAAGTGCATGTACATCTACTAGGAAACTCTTGAACAACTTGGACTTCTCTGTGAGGGAAGCTTGTACCCTAAAAGTGGACCAAAGCAAGATATTTCGATTTGACCAGCATGAAATAAAACTTTAAAGTTCCTGCAAATTGGAACTATGCAGAGCACTCCTGTGAACACAGAGCTGGGAACTGCCTGCTGAAGCTGCGATATGGGTTTATTAGAGAAAGATGTTGCAGAGTGATTCTGCATGTCAGGAATGCCTTATTTTTAAATGTGTGTAAACTTGGAGGGGAAAATCTGCATGGCAGCAAGGACAGCCTTTTCCCAGAGAAGACGGCCTGGTCTGGCAGATATCCATACTACAGTCTTCAAAAATAAGCAACAGAGGTGAAAGATTTACTTCTTTTTGATCCCATCTCACTAATATGGGAGTTATGCCTTATCCCCTGTGTATTGTTGACATCCAGGGGTTGCAAACCAACAGCCTTTTTCCTTGGGGAATGTTCTTTGCTCTAGGAGCAAGGAAAGGGATAGGAACTTTGTTAAACGTGACCTGGGAAATTTTACGTTCAGCAGTTGCCCAGTGTTACAGCTCCTTTACGACACAGAAGTGGGAGAAATGTTTAGGAAAAAAAAATCCAACACACAGGAATTTTTACCAGCCAAGGTACTCCTACACTCATATGTCTTCTACTTCCTTTTTTCCCCCCTTTTTTCTCTTTAATTTCCTGAAGGGACTCTGGGAAGATTGTTGTATAAACTGAGGCCTGGGGGTGGGTTTTGATGTTCACAGTCCGTGGTTGGTATTTCTGCCCTAGGTCAGTATTGCTGAATATAGCTCTATACAGAATGCAATGAGGCAAGTCAAGAGAGCCTTAAAAGCCCCAGAATGCTGAAGTAGTGTAAAATGAAATAAAGTGCAGACTTTTAATAATTGTGATGAATGCATCCACTTAACGTAAGGCCTGCTAGTATTTGAGATCAGAGGTTGTCCCTGTGTGGTACATCCCTCATCCGTGTCAGCCTCAGTGGGCCGAAGGAGCACAGTCCTGTGGGGTGGCTGAAATGCTCTGTGCAGTAAAAGGTGTGCTGCTGGCAGGAGTTACCAGCTGTAGGAGGGCATGCTTAGGGCATGCATTCTCCTCCTGACACCTGGCAATACTTTCCCCTCTGACTGTGCTGAGCCTGCCACATGTCTTGCCTTCGCTTAAAGTTTCTGCTTTGAGTTGGAACTTCCTACTGCCTCGTATTCCAGGTTGTTTCTGACATGAGCGTAGGAGAGCTTGTAAATATGGGGGATGTGTCCATGTGAGGAGCACTGTATCAGGCTGAAATAAAGGGTTGTCTGAAAGGAGAAGTGTGACTGTGTTAGTGCAGAATTTCACACAGCGTAATAGATACTGCACTATTGCAGAAGTGGCTGTTAGGACCTGACATCTTGGTATCTCTGGATCCTGGAATATCACACGCAGTGAGAATTGTTACCAAACTTGAAGTGATTGGGGATAGCAGACAAACCCAAGAAAGCTGGCATTAGGCCTAAGCAAAGGTTAAGAAGCAGTGTATTTGAAATTTGAAGAATGTAAGGAAGTCATAGTGGTTTTAGTGAAACTGTGGAGATTCAAAGTAAGGCACGGCAGCCAGAAAACAAATTTAATGTTTAAAATCCTGGGGACCTCTCGCTGTATGTTGATCTTTAAATTAGAGAGCTTCCCTGGTGATGCTGCCTGAACAAATGGCTCATGAAAGCACCTACATGACTGATAGCAAGCTGGTTTCGTTCATGGAACTCCTGTCTTGGCCCTACGAAGAAAGCTGAAAACAGCAAGTGGATCCATCAGCTCTCTTGCACTTTTAGGGCAGTGTAAGGCTCTTCAGTCATCAGCCCTTTGGCTGTTGACAGCCAGACTGCATCTATTTCTGAAAGCAAAACGAATTGCCTCAGTCTGCATCTCCTGTAATTGAGAAGGTGATGATGTGATTCTAACACCCCTGCATAACATTTACCACCCTCTGCAGTTCGAACTGGAGTCGCAGCTTTCCTGCCAGTCTCGTCTCTTACTATTGGTTTCGTGTTCCTTCAAGCAGTACCTGTGCCTTTCTCAAGATTTGTGGTGAATGATCTGCAGATATTCAGGGAAGACCTTGAGTACTGGGTGGTGAAAGTTGGCTGTGATCAGCATTGGCAGCTACTGTGATTCTTTTAGTTGCTTGTTGTGACCAGAGAGACCAACAGCCACTGCCGAATGCCTCATTTTATTAATCCTTTCCCTCCAAGAGCTGTTTTTTTGCTGGGCATGATATTCGGTGCTGGCAGCGGGTATCCTGAAGTCACCGGTGCCAAGGAGTTAATGAATTTGGAAAACTTCCCAGATAATACATCTGGCCCTCTAACTTACATTTTGGAGCATGAAGTATGAGATGTAGAAAGAAGAGCACTGAACTAAATGAGCTACTGGCTGAAGAGAGGAAGGGTGCACTTTTCTTTTTTTAAACTAGTTGACTGAAAGTTAAAAATTACATAGCCCCACAGAAGATTTAACTGTTGTGTTTTGTTTCGGGTTTTGGTTTTGTGGTTTGTTGGGGTTTTTGTTTTTAATTTTGTAATACTGTGCATTTGCCAGTTGCATTACCTTCCGAGGCTTGAATATAGACCACGAATCATTTATAATTCCCCACTTGGAATGGTTCTTCTCCTTCATTTTTTTATTTTGAAGTTCCATCATGTTGCCATGTCAATAAAAAGGATTTTGAAGGTAATTGCTATTTCTAGTCCAGCTCACTTCTGGAATAGTGTCTTGTACAGTGTTTGCCTCCTTTAACATTTGAAATAAGGCTTTATTGTATAAAATGGCTTGCTGATGCTATTTATTCATACACATCTTTGTGTAGTAAAAGCTGTGCAGTGCAGTATGGTTCAGAAATTAACTTTGAAGAAAAGAATTACATTGCTATTTGTATATCTCATGAAACAGCATTATTTTTAGTGGCTCTTTCAGTACAGCAATGCTACTTAGTACTTACCTACACAGCACTGCGAAAGTACCCAGAATATCACCTCTAATTAAGTGTCCTGCTAAAATGCTTTTTTCTGGCCTGAGAGCAGAGCGGGAGAGGCTTTTTGACCATAGCAGTGGCAACCCAAATGGAAAGCATTTCATAGAAGAGTAGAAAGCACTTCCTTGAGTTACATCAACTATCAGCAGGTACTTATTTCTACTTCAGGCCATGGCACCATGCTGCCCTTTCAAAATATGTCTTCTCTAGTGTTTACCATTTGTTCTGCCTGATGTCTTGGTAGATTAAATTTTTCATTTAGTTAGCTTTTTCATTTCATTGGCTTTAATTTAGTGTGGTATGAGGTGATGCAGTTTCCAATGGTTTTGGGTTGACCTACAGGTAGTAAGCATAATGATTGGTACCTTAACCCTGTGAATGTACAGAAGATCCCTGTTGCCATGAGATCAAACTTATGTTTGTTTGGCGTTTTCAAGAGAAATTTAAATGTCAATTCCCACCACATCCAGCTAATGTGACATCTATACTGAGGCTAATCTGTATCTGATTTCTGCCCGTTTTGGTTATTCACCTTCTGTTGAGAAAGTGCTTGCTTTAATTCTTCCCCTGTCTTCAAGCTGGTTTTCACATTTTAAAGAAACTTTTGTGGGATGGGTATCTGTCTGCAAGGACAGTAAATCGGGGACTGAAAGGTTCACCTCTGGACTTCCAAGGACCAGGAGAGCATGCAGGACATAATCCAGTCCTGTTGCTGCCCAGCATGTTTCAGTATTAGTGCGTTATTCTTCTGAGAGATCATCTTCTTCTCCTGTTTGTTCTTGTGGTGTTCACAGACTGAAGGGAGCAGGAAGGAATCATTCTGTCTAGTGTGACAAGTGGGCCTGGGGCAAAGCAGGGGAGAGGAAGACACCAATTCTACAATTTGTCCAGTTATTAGTTAAATTAGTTAAATGCTAATTTCCTTCATGCCATACTAACAGCAAAGACCCTGACTCTTCTGCACTGAAAGCTTTAATAGAGATCGTGTCTCTTCCAGTGCTGGGCTCAGGACCTGGCAAAGGGGAGAGGCACAAACAGAGCTACAACTTGTCACTAGAAGTTTGCATCCATTACTGAAGGGGGCTTGCACGTACAAAGATTGCAAATAAAAACCTCAGTTAACTTGCTTTGTGCAGACGGACCAGAGCGGAGGATCTGGCATTGATTTGTTTGGGTCTTTCATGTAATTACAGTTTTTGTTGCTATCTGTACTTGGCGTAAATTCCCGTGTTCAAAAAAGGGGTTGTTTCTTTTGGTTGCCAGTTGTAATGCTGCTGTTGACAAACAGAGATGTTATAAAAAAGAAATCCAATATAGTGTAGTTAATCAGATGCCTTTTTTTTTATTGCTTTATAATCTGCTCAGATGCCTGATTCTGAAAGCAAAGTGACAAAATTGTTCGATCGACACTTCTGGAGTTTAATTTCTTTCTGAAAAATAACACAGTGGTTTAATTTTAAAGGTACCAAAAAAAAAAAAAGAACATTACATGAAGGACTAAATTTTGTCAGCCATTGCATCGAATGACTCGCTGCTTATGACTGAAATGTACATCACAAAACAGCTACAAAGAATTAATTCTCAGTCTTTTAGACTGAGTTTATAGTAAAAGAGCAAACACATTAAAGAAAAAGAAAACATACAGAAGAAAAATTATTTCTTGCAGTTTCTTTTTTTCTGCCATTCTGTAGGAAATATGGATAAATCATTACATCTCAGAAAAAACCCCTTTGCTCTCCTTTACTGGTGGTTTGTTTTTTCTTTTCTCTGTTTGTGTATAGAGTAGGGGTGTAGTCACTGTGTTATCACCTGGTAAGTGTCATGCGTGACACATCCCCTTACAGAGTCTGTGAAACCGGAGCCGTTTGAAGTAAAAGTTTCCATTCAAGTGTCAATTGAAGCGTGGGGTTTATTTGCTTTTTTTTGACAGAGATTGTTCTTTTACTGTCTCCTAAAATAACTCTGATGTTTGTTTTTGTTTAGGAGAGGAAAAAGGAAGAATATAGATGGCTAGAGGCTGGGAAGATAGCAGGCTGCTAGGAGAGATGGAGGGGAGCTAGAAAAGGGTGCTCGGAATGGGGGCAAAAGAGAGATTGGGCATGTCTGTAGGTGAGAGGATGCAGGGTAGGAAAGGGTGACATAACAGAGAGAGGGGGAGAGCAGCTTGTGCTGATCTAGGACAGTGGATCTAGAAACCATGTGGGGGGGAAAAGGGTGGCAAACAGCCATGCAGTAAAAAACCCTGCTTTTTAAAAGACCAACAAAACCAACCAACCCAAAACCGACACAAGACCAAAACAAAACCAAAACAGCCAAAACTCCCACCAAGCCCCCACATGCAGGAAACTTTCTATGCGAACTCTGCCAGAAGAATGCGAATGTGAGGGTTGAAGGTGTCTGAAGTATGCAGCACTAGCTGTAGGGATGTCCACAAAGGCAGCTCAGACCCTTTCTGTGGGCGCTGGTGGTGTGAGATTATATAATCAAACCTAATGCTTCCCAAAGACTTTATTGCCAGAGCTTGAGAGGGATTTGCTTCAGGGTAATGTGGGACCCAGCCCTCCCTCATTTGTTGTTGACGTGGCAAGGTGTCTGTCTGTCTGGTTTATTCCGACTGGGGGATGTGGTGTTAGTGGTGTAGATGATCTTAGGGAGAAAGAAGTAGCGTTTCTATTTTCTAGCCTTTGCGTGCCGCTCAGATTATTTTCTGGCTCCTCCTGTGCCTCAGAACTGCTGGGGGCCAGGAGGTGTCTCTAAACCACACTCGGCAAGATGGTGTGTTCTCCACCTTGGTGCCTGGCCTGGCTGTGTGTTGGTTTGCACGGGTGCCGAATGCATTCAGGCTGCAGCCAAAGCAGCAACAGCGCTGTGAGCCCACGACAGGCGCGATGTTCCGTGTTCAGAAGAGGGAGTGGAGGGCAGGGGAGCCAAGCCTTGAGAACCTTAAAATGGGAACTTGAATTGGTCTTCATCCTCCCAGTTCAGTTCTTTGTCACGGAGACACAGATTGTGCACATTTGTCTTAAAATGATGTAATTAGTGTTTATTAAAAAACCCTTGCTACTAAGGCTTTTAGAAAGAGGCATGGAAGGTTTTTACTGCTGATGTCAGAGCAGCTATCAAAGTGTGTGCTCAGTATGAAGTGGGGGAATTGCTCTCTATGTGGAAGAAACTATTAGATCTTTCCTGAAAGAAAGAAACCAGAGTTTTGTGAATAAAATAGTCATGATGTATTTGGGACATAAAATATAAGTCTGTTAGAATGTGCACATAGAGAGAAATAAGTTAACAATGGACACCTCTGCTATTGTGTTTTTCAGGCTTAAGCGCTTTACTTTGCAATTTTAATAGTACTATTTTTAAGGTCATTTTTCTATATAATTTTAATACATAGTCTGTTGCTTTAACCACTTTCATTAACATTTTATGAGCCTTTTCAGAAAATCAGATGGGAAAATGCAAATAAATTATGTATTTTATTTAGTATGTAGTAGATACAGTATTACTGTATGTGTAAACAAATAAAAATGTTTATTAATACAACAGACACTATGTGGAAAGATCCTGCTGTAGTCTATAAACCATACAGGCTGTAAAGAATCACTCCAAGTTTAAGCAGCTAGTGCTGAACCAAACCTCTGGATTTGGAACAATATAGAGTGATAGTATAAAAAGATTCATTATCTTGGCTGTTATAAATAAAGGGGGCAAGGGTGTCACGAGTTATGGGGTACATGAGTTATGGAAACCGTAAAACATTCATTTTCTGATAGCAGGTACTTAATATTTTATAAAATCCCATAGACTCCCTGCTTTCTTAGTTTCACCTTTTCTACCTGTCTTCCCCTCATGGAAGAGCTCACAAGTAGTCTTTTAAAATTGTGACCTCAGCTCTCACCAGCCAGCACAGTGCTGTGTGTCAGTGAGTAGCTCACATGTCCTTTATACCGCTGCTTCACCCTGGAAGATGCCGAAGCAATAGAGCAAGTAGGTGTAGGCAGTGAATGTTATTAGTGTTGGGAGCTGTGGATGTGCACTTGATTCCTTCAAGCCAAATGACGTGTTTTCTCAAGTTCTGTCTGATGAGAAAACTCCAGGTTCCTAACACCATCTATGCGGATCAGCATCGCTTTCTGTTTGTGGCAATTTCGGGGAGATTTTGGTACGGCTTTTTAGGAGAGTCTTGATGGAGTTCTGACCCTCTTTCTGTTTAGTACTTCTTGTTAACTGGTGATACAAGAATCTTCTCACCTGGAGTAAAAGAAACAGTAAAATGCTCAAGCGTAGAGCAAAACTCTGCCCTTGGTCTTTTTGAGCAGTGACTGACTTCATAGGTAGTCCTGCTCCTTTCAGTGCTCCTCAGCCCTCAGGGACAGGACTGTGTCTGCAACAGGAGCTCCTTCCAGACCTGTAGGACTTGGCATTAAAAGCTCCACCTCTTTTTTTCCTATCTTCGGTCTTGTTACAGCAAATACTTCGTGATCCAAATTGAAAGAAGGGAACCTAGACATTTTTAAGGCAGTTTTTATAGCTAAAGAAGCAGAAGCAATAATTCTTCTGCAAGTTGAATGATGAGTTACATTTACAGTGCATGAAGAGTCTTCACTTGCACTGTAATTTGCATTAGCAGAACAGAGTGCCCATTTTATCAGTGATTTTTAAAAAATGGAAGCCAGGAATAGCTGCTTGAGTAAATAGCACTAATTAACAATGAGAAGGCCAGCAATACTAGAATGACTAATACTGAAATATACTTTTGCAATTTCAGCTTTTGTGTGTTTGTAACCTTTGGTGAGGAATTGTTCTTAAACTTCAAATAGAATTTCTTAGTACCTTTGTGTAAATCAATTGCCTGTAGATTTCAGTTAAGCAGTTTAATTGCTTAATTAGACTAAGAAAACCTAGTGATTAAAATTTAACAGTCGTATGGTATAAGGCAATATCAATATTAGTTCTTACTCAGGGTAGCTGGCTTAGATCAAACTGAATGAACTAGAAAGCAGTATGTTTGTAATGTGCTTTAGCATACAGGAATATCATCCAAGTCTTCTCTAGACTTAAGAATACAGACACTGAAGAATGACAGTCACCAATAAGACTGTGTTCAAGCTGCCACAAAACACCAACTTGTAATCAGAGGGCTTCTGTGCTAAACCAGCTTTGAGGGTTGTTGGATTCTTTTAATAATCTGTGTTGAAAAAGATTAACCCATTCTGTGAGGAGCATCTGTGCAAGAGGGACCATTCTGTCAAAACTGGCTTGAAATAAATACCAAGAACAGTTTAAGAGAACATAAGGAAATTCTGCACAGACATCTATAGTCTTGCCACTCAAAAAAGAGCTGGTATTGCAGGGATACGGGTTATTTTTGATCAAAAATGATCAGAAGTACTGAATATTAATTCTGTTTTGAGCTGGTATAACACCAAGTGCAGTGGGGTTTTGGCCCATGATTAGAGAGGTTCTGTGTGCGCTTTCATAATGCAGTAATGAAGAACTGATAGGAACAGGAAGAAGTGTCATCTTTATTTTGGAGGGGTTTTTGTTTGCTGTTCTGGATAGCTTCCATGTGTAGCACATTCCAGGAAGTCAACAGTGGTCAGACAAAAAGTCTGTGTAGCCCGTGTCCCTTTTCTGATACCATCAGATACTAATGCCTTATGAGAAATACAAAGATATGACAAGTTTATGTCTTACTTTTCTCCAAGAGCTCTCATTGCCTTCAAATATTCAGGGACTTAAAGACTGAAGGCAAGAATAGTTTCTGTTTATCTGCTAATCTTCGACAGATTTTGCTTCTCTTGAGTTTTCTTGCTTCCCTTTGAACACATGTAAACTCTCAGTATCCGCAACAACAAAAAAATTATTCACATCAATGTTTATCGGGGTTGTTACTGTGAAGAGAAATTATGACTGATTACCCATTTCTTTCTTTTACTCTTTCAGCAAGATCTGAACCCAGCTAGTAGTTCCAGCTCCTTCCCACGGAACTGCATTTTCACAGGGGGGCAAATTAAGCCTATGGTAGAATCACCATAACATTTTTTATTCCAATAACATTAGCCTCAGTGTTTCAAAATCTGAGTTTTCTGCTCTGAAGTAGATTCCATAGTATGTTTTACTATCCAAGACGGGGGTTGACATACCCATTAAAGGTTGGGGAAAGAAGCTGTCAAGCAGTTCTGATTAACCATATGGGAATATGCATGAAGTTTTAAGAATTGCATTAATACTGCACTAACTGATTGCCATAAGCCTGTACTCAGCCACAGTATGGCTTGTTTCATTTCCCTCTTGAGGAAATGGAATGGCATGCCTTACACAGATTAACCAAATTTCCCTCTTAATGTGGAGAAAATACTGGGCCACAGTCAGAGAAAAACTGAAGGTGAAGTTATTTGATGGAAAATAGGATATAGGGCAGAGTACAGATGCAAGCGTTCCCCCTGGATACACAAGAAACAAAAAGTTTGCATAATCATGTAAATGATAATAGCTTTTTATGTAAGGTAATCTCTGAACACAAGAGCTCTTTTCTTACTCCATTGGTCAGCTTGAAAGAATTAACTGCAGCACTAGCCACTGTAAAAAAGGCAAAATGTATTCTGATATTGGTAGAAAAATCTGCTTACTATCAGAGCTGCTTACTATCCTTGAAATTGTTCAACATGTTTGTGCGCATTTGTTCTTAATGTTTATGAGACTGACTTTATTGTGGTTGGACCAAAAGCCTGTGGTCTCAAGAATATCTAAGTGATATTCATTATTTGGTTTTAAAAAATCTACTGGGCTAGTAACACAGGTAGTAGTATCCCATTTTTATATTGTCATGGCATTTAGAAATGGAGCTGAGAAGTGACGTGTTTGCAGATTGAAGTTTTAGGCCTTTATGTTGTATGACTATATATAGGCAAATATATTTGCCTTCCTGTGTAAGTAGACTGTGTTTATAGACAATATCTGGATTTTGAGGGCAAAGAGAGATCAATATGCTATCCTTTTAGCATTAAAAAAGCAAAGTATAAAGTTCAAAATGAGATTACTAGAAAGGAAGACGTATTGTTGCAAATGATTCAGAGTATTAAATGGCAATATGTCATTTGCAATATCATGTTACCATTTGAAAACTTTTAACCTGGTAACTCTAAAATAAGCATAATGGAAAAGGCATGACAAAAATACCTGTCCTTTCTATTTATTTGGGCTGTGTATCTGACAGCATTTCTTTGTACACAGGTTTGTTTCCTGGTTGGGTGGTGATCAACAGTAACTTGTGCTTTGTGCATTGTGTCATTCCTTTGTCTCCATGGAGGTGCTCTGCCTAGAGGTCAGGCCCTACTGAAGTGAAATGTCAGTCTCAAGCAAAACCAAAGCTGTGACTAAGAATCTGCAGATTAGTATTTCAGAAGTTAGCATTGTCCAGCATATTTTGGATGGATTCCATCAGTCTGGACCAAAGATCCAGCAGAACATCAGCAAAGGAGGAAACCATTACTTAAAATAAGAAACAGAACAAATCAAAGCAAACCGCTTGGAAAGCATTTTTTTAAAAATACATAAATACTTGTTAATTTTTTAATGCTGTAGAGCTAGAAAAAGAACACAGTGAAAATTTACTGTAATGTGGATAAGTGTCTTCCATTGATTTTTATTTTTATTATCTGGACTGCACTCACCAGATGCACACACGAGGTAAAATAATCCGGAGAAAACATTACAACAAACTACTCCTGTGAACTGCAGTTGGCAGAGGTGCTCTCGCCTCAGAAAGTTCACATGATGATGTGTTTAAAGCACAAAGTAGTGTTTCAAAACTACTGATAATCTGTGATGATGTATCTTTGTGCTCTTTATACTTCTAAAGCTATTAGTTCTTTCCAGACGTTTGATTCCTTGAACTGAGTGAAAGCAGAGCTTTCAAAGAGTAAACAGGTTCCTGCTGGAAGGCAAATGAACCCATTCATTTCTTAGTCCTTTAGCAAGACCAGGGTGTAGCTGAAGATGTCTGTCTGGATTGCTAAAATCTACAAATCACTCCTTTGAATCCACCACAGGCTGAACTTGCTGACACTCCTGCTGTCACTTACCTAAAACGCGTTCCTGTTGCCCGACTCTCTGTGGGCTGGTGTGTTAATCCCAAGGACGGCTCTTGCAGAGTGCAGTGATCAAAAGAAGATACAGCTGGTACAGGCTGGCAGACGGTGGGAAAGTGTCGATTTACTCCAGCCAAGGATTTGGCCACGAGGTTTGAACCAGATTGAAAATGAACCTACCTGTTGCGCTTCTGGAGTCCCTGTTGCTTTGAGCACACTTAGGCTTTGATCTTAAAGTAAGGCTCTTGAAAATTGCAGTTGCTCTCAGTTGCTTAGGACCCTTTTCTGTGCGAAGATCACAGTTCAGTATTAATTTAGGATATTTCATTGCCCTGATGTATTCTGGTTGGATTGCTGTCTGTTTGAAAAAACTGCCAGTTCCTGTGGAACAGTTGCCTTTGTAATAGCAGATTTTGAAATTTCATCCAAGGATCCAACCACCAAGGAGCTGAAGTAGACGAAATTGGGCACGGAGTTTTGCAACTGATCCATGGTACTGCATCAGTTTTCTGACACAGCTGATTGAGTCTGGTTATCCAAGGGCAGCCTGATCTACTCGTAGCTAGACTCTGGTTCATGCTTCTAGAGTGTATGGGGTCGTCAGGCAGAGTCATGTCTTTTCCAGTGATGTCAAGTCTCAGCTTAGAGGGAATTTTTCTAAGATATGCCATCTTGGATTTGTCTGTATTAAAATGTCATTTGACTGTGCTTAAACTGTCTCAGGGTATCTTGGTTGCAGTATCACTGTGGCTGCTGCCTACCTTCCTCTTAAACCTGGAGATGTTTGGAATTTTTGATCATAATTTAGGGTAGTATTTTGCTTAATTTCTCCAGAAATGTCCCTATTGGTCAATAAAGGACATCACCAAGAATTGGAATGACCCTTTCTTCTCTTTTGAGCCCACATTTCTTCATTCTGGTACACTGTTATGTTTGTGAGCATGTTTGTATCTACTCTTCATTTATTGGGCTAGTGAAAGGGAACAAAGTACTGTTATTTGTACACAGGAAAGAAAAATAGGCGAGCAAAGTTTGTATTCATTTGCTGTTAATCATATTCTAAGTTGTTCCATGCAGCAATTCTATTATCTTTTCTAATTTACTATTTAAACACGTTGTAGCAATGCAGAACTGCATATTGAAAAGGTCCTAAACACATAACTCAGTAATTAATAGCATACAATCTCTAGTATACTAAAAATTGCTCCAGGAAAAACTGAACTTAGAGATCTGGAGAGATTCCATTTTCCCAGGGGGATATCAAAGGCTAGGTGCATATTTGTTAAACATCCGAGATTGTAATGAGTTTTCAAAAAATACACATACATGAAAACATCTTTACTGCATATCTTACATCCTTGCCAGTGTTTTGGGGTTTTTTCAAGTATAGCCTTTTAATTAAAATGACACATCCTGAGATACCTAGCAAGGGAGCCGCAAATCCCTTAAGGAAGGGTTGTACTGCACATGCTAAAACATACACAAAGTGTGAAGCAGTAAATTGTATAGACTAGGTCTCCAAGTTAACCAGTAGTATTTTGTCTTTATTTTTAAGGAAGGCTGGGAGTGTAATCCAGTTGTGAATCATGCCTGTTAAAACCCAGCCAGACGTTATTGGGTGTGAATCTGTCTTTACACACACTACAGCACAGGTTAGCAAAACCCTTTGCTGCAGCTGTTTAAAAGGAAACTTCCTTGCCTTTAGTTTCATGAAGTGGATGTGTTTTTTCTAAGGATTCCACTTTGTGGAAGAAAGCCTTGAAAATACTTTCCTAGTTTTAAGACCTGCAAAATAGGTCTGAGTGCTAAAATCTTTATTCTACTTATGTTCTCTCCGCTTATATAACCCTCCACCCTCTTGAGTTTCCTATTGAACTTTGCAACTTCTTTAAACACGTAGGCTGAGGAGCCTGTGTGAATATTCCTTTCTAGCTTCTGGTGTGTCAATAGATGGGATCGTAGTTGCTGAAAATGTGCACATGGAATATCACTGTGTGCTCATGTACCTATGAGTGCATATGTGTTTCTGTTCCTGCACTTTAGACAGAAGTTTATGGCCAAGTCTGCCAGATCCAACTAAGGTTATAAGAACATGGAATGTATACATGGAAATAGAGCTTTCCTTCCCTAAAAGCTTCAGTGAAGGATCTAGTTCACAGCCTGCTTGAGTGCAAAGCTTGAAAGGTTTCCTTTCAGTCTCTTTTGAGTTATTGGTGAATAGAGGGAAAAAATTATTACCCAGCTGAAAGCATTTTTCCCACTCCTCAGTTATTCAGATATGGCAAGAGGGAGGTGTATTCTTTGGGAGTTTTAATTTTTCTAAAAACAGTCCTCATCTCTGGAATGAGAGCAAGCAAAGAAGTTTTGTTACAGAGCATAGTTTAAGAGGAGGAAAAAAGAAAAAAGGAGAAGCATATAAAATAAAGCTTGGCTAAAGACCCAGTATCACCACAGTGAAGGATTCAACTGTGAGGGATCTATAATAAAATACTGTTATCAACTTTATAAGCGGTCAAATTATCTTAAAAATCTCACTAGGAAATAAAAAAGAAACTTTGCTGAGGACTTTTCCTGAAAACCTTTATAATCCTTTCAGAATCTGTAGGGATTTTGAGTCAGAGATGTGTCAGATAACTGTTTCTCTTAGTTAATAGTAATTTTGACAAAACTCTCCATATTCCCATTCAAGAGTTGGATTTTTGGCACAAACTCTTCAAAACTGTTTCAAGACGAATATTAAACTCACAAGCAAAGCAATTTCAAAAATAGTCATGCCTTTGTGAATGGCCTTTGTGTTTATGTCTATGTAGAGGTAGATGGAATAGAGTTGTGTATCTACCTTTTTTATGGGTTACCTGCTGGCAACTTCAAGCAAAACGTGCATCAATTTTTTAAGCTGAGAATTAACTTATGCACTTCCCTTTGAAATACATGAACAGAAGAAAATAGATTTTCATAGCTTCTTGTGAAAGTCGATCTATAAACTGAACCAAATGTAGATTAGGAGCAAAAGATGCAAGTTTACTGCTTCTTTTTGTCTGCTTTTTGTTTCATTAAAGTGCTGTAAGGAACAACTTGTCTTGCATTCCTATGCTAATAGGACACACTAATCACGGGAAAAGGTGATTCTGGTTTTGTTCAGGTTTATGAATTACGGGTTATTATTGGAAATGGCTCATTTACTCTGTATGTGCCTGAGACAGTAAGTCTGAGTCCTCTGAAGCTTTTGTAAATACACGTTGCAGAATCTTCCCAGACTGAGATGTTTGCCTGTTTGTAGCTGGCTAATCCAGAAGTGGTTCCCTGATAAGGTTAATGCCCAGTTAATTGCTCCTAGCCTTGACACACAGTTTAATTGGTATTTGGGCAACATATGTTTGTTGCTTGTTCTGCGTAGAATTCTAGCGGATGTAGTGATGCAAACTACAGGCTGGTGGAGGGCAAACAAAATAAATACAGTATTTTATGTTCTTTTAATTCAGGGCCAAGTGGATTTGGATGAAGTGTTTATTTAGTTTGCTGGCTGCTTCAGATGCTGTGGCATATTGATTCCTTTTATTACTCGCAGCCATTTAACCTGACCTCTCTCAGATCCAGTATTTTAAAAGCCATAAATTTTAACTTTACTTATGAGCAGGGATTGAAATGCTGTGGAGGCCTTTTTATTAGCAGAGCTTTCCCTTACTCCATGTTCATGTGTCACCCATGGCAACAATATTTAGAGCATCTTAAATGAGAGCGGCTGTTGGGCAGCTTGGTGGTGATGGGGTTAGCAATAAAAAGAGCTCATAAATATCTCAAGTGTGTAGGATTCACTGATCAGAGTGTGGGCAGGTGTGCAGAAACAATGTCATTATTAGCAAGAGGTATCCTTTTCCTGATTATTTGGTTAAAAATCTCTCTTTTCTTACCCTTAATGTTCACAGATAAGGAAGATTCATTTTTTAATTGCAAGTTGAATTGCTACTATTGAAATGTACTTTCCGTTGTTGTTTTGGCGTTTCTTTTACAATGATCATCTTCCTTGGTTTTTCAATAGCCTAAATTAATCCCCAAACTACACTTAAAACAGTCTTTAACATGCAGCTCATATAAGTATTTATAAAAATGTGTCCAGGCCAAGACTGGATGCATGGAAATGACATACCACTCTTTGAAAAAGAAAATAATTATGAGTAACATGATTATTACAAGAGAATTTCTTTCTGCATTCACACGTGAAGAACTCAAATAAGCTTTGAGTTAGTGAAGAAAACACAAAGTTTAATACGAACTTTTTGCATCGTTCTAAGTTTTTGCTTCTGATTTAAATTTGTAATTTTTAGAAATATTATTTCAGGCTTAATGACTAAGATTGAGTAATAATTCAGCAGCTTATTTCAAAGTAGGCTTAAGGCTTAACAAAATAGATCATAACCATGAATTCAGCGAAAGCTTTGGCTGGCTTTCTTCTGTTCTGCCACTGAAGAAGTTTCCTTGTCTGTCCCACAGATCGAAGGTAACATCTCATACCATTAAAAGTGACTTTGTTTAAATATTAGTGCAGGGACTCTTTACTTCATGTTAAACTTTGGCCTGGGAACAAAAATGTTGGTTTAGTTTGAGAAGTGTAATTTATATCAATTAATCTCAGAGAGTGTCACATTTCCCAGTCTTTTTTAAAGCTGGATTTGACCTTTTCAGAGGGCGGGTGTGGAAGTAGAAATAAAGCAATCACAGGGCACTGGAATTTTTTTGCTACTACTGAGTTCCAGACTGATCAATTTACAGGGTGCCTGAAATCACTGGGGGATCTTATTTTCTAAGAACTGGACTTTTTCCTGTCTGCGTTGCTTCTCCGATAGCAGTTTTCCCCTAGCAGGTTGTAACAGCTATATCTGAAGTCAATTTAATATACATAAATATCCTTGAGGAGAAAGCCTCTGCTTTGTGGAAGATAAGGTAACTTGATTTATATTGGGACCTGTTTGGAGGGCAAATGCTTCAGTTTGCCCCAACTGGAGGGAGAACACTAATCTGCTGGAGAAGCAGGGATTCCGATGCCTAGGAAAACTTTTCACTGGTTGCAGAGCTGTGCTGTGGAGGGGAAGGTTATGTGAGAGGTTAAACTTGTGTAACCAAATGGAGAAAACAAATGACTTCAACAGAGAAGATCAGAGGGGATTTATGCAAAGGCAGGCTTGGCTGTCTTTTGTCCGACGTTCAGCACTAACCTGGCTCCTGCACGTGCCATTTCGCTGAGGCTTTTGCTTGAACCTCTACTTCTGCTCCTAATTCTGAGCTTTATTGTTGTTGCGCTGTGAAACTTGTTAGCGTTTTTGAGATGTTTAGTGGCGTACATACCCTTTAGGAAATGTGGGCGCATTTCACTGCAGCGTTGCTGTTTGTTAGTGATCAGACTATGAAAGCAGCACACGGGCATAGGTTTCTAAGGTGACAGGAGTGCATTTTCACCTCGTGTCTAATGGCTGCCTTTTTCCAAGCACTTCCCCTTCAGCTGGCTAAAGCTCAGCCTACCTTCTGGGCCCCAAATTGAGAACCGTCATTATTCATAGCTGAAATTGCAGTTTGTGCAAATGTGGGCTAAATTGCAATCATTATATGTAGTAAAATAGATTGAAATATCTGTAAATCTGAAGACTGTGGCTGGCTCTTTTAATCAGAGAACTTGTTAAATTCTCCCCTGCTTTGATTTCTCTTTATTAGATTTTTTTTTTTCCCCCTGTCAGGTGTGGGGTTGTTCCGTGTTCAGTATTTCTGCTTCTAATTTGGAATGCTTGGATTGAGGTATAATAAAATGAGCCAGACAATATATGTTGTCTTTAATATGTGAGTGCAAGATAGTGATTTTTCTCTTGCTTTTTATGAAGCTCTTCATAGTCTTTTCTATGCTGCCTGTATAAACTAATGTTGAAGAAAAGGCTACAGTGCGATCTAAGGTTTTTCTACAAAAATGTATTAAAGCTCTTCATTTGAAAATCACAAGCTAAATGATATAATGACTTTCAGATTCCTCCTTCCTAAATCATTCTCTGCATTGAATTGATTGATGATTGAGGAAGTAGCTGAATATAAAAATGTAAGTGAGAGGGAAAAATCCTTTGTAGTTGTGCGTACTGTGAGTCCTACCAGAAATAAATGAAACTACATTAAACAAAATGGTTCAGAAAGAGTGGCACATGAAGTAATTTGTCCTGTAGAGTGAGCAGTCAGATGAGTTAGGCTGAGGCAGGCCTGAGTTCAGCGAGGCCATCGTGAATGGTGCTCAAGATGTGTGTCCAAAGCAGAAGAGGTGCTGAGCTGTACCTGCTTCCTTAGAAGCTGTTGGCAGATCTCACTGAGTCCTCCCACTAAAGAAGTCACCCCTGGTGCTTCATGGTCAGACAGCTGTTTGCCTGCTAAAAGCAGACGTGTGCTCTCTTCAGCACCCCAGTATCCACAGGGCAGAACGCTCACTGTTTTCCAAACCATTTTCTCTTCCCTAGAACCACATGAACCTCCATCACGTGCCAAGCAATAGGAACCTGGGATGTGTGTGTTTGGGGCACTGGTAGAAACAGAGCCAAATTATTTCTCATCAGTTACAACTTTGTGTTCATTCTATTTTCTCAGTCTCGGTGATGCTTTCTCTTCTTGTTTCCTCTGTAGCTGTTTTTTACCTCACTCTGTCTTTCTAAATGTAAATAGGAAATTAGCCTAGCTCACACAGATGTGTTCCTCTAAATATTCTCCTTTGGCCATATTCTGATAGTTCTGATTTTTGAGAAGAAATATGATCTAAAAAATAAAGTTAATGATAAGTATATAAAATGTTTACTTTTTAGACTGTCTTAGAAGTTGTATTTCATATAGAGAGTGACAATGATTCATGACTTCTCTTCATTTCCACTCTCTCTGCACGTGCCTTTGGGGTGGCTTGCATTGCCCACAGGGCTGTGTGATTTGTTTCCCTTTGATTTTCATGACTGACATCTTGCTTTTGGCTTATTTCCTTCTGCTGGAGTATAAAAAAAAGAAGAGAATGTGCAGATGTGGGGAAAAGATAATCTTGGAAATACCTGAAACTAATAATAGTAATAAAAGAACAGAAAGCAGGTTTACTTTTACTAGTACATTAAGGAAAAAAATAAATGTGTGTTAGCCATGTTGGCACTGAGCAGAAGATTGAGGTATGTGTAAATACCATCCTTCAGTTGGAGGATGCTCAGTTACAGGTACCATGTAAGAACCAGCAATTTGATTTCAGCTACTCGTAGGCAAGTGGTGACGTCAGTCGTTGTTTTCTCTCATAAATTCAGTGGAGATGCATCAAGTAATTCACCATTTATAAAAATAATAAAGTGGATGCTGCAGTTGGCTTTTTATCATTGTACTACAAGAAGCAGTAAAAGGAAGGCTCAAGAATTTAAAATCCATAAAAAGAAGCATTTTTACACAGTAAACACTTGAATTTCTCGCTGCCAGACTGTATTTCTGTATTCAAAATTCGGTAGGGCTAGATACAGACACACACACCATGTATCCCCAGAAATGCTTGTTAATAACTTGTAAAAGATGAGAACGTTTTGTATTGATTATTTGTTGGCTTGGAGGGGTTTTTATCCATGAGGAAAAATTTGTGTTTTCAGGCTTGCAGCAGTTCTAAATGCCTGCAGAAATGGAAAAGATACTGGGAAGGGCAGGAGAAGGAAACTTCCCTAGCTGGAATGGTGACGCTTGTCCATTACGGAGTCTTGTGCATTTCTCTGCAAAGCACCCAGTAATAGATGCTGGCTGAGAACACAGGGGGACAGGTCTCCCTGCTTAGGGAAGCTCCTCAGCTCTTGTATCTTTATTTATCTGTGCTCTAATATGTGATTGCTGCAGCCTTACAATGACAGGGGGGAAAAAAAAGGAATAAAAACTGAATTGCAAAAAATATGAGATTCTCACTGTTGCTAGTGAAATCTCAGACTGAATTTTTACAGTCTTAGAATGGGTCAACGAAATGCTTAAATACTAATCTGCTGGATTTCCCCAAGCCCTGGGCCCAGACGGGCCCTGCTGGAGGCGGGGATGTGGCCAATGCTGAAATTGCCCTGAAAGCAGCCCTGGTGGATGCTCCTCCTTGGAGGTGCCACCTGCACCGAGCGAGCGTGCTGGGTGCCCACTGCCCACAGAGGGCTCCTGCCGAGCAGCCCGCCGAGGCTGGCTGCCGACAGAGAACGGAGAAAAGCTTTTTCTCTGCTCATCAGTGGCTTTCACTTTGCCATCTTCTACACCATTATGCTCGCCTTGGTTTTGCTGCTTCTCAGCCTGAGGTAGGCACTGCAGTTAGTGCCTCTTACTGATGTACAAGGTTTTGGTGATTTAAAGCACCTCTGTGCTGTACCCAAGTCATTTCTCTAACTCCGTTTGAGCGCTGGCTGATTTGGTAATAACGGCAGTCTCCAGAATGGCAATTAGTGAACAGAAGAAGGTTGCGCTGTGTGACCGAGCAGCCAGGCTTCCCTTAAACCTGTTTGTCTCTGCACACCGCCACATGCACCCCCCTGCAATCCCGCTTGTTTTCAGCTACATATCAGTCTGCAGGCAATGGAAGTGTAAATTGCTTTATGTCGGCACTACTGACAAGTCTCTATTTGGTGCCAATTCTTAGCTATTTTCCTTTTAAGAATTCACTGATCAGACTTTACTAGTTCAGAATTACCTGCACTCTAGTATTGCTAAAATCACAGCATATAGTACTGACCCTTCTCTTCTGTGACCCTTGAATCCCTTCAAGGCATGACAGTGTATGGACATGCCTCTGAAGGGCTTCTGTTTTTTCTCCTGTTGCTTGTGTTAGTATCACTTGAAAGTTGAAAGCAAACGCACTTGTGTTCTCAAAGACAGAAGGCATATTGCAAAGCAAAGTCTCTTCCTCCGTGTTTCTGTGACACATTTACAGTTCTGCCATAGGAAAACTAAGTGGATGCTACAGAGGCTTTTAAATTAAGCTGTGAATTTCTTCATTGATTGGAGTGCACGCATTCATTGAACTTTGTTCTTTACATGTTCTACTATCATTTTGTTAATACTAATTAACACAAATGCTGCCACAAAATAAAGCCCTTATAAGGCCAGACAGTCAAGCATTAGACGAGAGGGAAGGTTTGGGAGGCATGAAACGGTATTTTCTGTGTTTTTCTATGAGGTGTTTTGTTATGCCTATAAACAAGGAAAGAGGCAATAACATCATTTATGTTAAGCTGTACTTTGCTTGTTTCTTGAAAAATCTGCTGTGTGTGTTGATATCATAGCACCAGTTTCATCTTGAAGAAAAAGGTTGGATAAGACTTTGAGAGAACTAATAATATCTTCTCACAGGAGAAATGTGTTTGAAAATATCAACCATTCATACAACCTGTCTCGTTCTAAAAAGCAAAACTCTTGTTGTGTAGCACCGTTTATTTCTGTGAGTCTAAAGATAAGGCTGTCCTTGAGACTGTTTGCAGTGTCCGGTTGGACTTTGCTGACAAAGGGGGAGGAAGTGGCCCCATCCTTTTCACTGGTGCAGCTTTACAGTGGTGCAGGGCGAGCCAGCCATTGCCCATCACTTTGTCAGGCCTGTAAATTATGTGCTATTCCCTCCAAGTCTGAATGGGGATATCTGCTGAACTAGGTTTAACTTGATGTTATTTTTAGAACAAATTACATTGATTGCATACTATTTCAAAGGCCCCAAGTAATAAAGAACACAATTAAATGTATCGGACTAGTTTAATTTCTCTGTGTGGTTTTTGGTATGAAAACTTAACTATTTGTTTTCCAGACTGTTCTGGCAAAGATTTTGGTCCTACTCTGGGATTAAAGAAGTCCAGTTCCCTTGAGAGTCTTCAGACCGCCGTGGCTGAAGTTAGGAAGAACGAGCTCCCTTTTCACAGACCCAGACCTCACGTGGTCCGGGGTCGGGGATGCAATGAGAGTTTCCGAGCTGCCATTGACAAGTCTTACGATGGACCTGAAGATGGAGAAGAGGGTATGTTGCTGATGGCACTT
Source organism: Sclerurus mexicanus (assembly GCA_013396755.1). NCBI lineage: Eukaryota > Metazoa > Chordata > Aves > Passeriformes > Furnariidae > Sclerurus > Sclerurus mexicanus. The sequence goes on along the minus strand of VWZF01004115.1, from coordinate 160,270 downwards.
ATTGAGGGAGCCACCATCACTTAGCGCTGCTGAGGGCCGGCTCAATAAGGCACCATGAGCAAGTGCTTTAGTCCAGTTGAAGCTGATCACATTTTAAAAGCTGCTCACGTCTGCCACTGAATAGAGCTGTCTTTGCAGTACCCCATCCAACCTTGACTGGGTTTAGTGTAAAGTCTTTCACTGATCTCCTTTGGGGCAGGGGTGGGTTGGAGGATTTAGAACTCAATCCTTAAATAATTATGTTTTTCAACTTCAAGAAGCAGCTGCTTTCTTCAGATTACATTAAAAATTATCTTGCTTGTTTTACAATTCCCCCTTTTCCAACCAGGAAATTTGTTTCATGTTGTAGATAAGGCAGAGTGTATTGATAGCACCCTGCTGCTCATTCTGTCACCATGGGTTTATAGACCCCAGTCTGGAAATACATCTCGTTCAGCATGGAGCATAAAACTGTGCTTGGATCCCGAGCCCCCCAAACAGAAACAACACAGCTCTTCTCCAACCAGACAGAACAGTTTATCTATTTCGTGTTCAGCCATTAAAATAGAAACATGCCAGGGAGTGAATGAAATAATTTTGTTATGTAGGTTGGTTATGTCAGTCACCAGAATCTCTTGTTGAAGTAAGCTCTCAGTGTTTGCATCCCAGCACATTGGTTTTCTTGAGCTGATGGAGGTTAACAAGCTAGATTTCAAATGGAACAGTGCTTTACTCTGTCAGGATTTTTGAGTCAGGAACAATAACTAGAAAACAATTCACTAAAATAACTCTATTTAATTTGCAATACAAATCTGCCTGAATCCACTAGATCTGTTTAGTCTGCTTTGTAAATTATTCAATTAAATGAGTAAGTGTTGTGAGTCATTTGAACACTTTGTAGACACTCATGCTGTATTTCACATGTTTGCATTTCAGTGGCCCGTAGCCATCCTCACTGCTTCTTTTTCATTCTGTGCAGATGGTTTCTCTGATAAGAGCTCTCACTGTGGTCAAGAAGCTCAGAATGTGGAATCTGCCCCTCCGGGGAACCCTGAAATAGAAGATGCAGAAAGCAAAGCAAAAAAAGACAAAAAAAACAGAGAGAAGGAGAAGAAAAAGGGCAAATCTAAAATGAAAGAGAAGAAAAGGAAGGAAGAAAGTGAAGATCCAGAGAAGAAAAAGAAGAAGGGCTTTGGTGTCATGTTGAGGTACGGCATTTTGCAAAGCAAAACAGCCATGCATTCTCATTACAAGATAGGAAACAACTGATGCTCTCATAAAGTAGTGGAAAAATTATTTCACTTGGACTCAAATAATGTTGATGTTATTGAAAAAGAAAGCAGTTTATACTTTTACACCAAACTTGTAGCTGTGGCAGAAGACATTTGGCAGGCAAAATGTCTTTTTGTGCCTTTGAAATGCATTTCCATATGTCAGAAAAGATTCAAGGTTTCAGGCTTAAAACAAGCGTGTTTCGGTGGGGAAGGATTTGTGAGGAGCATTTCTGGGTAACGCAAGACCCACTCCCACACTCAGACCTCTGCCTTGCTTATCTGCTTCCCTCATGAGCCGCAGGGAGAGCAGGAAGCCTTGTGTTACCGTGAACCCTCTAGTAACCTTTGCGGTTGCTAAAAAACACTAGCTATGATAAAATTTTTGCTTCGTAGCTTCAGCCATTGCCTGCAGTGGACTAAAACTCCCTGTCCTCCCTGCCCAGCATGCAAGTGTTTAGATTTCTTCTCTGGCTGTTTGTTCTGTGGCTTTATTCTCCGGAATCGTCAGAGTTCTTAAAGCTGTTTCCTTGCTGTTGCTGGAACCTGTGGTGCTGTAGGCACTCTGGCTGTTATCACCCCTGCCCCAGGTGCCTGTTGACTCTCTGGGGGATTTAATTTTTTTCCATTTGAGTAGATCTTTGCGGCTGATATAGGGTATGTGATGAAATTTAATGGTCACCTGGAGGAGGTTAGACTGAATGACCATGTGGTTACTTATGGCACTGAACACTTAACGTCAGCTTTAGGAGGCTACTGGTGTTTCTTGGCATGCTGTGTTGTAGACAAGCCAGATATATATATAAAAGCCACAGTCATTGCTTAGGCAAAGCTACATTTAACTAGTAATCTAAGACATTCATCTGCAAGATCATTCACTGATAATGGTCTTCATTAGGACAGTAATATATGAACTTGCATTACAGCTTTCAGTTGCTATGTCCTCTGGAGTGAAATTATTTGTGCTTTATCAACATGAAAGGTTTTAGCTGACTTTCTCCCATATATCAGCAAGAGGAATCCTCTAAAAATTGTCCTATCAACTTTTGAGCACTGTAGAGATATGTCAAAAGTATACAGGCATGCGTACGTGCCTAATTTGCATGATTTCAACAGTTGTTAGTGTTCATAAGATGAAGGTGTGTGGGTACACCACTCTGCTTTCAAATGAGGTTCTTGAGGAATACTGAGGAGGCATCCATGCACACCTGTGCATTGCACATGCACTTGTGTTCATCCTGTTTAAAGAAACAGGGCTTAACGTGGAACACTGAATAATTAGGAGGGGGATTTCAAAAACTCCTTGGTGTGAATAGGGAAGAGGAGAGGAATGGCACGGACGTCTGACAAAAGGATAAATATTGTTTCATATATCACAGATCTATGGCAGAATGAAAGTTTGAATTGCTAAGTCTTACAGGGGTATGATGACTGAGCTAGAAAGAACATGGAATGACATCAGAATCCAAAGCAAGCTATTGTAGTTGGCAAAAACTCTGATAATGGTCAATATGCAAAGCTGAGAGCAATAGGTTGCCATTTTTAGTGATTGCCTTTTTCAGACTGTATTTCACATTTTGGTAGTACACAAGGTTCATACGTCTGTTCTTTCTACAAGTTTGTCTTTGGTTTAGGTGGATACTCTTCCCAGCAGACAGTAATTGTTGATAATATTTATCTATATGTCAGCACAGAAGGGGAATTTCTCTCCCACACCATTGAAAATCTCTCAAAAAACAAAGCTGGAAGCAGCATGTTATAATAAACAGAGAAGGAGGAGTAGGTAAGAGCTAACAGTTCAGCTGGGAGGTTTTTAGAGGTTCTGCATTCTTGTCGGTGTTTCTTTCTAGAATTTATAAAACTGTTCTTGAAAAGAAATTCCTCCCTGAAAAGGTGAGAGTCCAAAGGAATCCCAGCTATGATAGATGTGAAGGAGGGGTGCTGACCTGTAAAGTAATAATTGAATAAGAGAAAACCATGTGAGTTTACTGAAGAAATGAGGGCCTAATGTCCTGTGCAAGATGAGCCAACCCAAGCTGGTGTTTTTTCAGGGAGAAACTGCTGTGTATGACATGAAAAAAAAGGCAAATTAATTTGAATGTTTCTAAAAGAAGCAACAGGAAACTAATGGTGGAATTTAGAACAGGTCAAATACTGACTAAACTTTAGATTCAAGAGGTATTTTACTGGAGTTTTGTACTAACGTGGAGGGTGAGGAGTGTCAGGAGGGCTGGGGAGGAGGAAACGGCAGCAAGAAGGTTTGAATGATCCAGTGTTTTAGCAACGTGGATGGAAAGAAACATCCAGATTTTCTTATGACGTTGTGGGAATGAAACTGGCATGTTTTATTGGTAGAACATCTGTGGAAGGAAAGAGAGGAGTTTAAGGTGACATAAGTTGTGAGCTTCTGCAGCAGGCAAGGTGGCTACTAATTCTTGGTAGCTTAAGAGAAAGAAGTAGAAGTATTTAGAAACCGGGATGAGCTCAGGTTTGTTGGTTTGTTGTTTGGGCTTTTTTTAGTTTAAATTGGAAAGGGAACCTGCCGTAGGAGGTATTAGGAAGCTGTAAGCGAGTAGAAAGCTCAGTGGAGAAGGAAACTTGTAGTGTGCCTTTTGTAGAATCAGTGGTGGTTGTGCTGTGATCCCCCAGGTGTGAGACCACCAAAAGCAGGAACAAGGAACAGAGCTCTGCCAGACTGACCGAAGAGAAGGAGCCAAGGGAAAAGAAGCTATGACAGCAACTGGCAGGAGTGGGAAGAGGATGTATCTGCCTGGGAGCAGGCAGTGTCATGATTTTTTTTAACTAATCCAGTGACTGCAGCCCTGTGACTAATTGATCCTACCAGGAGCTGGAACCCTCATTCTGGTATGTTCATGCTCTTTGTAGTTTGTGAGCAGCTTTGTTCAGAGCTGTTTCAGCTGTGCCTGCAAGTACTGCTGTGCTGTGTAGATGCATCCAAACAGAAAAACAGACTTACTGAGCCCATGTCAAAATTGGCTGGAGATAAGTAGGAATTGATCATCTGTGGTGAAAGCTCCAGGACCAGAAGGACAATGAAAATATTTCTGAGATCTTGCCAGAAGGCTCAGTGCTAATTAAGACACATGTACTTTCTGGCAAGTGACATGAGGTCAGGTGTAAAGGACAAAAGAAAGTAGAATTTGAGGGTAAAACAGCTGCTGGAAAAGTCACACTTGTCTGTGATGGGATTTTGGTGCTGTACTTGCTGGGTCACATATACAGCTGTAAAAAGTTTTACCTTGATGGTAAGGCCATGTGAATTGACTGGCTTCTGCCTTATAATCAATAACAAAGCATTTCAAGATATTAAAACAAAACCAAAGTATTTATCTGTAGTACAGGAATCACTGAACTTTAGTCTTTTGCATCTGAGATTTTGAACATATTGGAATTGCTACTGCATTGGGTTTTTGCCTTTTTTTTTTTTTAAATTTAACAACAGAAAATAGCAAAGCTGTTAGCAGTTGCTAACAGATTTCACTTAGTGCCTCATCTGTTGCTCAGCTGCTATTTACTTGTAGTTCCTGGTCTTTTTTTACACATACAAAAAGAAGAATGATTGCTTCCCTGCTAAGCTTTTCTTTGATTGAAGCTTTATTTAGGTGAGTGTGATTCAGGGAGGCCATCAAGAAATCATGCTCATATTTTTGTAATCATTGTTTTTAAAAAGTCCTGGGTTTTCAGCCAATATTAACTGAAACTCTTGGCTGCAGCATGTTTATGACTGTGGCATTTGGAGCAAAGTGGGTTAATGTCCTGGCGATTTGAAATGCAGATGACACTGGTTAGTTGTCTCTATAATCCAAAGCACTGTTTTACTGGGGTGCAGTGTTTGTTTCCTTGAGTGGTTGGTTCTCATGCATATATTGCCTGCCTTAGTTCTCAATGTGTGTATGTGCTGTGGGAAGAACAGAAGTTGACTCTCTTAACTGTCTTTATGTAACATTGGCCAAGAAGCATTATATTTTTCTTTTGGATGTTTTCTGGCATATTTTTCCGTCATTGTTCACTAATAACCCACCACTAGACAACAGACAGCACAGCAAATGGATATTGCATATCAGGAAAACAACTCCATTAAATACTTCCATTACTGGAGCTGTGACTAAATGTATACTGGAGTGTCAGGGACAGCTAATGTCTAGCATCTCTACTGAATCTTTGTCAGAACTGAAATAATACTGAGTTCTGTGTAGGCACACAAGAGCAAAAAGATTTCCCAATGCCACGTTTGATTCTTGGTTCATCATTTGCTCACATTGAGCTGACTGATTCTTTCAGGGCACCGTGAGTCTTAGAAGATGGCTGGACCTTAAATGAGTTTCCCTATACTTCTTTTGGAAGGTGTTTAGTATTTTCAGGAGAAATACTACAGTGAAACAACATATTTGTGCCTTCGTATAAAGGTGTGTAGAGTCATTGGTTTGGAACTGTCCAAAGCTTTGTGAGGTGGGTTCTGCAGACTGCTTGGAAGGGTTAATTAACCTCTTGGTGCAGGATGTTAGAAATCCCCGATGCTGAATACTAATGGAAAGCACCTTATCACTTGGGACCAGGAACGCAAAGCTGATCTAACCAAGAGTTTAATAAAATAAATAAAAAAATTATTCCTCAGTTTGCTGGGTGATGAAGTCCAGATTTTAAATTTGTGATCTATAGTTATTTAATTGCCGTGCTTTGAAATACGATCAAAATATTCTCTCCTAACAAAGTAGGCTTTGAATTTCTAAATGAAGTTGGCAGAAAACTGAAGCTTTAAATCACCAGGGAAATGTGACCTCTGCTGTGCAGTGCTGCTGCGTGTCCTAATCCCATAGCAGCGGTTAGAGTGCTGGAGAATAATAAACATAGGTCTATGGCTCTCCCACTACCTTTTCCGGATAGTGACAGTAAAAATTCTGGACAGCCCTTTCCACTTCATGAGTGTGAAGGTAAGATAGGTAATGGACTGCAGCCACACCAATGGCATTTTAATAGGTAGCTCCCCCAGGCAGAGACCAGGAGGCTGAAGTCATAATTTTTTTCTTTTTTTTTTCTTGTGGTATAAAGATCTAAGAGCCAATGTGTACTTGGTGACTCAGAGTAAGGACCTTTGCTGAACTGGAGTGCAGTGGGAAGGCACCCTCTCATTCAGTCTTCATTTCTAGGCTGGATTCAGGAAGGAAAAAGCAACCAACCTTCTTCACATAAAGCAGCGCTTGTCACCTTGAATGTTTCGCTAGCAAATATTTTCTAAATTAATATCGGTGAGAAAATGTCTATTCCCCCACCAATACTGCACATCAACCATGACTTGCATATTCGTGCAGGTATACATCTAACTGCAAGCCCAGGGAGCAGGAATATATACGTGTACATTAGTCAGATTTGCTTTTTCTCTTCAGAAAGAGTGCAATTTCCCACATAATAGTTCATCTTAAATTATTTACCTTCCATTTCACAATATGAGCCATGAATATTTTATTTTTTGTCCCTTTAATTTGCCAATTTTCCTTTGAGCTAAGTGCCTTAGTGATTTTAATTTTTCATTCTAGTTGGAAGACAGAAATGACCCTTTTTTCATTACTACTATTATAGGCCTTGTGCTCAGAATGATACTTTTTACAACCAGCAGTGTTGAGCCTGTAATGGTATTGCAGAGTAGATAGCATAATATACAGATATTGGCTTGCACTAAGTATGGCACTATGATAACTTAGGGAGAGGGATTTTTTCCTGCTCTCTGTTACCTTTGAAAGTTGAATGTTACAGAAGAAAAGGTAGCAATGGAATGAAGAAGGAGCAAATAATAAAGATGTGTCTTGGAGAGAGGTAGTGTATATAATTTCTTAATGTTTTTATGTGTGTCTGATGCTGGAAATTAATATGGACATGAATAGATTTTAAAAAAACTAAACAAATACAACTGGATTAAATTATGTTTTTAACTAGGCTAAAGTTATTTTGGATTTTTTTTTGTCCTCAGTTGCAAACTGATCTTGGATGGATAGTGTGTATTTGATAGATAGCATCAGTTAATGAAGCAAACGAGTTGTTTAGAGGCCTTGGTTTCCTTTTGCCTAATAAAATTCCCACTTTTCAGACAGGTAAATTAGTGTACAAAACTTTTCTTTGCTTTAAGGAGTGCAAGAGCATGAGTGAGAGGAGATACCTAATCGATGTAACTTAGGTTTGTCAAGTGGTTTAAACTAAAAACAAACAAACAAACATTGCATTTTACATGTATGACTTTTTCTTTTCCTCCACCATATTAATTCCTCCTTGGATGCATTCACAGTCAGGCTACAACAGAGAAAATAAGGGGGTTTTGTACTAAAGATGATCATGTGGACTGCCTACTAAAGGCTGATTTGTTTAATTAAGCATCTGTTCTCCCCTTAATATGCATGCATAAATCTCATTAACGTTAGATGTATGCAAGTGCAGTGAAGAAGAATAGACCCCTCACTCTCATTACTGAACTTGGATAACAAGATTTATATTTACTTAACAGATCAGAGCAGAAAGTTCCCTCTGACTATTTAAAGGGACTTGAAATTACAAACTGTTTGCAAGGAGCGTGCTTTTTGTGAAATAGTTGCATGTTCACTTCAAGTTGAAATATAATTATTCAAGCCATTACTAAGCAAAAAGATAAAAAAACACCAAAGCAGTGTCCTTTGTAAGGATTAACTTTGTGCAGTAAAGTCTACTTAAATGGATGCTTGCCTTTTTAATATTGACCTCTGTGCATACCACACCCGCTAAAAGTAAACTCCAGGTATTTTCTGGAGATAACATATTTCTTCTGTGTCTGTCTCCACTCTCTCAAGAAATGCCTTCTTCAAGAAGCGTCCTAGAAAGCAAAGTGTGTTCTTGATGAATACTGAACATTGCAGCACTGTGTTTTTCCGTCACTCACTATAGTTGGCTCTCACTTGCTCTACAATCCATCTCTTATTTGAGGATAAAACTTGAATCCCAGATTTTCCATATAAATTGTTGTGCATTGGGTATTTCTGTTGGTAGTACAGATGCATTATGGTCAAAGGTCCTTGAGGGTTTAAAGTCATGCTCACAAGAATTTGAATTAAGGCTTCCTGAGCTGCATTTTAACCAATAAATATGTATTTTGCTCAGGAATACAGTGTGGGGTATAAGTTCTACCATGAGACCAAAAACAACAACAGGCTTTTGGCGATTCTCTGATTCTTGTAATATGAACTTGGTAAGTGTGGGGGTTGTGGGGAGAGACAACAATTAACAGAGTAATGATACAGAAGGAGGCTCCTGACAGATTCCTTAACTACGGAGTGCTGGCAGGTGCCAGTTTAATAGGTATTGCTATTAACAGCCATCTGTAGAGAAAATTAAATGTACTCATCTCACTGAATTATGATTTATGCCACACAAAGCAGTCAAACCAAAGTAATATTTATATTACAATGCAGAGTCATTGATTAAATGCACATGGCATCTCAAATCCAGTTGACATTTTAAGTTGAAATGATTGCAGACATGTGGCCATTTATTTAACTATTACTTTAAAAAATGTGTCTCTACTTGTTATTAATAGAAGAAAGTCAGACCTGACCAATATTTCAATAGGCTGACCTTTTGTTTTGCTGACATATAAAAGGAAAAAAAGCTCCTTTTGGGGCAGTCACAATTTCAGAGCATATGAAGTATGCTAGCTTCAGAAAAAGCTGACCCCCTGAACCACTCTGTCTCCTTTTTCCCTCTTTTTTCCACATAGGATTTTTGAAAGAAAATGAAGAAGAGATAGTTTAGGAGATAGGAAGAGTTTTAGGTTTGAGGTTAGGTAGGAAAAGGTTTAGGAGAAAAGTCTCAGCTGCTCTGAACCACAGTTCTTTCACAAAAGTTATGCTCTGTGTTTGTAAAAAATAAAAATAACATTTCCCTTCTTCATGTTATTATTGCTCAGCTAAACCTGTTAACAATTAAATACATTTTAAAACTACTCTGGCTACTCCTGTAATGGTGTAGCAGGCAAATAGTTTTATTCTTAAGAAAAAGAAAATGAGAAAGTACTAAGCCTTCGTGTGGTTTTGCTCCAGCTCGTTTTCCCCTATCGCTAGGATTCTCTGCTCTCTCCCTGATGATGCGTTACTGTCTTTCCTTTTCCCTTTTCCCCAGTGATTCTGACTTTTCCCATTTGTTAATCTCCTGTTGCCCAGTGCCTTAGCATCCCTCTTTATCTTTGTAACCTTGTCTCATTACTGCTTGCCATCCATCTTTAGCAACCTCTGGTTGGGTCTCTCCTTGGAAAAACGGTACAAAGCAAGCCTGTCCCAGTCTGCAGGCTCAGCCTTCTGCTGCTGGGCTGTCGAGAACTGTTTGACACAGAGGAGTGGGTTGCTCGTCCATACCCATTCTTGCTACTGCTAGTGCAGGGTTGCTCCTTACCCAGCAGTTCCAGCTCATTCAGCTGTTAACTGGTGTTCCTGTCACCTCCAGCCCTTCATCCTCCACAATGCTTGTTTGTCACCAGGTTTCTGCTTTTGTTGCTTTCTCCTCCTCTCTCTACCCTGCTCTGCACCCTGGGCTCTCCATTGTCCCAGCTGTCATCCAGTTTATGCAGAGCCTTGACTAATAAGCCTGGCAGAGTTCCTTAGTTTGAGCTCTGCCCCTGTGTGTGGTGCTTCTACTCTGCACCTTGTCATGAGGACCAACTGCTCTGATTTTTCAGTGGTCGTGATGCTGCTTGGCATTTACCAGTTATGCAATTGAGTGCTGCCCTCAGAAATATTTACATTCAAAGAATCTTCCTCTGCTTGCTTCCTTTATTCAGTGGAAGTGACACCTCTAGGGTCTTGGCTTGTCTCTTGGGGCATTTGAAAGAATTTGATCTTGCTCTTTAGAGGTCTTGGAATAATTCATAGTGGTGAAAAGGAAGATGTCTTCTGCCTTTTCCCTTTCTGTTCTTGCAACTTCCCACTTCTCTGTTTTGTTTTTGTTGTTGAGAAGAAACAGTAAAGAAGGAAGAAAAAATAAGCTAGGCAAATATAAAATGTTAGCTAAATGTTGACATGAAAAAAACTCACCCTTTGTGTGTATATATTATATAAACTCTGAGATATGTGGTTAAGGAATTTTTTTAAAAAAATTCACTTCTTAAAGGTTGACTCACAAAGTGAAAAATGGTCTGTCTGTGTGTGTATGTACTGTGACATACACAGAGCACTAAGTATCTGCTATAGCGCTTAGCATTTAACATCAGAGTTAGGTTTGAAGTAATGAGCTGTATGTCTGTGCCATTCATTGTCCCTTATTTGGAAGCAGTGAATACCTGGCCTCACACTAACCCCAGAGTATCATCAGGTTGATTGGTAGTAATGTGTAAATAGAATTGTAAAGTTATTTTCTGGTGACAGAGGGCCACCACTGTTGTTTGCTATTTTCTTTGTAGCCAAAGAACTCCAGTGAGTAATGAGTCGGGCACGGTTCATTCTACCTCTGCTGTCTTTTTGGTTGGTTTTTTATCCTGTAATGTGGAAATCTGTATCACAGTAGCTTCGTATAACAGACATCCTAATGTTCTGTTTCTAATTAAAATTAGATTGAGGAAATAAACAATTCAAAGAAGTTAGCTTTCCTTTTTGCCTACACACACAGACACATACACACACACAGAGAAATATGCTTTCCATATCCTCTTCCGCATTTTGAAGGTGTTTGTTTCTTGGATTATTCAGTCTTCCTGGCAGACAGCAAGGAAGGACTCTCAAAGAAGTTCACTTTCATTCATTTAGACTTCTTAGCAATACATGTTTTTAAATTAGTTGGGGTTTTTTGTCTGTTTGGTTTGATGCAGTCTGTACTGTAAAATACAAGTTTTTGTATAAAACTTTGTCAAAATGAAGATTTCACAAAACCAAACTGCAACTGCTTTTGAGAAAAGATTTCCACAATACAGCTGCAGAGTTCTATTAACTGTGTGTTTTTATACATACACCAGGGAGTGACTTAATCTTAGTTACTCAAAAGGAAATTAGCAAATATTTCTTTCCTTTAAAAAGGCAGATTATTATGATTGTAAGTGCTGCAATAGGTTAATGTACCTCTTCATCTCTGAAGACCTCCACCCCGTCTCTCTTGTAATGAATTCCTAGTTAGGCTACTTTAGCTCGGTTGTCATTTGTTGCTTGCCGAACCATCAGTCATCTGCAGCAGAGGAGGGTGCTGTAGGGAGGATCAGGCAGAGCTCCAGGAGCTCTGGGCTGAAATGGCTCGGGAAGATACGCAGAGAAATTTCTAGGTGTAGGTTTGCTGTGCGTTCTCCGTGCCTGTAGCAGTAGTGTTTGCTGCTTTGCTCCTGCGTGTGGGATGTTTGCTGATTTGAGTCACTGCACAGTGGAAGTTGTACTTACATACGTGTAGTATGAAGCAGTAAACCCTGTGGTGCTGGTCCTCTGCAAACTGCACAGTTTGGTGAAGTGCCTGTGAAGTCTGTTGCACCCAGTGAGTGCTGGAAACTGATCTGGCATGTGAGCTTGCTAATTCTGAGTGGATCACTGGCTTTAGTCCTCAGTGCTGTAATCAAGCGAATTTGGGGTTATTGCATCTCCTGCATGGAAAACACTGTTAAAAACCTGTGTCGTAGAGATATTTCAGTGTTCTACAAAGACTTATGTGCGTCTTCATGCTTGGAGGGGAGGGAAGAAGCCATGCTCATATAAAATACCTGTTCTAGTGATCTAATTAGAAGCATAGCAAGTTTTAGGAAGTCTGAAGTATGCTAGCAAAATTATTCCAATAGCAGTATATTTATTTAGTTCACCCTTAACGTTTATTCTGGTTTGAATACCAGCTTCCTCTGTCTTGTGGGGATATTCAGATTGGAGAGAATGAGTTTAATCTTTTTTGGTTTTAGGCTAGAGTTTAAAGAAATTGAAAGATGATGTTCCTGTCATAGTGAGAAGAAGGATCACTAGTGGCTCTAGACCTGCTGCAGAAAACTTACATTATACCATAAACTGCTGTCCATGCACTTGTATGGAATTGCAAGTGGAGCACAGACAAAATGATCTTTCACTGGAGAGGATTAAAAAAGAACAAAAAGAGAAGCAACCAACAACCCTCTAGAGCAGGAAAAAAATAAAAGTGAGAATTGAGGTTCAGAATAACTAAATAGTTAAGACTTACCTCAGTGTTAAGGCCTCAATCCAGCAGAGCAAAGCAATGAACTACAGCTGTATTATATATGCTTCTGTCATCTTTGTTCTAGATCTTTATTAAAACAATGCATCCACACAGTAGTAAAAGGCTAGAGTGGAGCTAAAATTAAAATACATAGGTAACTCTTTGGAGAAGCCTGTTGGGTATCTGTAGGGAATTGTGTGCGAGTATTCTCACTTCACACCCAGAAACTCAACATTTTCTACCCTTGCTATTTTAACCTGGTACCTGTATTCTTGTATTTTTATGAAACTGGTGTATTAGCACATAAATCTTCAAAAGTATTGTATAATTAATTTCCAGAATATCAAGTAAGGGCTGTGTCTCTTTCATTGACAGGTTATTTCTGTCTCTATAATGAGAATGGCCAAAGGTTCGGAGAGGTGATGGATTTATGAGTTTGCATACTCTAAATGCTCTGTGGGAGGGGAACAAGGAGGTGCTTAAAGGCTACATCAGCTAAAAGGAGCTTCTTTACAGTGGGATATTCTTGTCACATCACTGTATCTCCCTCATCTTCCTAAGGACACATAGGCACTCGAAGATGTTGAAACAGCACATACCTGGAAAAAGCATGTTTAACACGGTATTGTATAAGTGGCGTCATGAGGCACTGTTGATCTTGGCTGTCAGTTTGTTGGCTCTCTCGGTCTTTGTTTATTTTGTGGACATCAGCCATTCACTGTGCCCCTCGGGGCACAAATTGCCTATAACTGATCAAATTGGCTGGTCAAAGGTTAAGACGCTGTCATGAGGCTTTGCCTGTGATGGCGTTGGTGTCTGCTGGCCTTGGTACCACATTTATTGTAGTAATACTGTAATGACTTTGCACAGTCATTAAAGCTCCATGGAAAGTTCTGGTGTAACTGTTCCAGGTAGATGACAGCTTGGCAAAATGGGGCTGTCCTTGCTCGAGCACGTTTCTCTGTAAGGAATCTTAGGTGTCGTATTTGGAAAAAGCAAGTCACACTGAAACCAGGAGCATGACTTTCTGTGGAGGTCAGTCCTCATCTGTGGGGGCTGATGGGGTTAGACCAGCTCTACCCTTAAGTTTCCACAAACTAAGTGAAAAATTATGTTGAACATCTAGGTTCCTGCTTAATAAACCACCATGCAGAGCAGTTACAGACCTAAACCAAGCCTTACAATATAAAGGTTTATATGGAAATCTGTAATATAAATCAGAGGAAATTTCATATACAGCAGTGATCAGAGAAAGAGAAAAAACACAAAATTAAATTGGTTGCATAAAATGTCGCACTGATTTAAAACCTAAAAGGAGAAGATTGTAAATTAAGCTCTGAATTATTAGGTTTTCAGTCTGTTTGTAAATATTGGCTTAAAATGAGCTTTATAAAGGAATAAAAAAAATTTTTAAACTGTGGTTGGTAGCCTTCTCAAGGACCTGGTGTTTCAAAGGGTGACCGAACAGAAGAGCGACACCAAAATAAAACACCAGGGATGAGGAAAAAAATCCAGGCTGGAGAGCAACTTAAATTGATACAGTGTCTGTATACAGATAATTGAAGTAATGAGACTTAATTAAAATTTCCAAGTGGATGTTGCTATCAAGAATGAGAGGGTGAGGCTTAAATGGGATTTCTCTGAATGTGTATGGGGAATTTTAGGAGCAAGATAAGAAAAAGAACAATTTTACTACCTGCTACAGAGAAAGGTATTCACTGAAGGACAGCTCAAGCTGTGGGCATTTTCCAGGACCCCTGGGTACCAAATTTCAAGGATAACCAAATGCTTTATAAAAGCATCTTGTGATCAATTGTATTGAGTGGCACAGAGGAGTTGCATTGAATCAACACAGATGACAATCCATTTGGCTGAGCGGAGAAAGATCGTTACAGACCTTTAATACGGCACTTTCAGTTCAGTATCTGTCCATTTTGGAACTTGGACGTGTAAGAATTGTGTTGGTCTCTTTAATAAAGTCAATAGACAGTAGCAGTTCTCAAACACAGAACAAAGAAAGCTGATAAAGTACTATAGCACGTGGGTTTTATAACCCGTTACATTTAGCACAGGTACTATTTGTGCATTTAAATGACAAAAAAATTTCAGGTGGTCAGACTGAATTTGCATGGCCAGTGGTGAGACTGAGGGCAAAAATGTTTATTGTTTCATGGCAAAAGTGGAAAGAATAGCTTTACAAGTGATTGGGCCTGATCGCAGGAAATGTAGTGGAAATACCAACTGAGGCAGAGCAGAGTGACCAGAAGGAAGGGTTTGGGAAACCTAAATAAGCAACAGTTACTTCAAAATAGTGGAGAACATCCTTGAGCCTGTCGCTCTTCCTGAAATAAAAACCAGCAGATGTTTCAAAGAGATATGGATTGTTCTTAAACCCCAGAAATACAAACATGTAGTGGTTTTGTGCCAAAATTTTCCAGTGAAAGCTTGCTGAATTTCACAGAAATCTTGTGCTGGATGAGACCCACAGAGCGTTCCTGGGTATATAAAGGTGTGAGATTGAAGTGAAGCAGCGTGATGTTGTGATTAATGATTGTTTCCTTTGGGTTGTAAGGGTGTAGGAAAATTAACTCTAGTCCTAGTTCTGTGTGGACTTCGGAGTGATGAATATTTTTTCAGGCTTGCTGGGGAAATCCTAACCTGAGACTGTGAGAACTCCAAGTTCCACTTCTTCCCTGAATAATGAACCTAAGGCAAATATTTTGAGGTTCTGTATATCTTCCAGTAACTCAATATCAAATTTTTTCTTCAGAAATATATTTTAACTGATAATTGTGAAAACTGCAGTTTAAATTCAGAGATATTTCTTCTACTTATTCTCACTGGTGTACAAAGATGTCTGAGACCAATTCCATCTTTCAGCTGCATCTTCACAATCGCATGCTTTTGGCTTGTGTTTCACAAGAATATTTGCAGGTGGAATTTAGCCTTTGTAATTCATAAAAAAGAACAAAATGCAGTTTTTAGTTTATTGCCTTTGCTAGTTTTCAGGGTTAAAAGGAGTAAAAATTGGGAGAAACTAATTTTATTTACTTAAAATACAGCAAAATTCCCAGAGGAAGCAGATCTGTGAAGTACTGTTTCTGCTGTGTAGCACTCAGTGTTGAGTAGGAGAGGAAACAGGCTTTTTATTCCTGGGAATTTTTAGATTTTCATACAATATCTTGCCTGGGTTCAGACAGCAGTTCCTGTGTTGGGATAATTCTGAAAAAGCAAAAGGTTGGGTCAGCGAAAAGTGTGCATTTTTATTCTCCCTTGTAATTTTCAGACCCTTTAAATAAGGATTGAGATGGGTGTTAATCTGGAGAGTCACTTGGTTTAAAATCCCTTACATTTTGTTGTGAAAATACAAGAAAACTTGACAATTAAAAAAGCTCATTTTTGACATTACTGAAAACCAAAGAAAAATTGCTCACCATACAAAAACCTGGTAACCTCTGCAGTCTGCTTGCTTAATGAAGTGTACCATCCTAGGAGAGAGAAATAATACTTTGTAGTACTTTGGGAAAAGGACTGTAGTGATTACTGAACACAAGGTTTGACATCGTTTAAAGTGTGCACGATAGGACTGAAAAATGTAACTTCTTTTGTATAGTTATCGCTGCTATTGATTCTAAAAATCCGTCCTGTGACATTTCTAGAACACGGAGCAGAGCTAAAAAGAGCTTTTAAGTGAAATCAACTCACAGTCCAAAAAATGTTTGTAGTAGTAATAATAAACTTCTGATAAGGCGTTACTCATGGCTGTGAGGAACAGATGGTGATGGCCAGTCAAGTCCCTGCTGCAGTCCATGAGGATCTGGTAGGATTTACTGTGGCATTCAAAATGTTCTGAGCAAAGTACGAAACCTGCTCAGAGTAAAACCAAATATCGTGGGCTAACAGACAGAGGGAGGCCATCAGCAGATTCAGCTGAAAGGCTGTAAGATAGAATGAGTAGTAAAGAATAATGGCAACTCTCCAAGAGTGGAGAGGGAGTACTAAATGTGGAAATCAAGTCATATCTTTGCCTTCCTTTATGCCTCTTATTTTGTTAGAAGTGAAGCTGACACTGTGTGTCTTCTTTAAAGAGAAGAATACTAATTTAAGGGCTTCCTGGGTAGTGCTCCCATCTCTGGATGCCCCCGGCCCCACGCTGTGTTCACAGTGATAACAGTGCCCCTGCCTGTTGGGGAAGGGACAAGCAGGAGAAGGGCATCCACCCTTCGGGAGCCCTTCCCAGTCACTGCAAAGAACTCCACCTTATAATGTGCATGAATGAACAAAGGAAATACAGTTATGGATAAAATAATCACTTTTCATTCCCTTACTTTGAGCTTGTAGTGGGAACTTTCCAGGTTTCCCCTGCCCATGGCAGCCAAGAACATTCTTCAAAGGCTGCCCCATAGAAGTCCCCATGCAGTATTTTCCTCTGTCTTAACTGGTTACAATTTGTGTCCATATACAGATGCTCTTTGCAGCTTGTTTCCAAAATGAAAGTTGGCATTATGCTTGTTACTGTTCAGCTGTACATAAAGTGAAACAGACTTTCAAAAATCATTTACAGAAGATTTGCTGTGACTATTGACATTTTCTGACAGCCTAATTTTTCTTGTAGACCTTCCCCTCTCCTCCCACCTCTCGCCGCCTCCCAATTCCTATCGTGCAAACAGCAGAAATGTATTTGGGAAAATGAAAAAGTTATGAATCAAACTTCGGAGGTATTTTTTAATTGACCCCAGGTAGACATTTAGATGGAGCTGATAGAAAGTTTGCAGATGTTCTATATTATAAAGTCTCTTTATATTAGATGGTGCTGTGTCCTGCATTTAATGATTGAGTAGTCTCCTGTGGAAACATGCATTTACCCGTGGTACGTATGGAGCAGTCTCAGTTAAGTACATATTTCATCTGTCGCTGAATTAACCTGAAAAGTCTATGGGTAACCAGATACTTTGGATGAAAGCGCTGGCTTGATGCTTGTTTGATAAAGAACCTTTTTTTGGTACTAAAACTTTACAGGTTTGTTCTGCAATGAAGCCACTGATATTTCGCTTGGAACCGTAGGCTGCATAGGCTTAAAAGCCCAGCATGTCACGTAGAGACTTTGTTCCAGTTACATTTTTCATGTTTGCACCATGTAATGTAGGCTGNTTTTGTGTTGGTTGGGTTTGGGGGTTTTTTTTGTGGTTTGGTTTGGGGTTTTGTTGTTGTTGTTGTATGTTTGTTTAAATCCTGACCAAGAATAGTATTAAGGAAAATTGGCTATGTGCACTTGCCGTTTCATTAAAAATAGGTAATGCTGTCAGAGAAATATATCAAGAAATTCTAGAGATTCCTGTTAAAATATTCAGATACGGTCAGTATTGAGAGTAAAACAGTATGAGCTGGGACTGAGTTTTAGACTAGAGAAGTGCTAACTTTAAATCTACTTCAATAAGAGGGCTGCCTCTTACATTATAGCTGGGAATCAATAATATTATATAGTTTCGCTTGCATTATATGAAAACATGATCATTTGCCTTTAAAAAAAAAAAGAACATTTCATTTTTAATGTTGTAATCTTTTAATAATGAGTGGCTGAATTATCTCTGTAATTCATTACCCTTTCAGCTGTTAGATGAATGGGATGTGTTGTGGTTTGTCATTATTCTCCATGGTGGCAAGGAGAACAGACTGGGGATTTAAATCGCCTTCCACTGCATGGGCTCTAGACATGCTGATGACTTGCTGTGAGATTGCATTTAGTTCCAGGATCTCTGGTGCTTCACAGTGTAATGCGTTTGGTTGCCATGATGAACAAAAGCTTCTGATGGTTTATATAGGTATACTACAAGTGAAATGAAAGAGAAGGAGCAAAGAATGAAAGTAAAATGTTGCTTTGTTTTACAAATGACTAGTTGAGTACAGAGGGAAAAGTAATAAATTTATGTCAGGAGGGAAACAAATATAATAGTTGAAATATTATACAGACCTCTCTACACATGTGTGTGTGTAGATATATAATGTGAAACACAGTATAATCTTAACATTGTTATGTACATACTTAGGACTGCACTGGCTCATTACCCATTGCATCAAGGATGCTCAAGTGTTTATTATGCTATTTACCAAATTATAGCTATTTCCTGAACAGCCGGCCTCCGCTGAATATGCTTGTATTCTGTCCATCTTTAATAATGAAGCCTGCACTTTGGGGCAGAAACACAGTCTGGCAATGATCAGCAGGAAATAAGAGAGAAATTGGTAATCTCTTTAGCTTTACTGTTTTATGTTGTTTATTTGCCTCTCCCAAGTATTCATTTAGGAAACTTGGGCAGCGTAGGTCAGGCAGCTGAATTTCTTAGTGGATGCTAGGAAGTGGGCTGAAGAGCAAACAGATATCTAGTAAAATTTATATTGTGGGGCGTTTTCACATCTAAGATTTAGCTAATCTGTCTTGGGGGGAGCGTTGTAATAATTTTAGTAAAAAATATCAAGTATACCAATTTATTAGCACCAGTTATTTATTTCAACATCTGCGTAGGTATGTAAAAAGGATTATATATTAATAAAACACTGCTGGGAAGTGGAGGGATTCAAAGGAGTTTTTGAATATCACTATTTATAGTGGTGTAACTTTTTGCTCTTTCCAAATACACTAGTCAGTTACATATACTGTTCCTCTTGCTTTGTAGCATTGCTCCAAAGTTTAACTTGCTTGGTAACGCAGTGCTTAATCATAAGTCTGATTTCATTTCATTTTAATGTTCAGAAAAATATCCTCAATGAGGTTTAAGGAAACTGTTTGGAATATAAATGTTGGCATATAATCCCTTCAGTTATTGAAAAAATAGCCCAATCAATCTCTAGGTTGGCTTTTTAGCTCAAAATGCCTTAATGTGACAGGAATGCACTATAATCTATGAAAGGAACGTCCTAATTTATCACAGAGCCCATTACTTTTGAGTTATATTTTGTGCTCTGGGTAGCTATACTTAATTCTTCTCAGATAACATACAGTGTAGTCTTGCCCATGATGTGTTTTAGCAAATGGAGTTTATTGTTTTCTTTTCCAGAGGAAAGAGTGGTTTCTCTTAGTACGGAGGTGAGTGTGGCACCTCGTAAGTTTTTGGAACGCTCTTGTAACTCTACAAAGAGGATGTTCTTGAGGTCTTAACAGTCAGTGGTGGAAGCTGGGCATTTCTTTTTCAGTAGGTCGTGGCTGGACCCTCTTCAACTTCTGCTTTTTTTCCCTCCACCACTAAGTTCAGTACTTCATACTCGTTTCTTGTGCTCTAGAGAGTATTAGTCTGGACTAGTTGATTAAATGTTTGAGTCGAAAGTACACCGAAGTCAGACATGTGTTCAGCATTACTCTGTGTGTTTGGACTTTGAAGAACCTCCAAATCTATTTAGGATTTTGTATGATGAAGAGTTAAATTCTGTTTTAAGGTACTTGAATCTACCCAAGACTTACTGCCAATTTTTTGTTGCTAACAAAGATGTTCTCCAGCCCCAAACTTTGTACATCTGTATTTGATAAGGCTGGCAAATGTCTTTGATTAGGGTGGTTTTCTGGAGTGGCCATTCAGAGGCAACCTTCTTCTGTACTCTGCCGTGTCTCATAAAGAAAGGTTTTTCACATTAGTGAAGCGCTTAATTACATCGGAGCGGCGTAGTTGCTTTGGGTTTTAGACTTATTTGGACTGTAAAAGTGAAATGTAACAAATGTTACCATCTGCTGTTCTCATCCCACCTCCCCCCACCCTTCCCTCTCCTTGCCCCAACAGACTCTTTCCTCTGTTTCATCCTTATTGTCTGATTCCAAATCTTGTCAGGGTACTTAAGGCATGTAGTAGCTTCAAGGCATGAAGCAGGAGATCAGCTTTTCCCAGACAAGATTCCACACTTGTTCTGTGAATTAAGGGTTTTTACAAAGGTTAGCCAGAACTGTAACAGCACCTTTTTTTCTCTCTGCAAAGTAAACTTGACACATCTGTCACGTCTGAGGACTGGAAATTTCTGGCTTCATAGAGGAAAATGTGTCACTGTGGTGTATGTCATCTGACCTAACTATCCTAGAGATTTTTGTTCCATTTATCTCCTACACGCTTTATATAATGAAGGAAGTCTCCCTAGGCATGATCAACCGCAGAGAGTGAGTAAAACACAATGGTTTCAATTAAGGTTTTTTGCTAACCCAAGTAAGTTGTTACTCTTCAGTCAAAGGTGCTACCTTTCACCTTGACAACCAGTAATAATTATTCTCTTCAAAGACATTGTATAGATTGTCACTAGCCACTGGTCGTGACCTTGTGCTCAAATTTGTAAGATGCTTTTTCTGTTTTGAATCCTAATGTTTTATCCGTTTCAGAAAAATAACTCCCTTGTGACCTGAATTTTTGGAGTTCTGTGATGATGTCCAGTGTGGATATCTTGATAGGAAATGCTACAAATTTCATCATATCAGCCAGACTGTGTGCAATGCGTGTCCCAGCATGTGTGCAACACAATTCCAGCAAACTTGGGTAGCTGCTTTTCTCGTAGAAATCTGCCCATAGCATGAAAGAACTACCAAAATAATTGAAGCAGAAGCCTTAAAACTCGTATGTTGTCCAGTTTATTATTGCTAAATTATGTGTGAGTGCCCTCATTTCCAGGCAGAATACAGACATTTGAACCCAGGTAAAGATACTTCAAGAAGTGATGAGAAAGGCAGTGAAGACCATTAGTTGTATTTTTGAAAACTCAATTGAGTTTCCCTGAGCACCCAACCCTGACACCAAGATTGTGTTCCAGAGGGCCTGGGGAACTCCAAGTGGTCAGCTATTGCAGAGTTAAGGATCCTGGAAGCCCTGGCTGCTGCCAGCAGGGGAGTGGAGGAAGAGAGGAGGGTGGTTGGGTTTCCTTCCATTTCCCTTGGGCAGCTCCCCAGCAGACTGCTCGGGGGCAGCTCTGGATGGCTCCTTCCAAGGCCCTGGGACCCGGGAGAGCAGAAATGCTGCTCTGCCCTGGAGCTGCAGACTGTAAGGTCAGACTTCTGTCACAGGAGATCCAGCGATCTCCTCAGAGGCAAAGTTGGGGGCCTTTCTTACTTGATGTTAGATCGATGTCAGACAGGATTTTTCACTGCAAAGTGTTTATTCTCCTACAAAATTTGGTCACAATTTTTCCTTCCAGTTCTGCAAGGGGCTGCACACCCTATCTTCTTCACAGAAGCTGCCAAAGCAAACACAACTCCACCCTAAAAACTGAACATTTAAAACATATGTGTAAAAAGGAAAGATTTAGCAAAGCTTTCTTTGGCACTGCATAATGCTGTGGAGTGTCTTTGCCTATTAGACATTCATTGCAGGCATTTTTGATTTTTAGTGCCCTGCATTTCTGTAAATAGGGTTCTTGTCATCAATGCATGATCCTAAAGGAAATTATCTGTGTGGTTTTAGTCGGGTTGTTACTACTGACATAATAAAGAACCGTGTTGTGTCCCATCTGAGCAGGTATAAATAGCTACTTTTGTAGAAGTTTTTTTTCCCGTGCCTGCTTGTGGTAGTGGTTTTCTGACAGTTATCAGGATGGTCCAGGAGCAAAATAACAGGGGTGAAGAGAACTTCATTTTCTCTTGGGACTTTTCTTTTTCATGCTGTATCTACCTTTCTCAAACTGAAATACCATTACAGAAACTTGATGCATATGCACACTTAGATGTAGTTTTTTAGCTGAGCATAGAAGTGAAGACCCATTTTACCATACCTGTTTGGGGGGAGTGGGTGAGGGGATATACTTTATATGCTATATGACTGTTGCTCTTAAGTGTTAATAAACACAGTGCTTGTAAAGAGGATTCACGTTAGGGCAGATCTGCAGGATTAGTCTGGTCAAAGACACTTTGCAAACAAAACTTGTTTATGTCATAGCATTGCAAGCTACTTTTGCATGTGCATGTGGCAGTGAACTTGTAAAAGATCTTCCTTTTTTTTTTAGTTTTCTTACTTTTGTTTTCTCCTTCTGTGATGAAAGGGACTTGAAATCAAATAATGTCAGCCCCTGGGTTAAATATTTCACTATGGAAAATCTTTCATGTTAGAAGCAAGACCTACTAACTCAGAAGAGGGTAAATAAGAAAAGGTAAAAATGTACATTTATAAACCTGTAACAGCAAAGCCTCAAATGTGAGAGTTGCAAATATAATTATAAAAATGGCAAAAAAATGTGCAGGTGTTTTATGACACGGCTCTCACTGGATGACCTTGTGCCTCAGCTGACTTTTTAGAGATGAACTGTGAATTCTTCCATACTTCCTAGTGCTTGAGCTGCTCCATCCCACACATGCAGGTGTTACAGAGTATTACTTTGAAATTAGCTTTAGAGATGACCCTGGTTCATCTGCCTGTGCCTGTGTAAAGCCCACATAGAAGGGGATGTGTTAGAAGCATTCACAGTCATTCTGAGAGGCCTAGGACTCAGCCTGGAAATTAGGAGTATGTCAAAGATACGGAAAGCTTAATTGACGGCCTTGAAAAACCGCAGCAACGAGTAACCTGATAAATGGCACAGACTGTTAATTAGATGTCTAAATTTACCAATTGTGTCAGGAAAATTAGGACACTGGGAACAATATGTCCCTAAGCTGCTCACTAAACAACTGCTGTACTACTTATTTATATTTATCTGATGAAAAAGTACGTGCTGAAAGGAGCACAGGCGGAAATCTCCCCTCTCTCGCTAGCCTGGAGCTCCCAGACCTCTCTTCTCACAAAGCCTCTGTGTCCTGATATTCCCTTGTCTGAACTGATCATTGTAATATGTGGCCTCTGGAAATATTAAGCTGTTAGAGAATTTTGATAATGTATGTACAGGAGGGAGCCGTGGGGACTTCTGAGACCCAATCTATCGTTCAGTGAAGATGATTTACGAATTCCAGTTTGTTTTGTCAGGAATTGGGCTGGGCCCACACTGATGAGAGAAAGGGGGAAGTTAGACTCCTCCTTGGGTTTCTGTGATTTAAACGTGTACGTATTTAAATAAGTGTGTACTGCAAAATGCGGAGTATTTACAAATGTGTGTGATTATGTGCATATTTAAATGCACGTACAGCTAAGCAGGCAACGGTTGACATGAGTACCTGCTCAGAGGGCCCTGTTTCCAGGTGGCTCGCTGCCCTGTGCCCTGCCAGGGAGATGCTGCCCGCGGCGCCTCCAGCCAGCAAGCAGCTCCCAGCCATGAAGAACACCACAGCTCACTTCCCCTTCCTCCTGACTTAGTGTTCTGCATCTGTGAGGGTCAGGGGAGAGTATCATTTCAGTCATCACTAATTGTCTTTTAATTAGACAGGCAGAAGTAGCTCTTTAAATTGCTAAGCCAGTCGTTGCCATCCTTCCCTGTGTATGCGATACTAGGCAGGGCTAACTACCTAAGAGGTAATAATGGTGTTTTGAAAAGTAGATGTTTTGTTTATTTCTGCCACTCGTAAGTGATAATTTTCTAGTTGTGTTCTCTCCAGAGCCCGCTTTGTGCTGGTTGGTTTGTCTCTGCTTCAGGAGGGAGTTGAGAAGGGACATGTTTGCAGCTGGGCTGTGGGTGCCCAGCCTGGTCCAAGGTGCCAGTGTGTGCCCTGCCGTCGGCTGGCTGATGCTGCTGGTCACTGCCTGCAGCCCACTGTGTGCCCGGCTGTCAGCCCTGCCCTCCTCTGCTTGCTGCCCGCACGCTGCTGTGCCAGCCCTGGTTTTGGGAGTGCTGAGCCGTGTGTTGGCTGGAGCTGTGCAGAATGGCTTGAGATGTGTCAGACAGGTGATCGTTTGAAGCCTTTCAAGGGAAGGTCAAGTACTTAATGCAAGCTTCAATAATGATAAGAGGAACTCACAAGTGTTACTGGCTGCAAAGTCAAGATGTAAAGGGGGGAGACACTGGGATTATAGGGATGGGAAAGATCTGGATGGAGGGTTATTTTAACAACTGTGTTAATGACAAAGCACAATCATATCTGAGGCAGCTGGGAAGAATATGTTCCTAGGGCAGCACTGGGAGAGAGATCCCAAGCAGTGGCTAGTGCTGATCCCTTCTATCCAACTGCAGCTGGTTCTCTGCAGCTCTTGAGAATTCTACACCATCAATGAGTCAGTAACTGGAGAAAATACTAACTAGGCTAGATTTATGGAATATAGTCAAGTCTGCTTGCTCTGTGTCATTAACAAACAGCATTATGGATTTTTGTATTTGTATAGGTACATTTTTTGGCATTGAATAAAAGCAAAGTGAGACATTTCCACTATGAACACATTCTGCTAGGAGGGGGATGTTGAAAAAGAAAATTGGACAGAACCCTTGCAATATCCTTTTTCAATGTGGTCTTGTATGTGTGTGGGTTTTTTAAGAGTTCAGATGAGAAGTGCTAAGGAGTTGTTGAAGTAAAAGTAGGTGGGACCAAAAAAGTTCTGAGTGTATTTATTATATTCACTTTCCTCAACTTTGGTGTGCACAGTTTGCCCATTGCAGAAAACAAGTATTCTACTATACAGTTAACGTCAGATCAAAACAGCCTTGTGTATTCTGATGTTAGTGCCACTTGTTCCGGTGCTGACTGACTTTTGTGGGTAGCGGGGCAGAGGGATGTGGGTAATGGTGTATCAGTATGCTGGCAGCAGAGCTGAAAATTGGTTATCTCGCAGTAGCGAATATAGCTTGTTACCTCAACCTTAGCTTTTACCTCAAGACCTCCAGCCTTTGCCCAGAAGAACAATGTCTGTGGGAAGGATTCTGTTTGCAGCCTATTGCTTCCTTGGCAGCCCCTTTGCTGCCACGTTCCAGCTGGAGTGCTAGGCTTTGTCTCCCCTAAGCCTGTCACATTCCATAGGTGATCGGGAGGCTTGCTGAATGTCCCTGTGCACAGCAACAGTGGTTTCTTTTTTGCTTTTAACTTGTTCTGGATGAGGGTGACAGAAGAAGGCAGAACTGGAAGAAAGTCAGAGTGTGAGAATCCAGGCAACCAAAGAAGTTTCCGTTCTTGGGTTTTTTGCTGTTTTGCTGATAAGGCTTCCTCCCAAGTACAAAGGAATCTGTTGCTATGGGGTCCTATCCATTTCAGTTCAGAAGTGCTATTCTTGCTGAAATAATCACTCTTCCAAGACACTGCAGGAAAAAAAGTCCTTCCTGCTTTGGTGCAAAACCTTTAAAAGCACATGTGGCAGTGAGATAGAACTGGCAGGTTCTGCAGCTTTGGGGAGGCCAGACTTTGTGCCTTTGGAAATCATGCTATATAAACAAAACTAAAGAAGTGGTGGAGAGAGGGGCACATTTCACACCAGTGACAAAAGCTTGTTGAAAATGTCAGTTTTTCTAGTTTTGCAGGCTTTAATGAGCTTTAGAGAGTCGTGGAAATTGATACATTAACTTATTCATAAGGATTAAACTTTTGCTTTGTTGATAGAGTGGAGAGATCGCAGAGTTTACATGATGGCACATTCATGAAAGAAGCCAGATTAGTTCTTATTTAACAATGAGCCATCCCACTGAGTTCATCCTTCTTTTCTCTTAGTGTTTGATGATTTTCCAGGAAATAAGAGGATAGCTTGTGCTTTTCGAATTAGTGCTACTTTAAAGCACTTACCTTGTTATGTAGCACATCTTGTAAAACTTTAGAAAGCTTTGAACCCCTTCATAGTCATTATCATATGCTTTCTGACTGTACTATCAGTCTGCATCAGCCCTCTCTTCTCTATCCTTTATCACATACACAAAAATATAAATAAAAATTTTAAAGAAAATATTCTTCTCTGAACATCACTTCCACATGAACTTCAGACTGCAGTCTGTACCTGACAGTTCTCCAAGTTCACTGTGTTTCACAGATGTTGGTTCTCGAGTAAGAAATTGTTCCAGTCAGTCTCCAAGTGGAGGATCTCAGCTGGTCTTAGCATGATGAGCAAGTGGCAAGTGGAAAGCAGTCTAGTGGGCAGCCATGCTCCCAGCCTGAAACAACTGCCAGTAGCCTGAAGGGCACAGGCAAGAATAGGGATGAGCAAATGAACTCCATTCTGTGCCAGCTGGTTCTGTAGATGCTGTGTGAGGACAGAGATGTGTTGCAGTGGCTTAGGCATGGCAAAGGTGAGCCAACTTTAGTAATAGATTGCAGGTTGGATCTCAAAGGAGAGCTCAAAGAATGGAGCTTCTTGCTCGTTATCAAAGGGCCCAGAGGCTAATGGTGAAGACCAGTAATAAAAGGAATTTAAGTAGGACTGATGATTCTTCATCTGGTGAGTACAGATTTCTGAGTTATTTTTGGGTCCTGATTTGGGGTTGGGTATAAGGTTCAGAAAAGGAAGAATAAACTAGTTTCTTGGATAGGGTTATGATTCAGGAGGGATGGGGTCTAAGAGTTTGCTTTATTTCTAAAACATCAAGGGATATGATACAGATTGGTTCAAAAGAAGTAGGTCATCAATGGCATAAGTGGTCTGGCTAAGTTTAATCCTGAGCTCAAGTTACTATTTAATGATGATAAGAGAGACCTTTCTTGATTTATCTTAATGGATTTCCTTTTAGAAGAACTTTTCTAGGTCTTTATAAAGTTTTTTCATATTTTCAAACAGTTTGCTCTCCTGTTTGATATTTGAGAAGATAATGCATCTGAGAAATACCTTCCTTTTTTCATAGGAGACATGGAGTTTCTCTATGTGAGAACTTGAATACCACAAGACAAACACGGTGTTTGCATTTGTTCTGAGCAGCTGTTCTGTAAAATTATAAACACTTCATCTACTGGGGGAATTATGAAGATGGGCTAGAACGAAATAGAACTTCCTCCTTCCGCCCTGCCTCTGGAAGATGAACATTCCTTAGCATGTGCTGTGATTGGAACCACAAGACTTATCTTGAGCTTGCCCCCCAGGCCATGCTCAAGTTCAGAGAGTAACTACTGGAAAGGAGGAGAAGGGATTTCCCAGGCAGGGTGTTGTTCATGCCTCTGTGCAAATTTTTTTATTTTTTTTTTTACTAGTTGTGCTAGTAAAACAAATTGGAAAGCGGTGTCAACTAAATACGTTTTTAAAAAACTTCGTTAACAGATGTAAAATCAGCTTGCAGGTCAAGATACTCAGTGCACAGACATTGGTGATGTTGGCTGTCTCTATCTCGATACTTGCGTCTTCTCTCTCCAACATCCTTTCTCTGCATCAGAAGTTATGCAGATATTTGATGTTTGTTCATGCAACGTATATTCTCCTTGTCTGTCTTTGGTTAAGCCTAAATACCACATTTAAGTTCTTTTATATTCAAATCAACAAAAAGCAAATATTCTGCACCTCAGTGCAGTTAAATCTACTGTTTACTTTCTTCCCTTGTTCAGGCATTTTGTTTTTCAGACTCTCCATTCCACCTTCTGGATATTTCTTGAGCAAGATGAGAAGCTTTAGGCATCTCCATGCCTTTACTTTTCCTTTTTCATTTGTTTCAAACAGTACTAAATATGTTATGTAAGATGAAATTTTGACTGTCCTCTGCCTAACAGGAAAGTACCCTATTTGGAACCAAATTTCAACCAATCTCTTAAATGCTAGCGATTTTTGTTAAAGATTTCCAATAGAAGTACTGGGGCATTAGCTGGCTTTTACAACTCTGCTTATTTAGAGAATATGCCAGCTAATTGCTGGAGGAAGTATGTCTAATTATGTCTATGTCATTGTTAATTCCAGATGTTGTGAGTGGACTTGGGCGAAGGGTTTTTTCAGGTGTACAGCCTTCCAGTTATTGAAACTCAGGACCTTGGATTTGGCCATGATTTCTGCTTTACAGTCCTGTATCCTGTTGCTTGTTTTTTCAAGGCTCACTGGACTGTATTTATGTATTTGTGATACTTGTCTATTCAGCAGCAGCTGGAAAAGAGACAGTGGTACAAGTCAACAGCTATGTGAAAGTGAGACAGAAGATGGCAGGAAAATGTATGACTGGAGGGAGGCGTAAAAGAATTTCATTTTCTCCATGTGAGAAGAAAAACAAGATTGAGGCCACGCAACTGGGCTTTTTAGTTATAAGACGATGACAAAATAACATCATCATGGCACTGTAAATTGATAATGCAGCTTCATCTAAAACTCTGTACATCTTTGGTAGAGTTGTTTAGGTACACGACAATAGGATGAGACTACAAAGACACTCAATTATCATGACAAAAACTCTGTTTTAAATGTTGCATCTAATAAAATAAATAGTGGTATAGAAAGATCAAATGATGAGCGGTATATATAGTTGATAAATGAGGCGCTCTTTTCACTCTTTCCTATGATAGGAGAACAAGGATGCAGCCAAAGAAATGGAAATGCAGATGCCGAAGTTGTTTCACAGGCAGGTCTTTAGTTTGTTTTACAAATCAAATACTTTCAACTAAATGTAATTCATCAACTGTGAGCACTCGTGTGGTGAAATTTGCGTTCATGGTCATATGGTTGTGGGGTTTTTTACGTAGTAAATTTTTGGGCCCATTGCCAAAATGTGTTTTCCAAGAAGTGCAGAGTGGCTTCTCCTCCCCTCTGCTTGTGAAGGTAGTTTTTAAACAATGATTTATCAAGTTAAGAAATAGAAACAGTACATGTGATAGTTGCAGTTAATGATGAATAAGCAGAATGTTCATTCTAATGAATACCGATTGTGTTCAGTTAATTCATGGGTAACTTGTAAGCCAGAATTTTTCCCTACAAATTAGTTGATGGACGACAGCTAATGTCTCATACATTCAGGAGAAATTGTGATTGTATCAAGCACGGTTTGGAAACAAAAGAGAATTAAGTTCATTGACTGACTACACACCCTGGAGTAGTTTTTTATCAACGCCATTTCAATTTTATTCATGCAGTGATACTGGCAGCACTTGTGACACAAGTTTTAATGAAATGAGTGATAGACTTCATCTGGATTCTGCAGCCTTCTATGCTGCTGTGGGCTTTGAATTTAACATTTGTTTTGTCACCCTCATAATGGAGCTCTTTTTTAGACTTGCTTCGTTTAGCTAAGACTGATAATATTCAGAATTTTTAAGGTATTTGTGCTCATTTTAGTCACTCGGTAAAATTAGCACCAGTGGTTGGGTAGTGAGAAAAGAAGGCTGAGCCTTTGTGCGGTGAACAAAGCATCATTGTATCCCTACATTGTCGCACAAAAATTAACTGCCTGGTAATATAAACACCAACAGCAAATGGTGATTTTTAAAGCAGTGTATGAACATCTGTGGTAGGGAGCCAACGTGTGAAAGGCAAGAAATATGCGAGAAGGAAAAAGTTTTGGGAATCTGAGCTGTGTGTGGTGTTCGTGCAACTTCAAGCCGCGTGGTTGTAATAGCCAGCAAAGTAGAAGTACTTTGTGGGTCTTAAACACTATTCTTGCAACTTTCTCTGACTTTGTCCAGTCAGCTGTATTGCTGTATCTGATTGCAGCAGGATGACTTCTTTTAAGATTCAAGAAACAGGAGTGATTGCCAGGTTTTCACTGAAATCTTACATTGAAATTTTCTGGCTCATAGTTTGCGAGCACTGCTATTGCAAACAGATATGACAGAGCTGTGTAGTTTGTATAACTGACTAAAACTTTCAGTCAGTCCTGATACTTATGCTTTATTTATAAAGTGGCACTGTGGAAAGGTTTTCAGTAGGTTCAGTTTAGTTTCTCAGCCTGATGAGAGTGTCTCTTGTTTAGTGACTAGATGAAACTCTCCCCATCCTGAACTATT
The DNA here is from genome assembly GCA_013396755.1 of Sclerurus mexicanus. NCBI lineage: Eukaryota > Metazoa > Chordata > Aves > Passeriformes > Furnariidae > Sclerurus > Sclerurus mexicanus. Next base: position 130,162 of record VWZF01004115.1, on the reverse strand, counting down.
GCCCTTCAGCTGCCAGAGCTATGTTTTGTGAGTATTGGTTGAGTTCTTTGCTTTTCCTTGTGTTGGTTGGTCACTCTTTTGACATAAAAAGAGCAGTGGAGTCCTGGAGGGTTAGCAGCCTTGCTGACTGGTGTTTATGGGTGTCATCTAGGATTAGCACTGCTGAAAAGAACCAGTAACCAAAACCACAGTGTATGAGAACTGAAGATACTTTCTTAAATCTTTCTTAAAGCTTAAACTCAGCTATAACTAATCAATTGATAATTGATTTTCAAATAATTGATTTCTAATGACTATTTTCAAAATCCACAAAAACCTAATGGCAGAAGAGCTTGGCAAATGCAGGCTGAAGTTCATCTTCCCTGAACATCACCATTTCCTAGCTCCTGCTCCTGACATTTTGCTTTGCGTCAGGTTTGCTGTACCAAGGAGAACAGGGGAGAGCTTCCTCTTGAGAGTTGTGGCTGAGGTTTTTTTCTTAATTAACTGGCAGAGAGGATGCCTGAGAGTGACAGACAGTGCCTCCTTCAGTCCCCAAGTGAGGGCTGTTAATTTCCTGCGAAATACAGGGGAACATATTCCCATCAGTATGTCCATTCACCTCTTAGTGATGCTAATGAGAGCTGGGTGCTTGGATCAAAGGGGAAATTGCTATCTGTGTGCCAAGACTGCATCCCGAATCAGTGAACGGTGGAATTGCATCATCTCACTGGTTCTTTTTTGTGGATCGTGTCTTTCAGCAACATCGTTGTTTTTTCTTCTGTTGCTGCAGCCATCCTAAGCCAGGTTTTCCTAAGAAAACCACAGAATAATGTAGTATCGGTTTTGTCAGTGTGCCACATAAAGTGCTGAAAAGCTGGGATTTCGGGGAAAATAGCAGAGGGGAATTTTGGCAGGTCAGACAGGTTCTTCTGGACTCAGAAACAGTGGTGAATTTATTTCATGCAGATAGCTGTTTGTTTGAAAGCATCCTTTATTTCAATATGAAAGTGATTCATCCCCCTAATCCATCACTGGAATTCTCTGCTACCATCCAAGACACTTAAAGGAATCACATTTACAGTTCTAATTGATAGCCACTGTTTTGACAGGCAAACAGATTTCTCCTCCCAGTGGCTTCATGCAGTTGGCCTCCAGCAGACCTTACCATTAGCACAATTCTACTGAAAAGAATATACAAGCTAACAATAAATCTGTAGGGAAGGATGTTAACCACAAACTACTATGTCTAATTAGTAATGTACAATAGCCAAGGCCAGGGAGGGAAGGTATTATTTATCAGAAGAACTGATTTTGACAGTTTAGAAATGCAAAAACATCTATTATTTATTATGCCAAAACACATCTTTCAAAATACAGTATATATGTAAATCCTCTCTTACTTTGGCATTGTTTTGAATGTTACTGCTTTGTAAAAATGCCAGCTGTAGTAGAGGCAGAGAGGTGCAATTTGTGATGCTTTAACTTTAGAAGTCCATTCTGAAACCTAAAAACAAGTTATCATAGGTTTTTTTCTTTGCCTTTACAATCTCCCTTTCTTATTCAAGAGCCGTCTCCTTTCAAGAGTGTCTCTTCACTATGAACTCTCTTAGTTCAGAGTTTCTCAAGTACTCTGAGCTTGAGCTCAAATACAGGCTAATGCATCCCACTGAGAAAGAGGCGAGACCATTTTGGTAGCTGAGCTACTGCAGCCATCTCTGCATGACTTTACTGCACATTGCTGCTCCGAGACAAGAGTGCGGTGCCCAAGACACATTCCTTTTGGGCAGCCTCCAGCGGAAATCTCCAGGAAGAGAGATTTCTCTAGCAGTGCAGCAGTAGGGCATAGGAAAGGAGTGTGGAGCGAGGAGGACAGCGAGCGTGGTAGGGGAGAAGAAACAATCGAATGAGAACTTAGAGGAGATGTGGGGGAAACAGTCAAGGGGAAAAGGCAGCATAGCAAACCACTTGCAAAATGAGGCAGATAGATATGCAATGATAATGTAATCATACCTCTGAGGTGATCAGTAGAGAAAGAGAATAGGACCTTTTAAATTGGGCAGTAATTTTTACTCTTCGTGGTTCAGTTTCTTCATTTTAGAATAGATATGATGGTATATGCTCAACGTGAACTGCTCATTAGAGTCACTACATTCCATAGAGAATGGAGTCTTCACGAAGGCTGGGATGTTGTCTCAATCAAAACATAGGGAGGGGAGTCCTCTGTATTCCTGCCATTTTTCAGGGATCACGTTTTTCCTTGGAGATCTCGTTGGAACCTGCAGTGTGCAGTTTCACTTCATGAAAGTCAGATAAGCCCCAACAAATCCCCACTGTGGCATGTAAGGGGAAGAAGGCACGTGAATCGGTTGAGAAGGTGAGCACTGCACCGGTGAGATGATTAGCAAGTCTGACACCTCGAAATATCATGGCTCTGAGTGCAAATGTAGCAGGTTTTCAGTTTTGTTTTGCAAATGTCGTATATTTAATTTGCCTCATGAGTTTTGTACCCGCAGTTCTGATAATGTCACAGCTGTATGTTGGTTTTCCATAGCCAAGAGGGCTGAGCAAAAAGTTCTGTAGTGCGAGTGGAGACTCATCAGTAGCTGAAACACTAAGAAAGCACTGAATACCATGAGAGTTTTGATATGACAGAAGTGAAAAGTCCTTCCCTGATAAACACGCATAATACATACATAAACTATGCATATGTATGCAGTTGGTACTGTAGTGAATTCTGGGGTCATGTGGCTGGTAACAGGGGAAGCAGACACACAGCATGGGAGAAAACATGAAACAGAAAAGAAAAAGCTCAGCAGCCTGTTATTATCAAGTTTGGAGACCAAGAAGTTACCTTTTAGCTCCCTTCAGTTGTTCTTTCCCTAGTCCACCTTCGAGAGGCTCTCAGTTTCCTGTAGAGGGCTGGAGATGCTGATGGAATAGAGGTGTGCTGCCTCTCACTTGACTGGCGGATTTTGAAAGCCAAGAAGTCACCCAGTAATTCTGGAGGGGCAGCTCTCAACATCTGCAGACTGCACTGCTGGTCTCTGTGCTCTTACTTCACCTCGTTGACGGTACCTTAGAGGAAGTTTCTCACACCTTAGCCAGAAACTGCATTTACTTTTTTCTTGCCTGACAGAGAATAACAGATTTCCAGAAAAATTAGTAGCTAGCTTGCCTGCCTGATTCTCTCTTTCTTTTCTTTTTGTGGAGAGATGAGAAAATGGGTGACTGTGAAATGGAAATTCAGAAAGCGGTCAAGGTATTAATACTCTGGTCCTTTTTGTTTACTTTGAGTATAGAGTTACCATGCCCAAGAGATGGGTGTGATTATTGTGTTCCCCTTGGGTTGGCAGGTTGGTGTTTGCAAACTCTATACAGAATAGGTATAGCAATGTTTCTCTGCAGTCTGGAACAGCATTAGTATTCACTTCAGAAAAAATTACTTGCCTGTAAGGTGGAACCAAGAGGGGGAATTGACTGATGCTGTGTGAAAGTAGGGACAAATAAGAATATATGGGAATAATTTCTTAGCTGGATGGAGGGTAATTCCATAGTCTGGTGGACAAACAGGCAGGGCTTGTGGCATTGGACAGACCATAAATCAATTTTTTTTCCTCCTTCTGATCAAGCTGTAAATCACAGCTGTCCTCATTTACTGCAGATTTTTCCTTTGTGGTGTAAGTGATGTGGGATGCAGAGTTCTTGTCCTGATGACTGAAAAGACTAGCAACATAGTCATTGGATGATTAAAATGACATTTCAGGGAAACAGATGCACAGCTGCCATTCAACATCACAATTTTCCGGGTCAGATAATAATAGAAGTGACCACTTTTCATAAATGCTCCAACACTCAGACTACCTCAGCATGCTTTCAAAAAATAAGTTCCTTGAAGTATAGAGAATGACAATACACAGTCGCCTTCTGTTGTCTATATTTACATAGTAGTTGATGAGAGTTATTCCATTCCGTTGGTTCAGTAGATGGACTTTGTGGTTTTGCAGTAACTCTTCTAACTCAGGTGCCCCAAGTCTTAGGGTACCATCACGTTCCTTGTGTTTTGTCTTTGGTCACTTTATATACTGCAGAAGTAAGATTTCATATATGGTACAGGTGAATGGGACTGCCCCACTGGTAAGGATTTCTTCATACCTAATTACCAGCATGGGTTATAGTAACTCACTTCTATATAAATCAAAAGCAAGTCCTACATTTAAAAAAGAAGCTCGAAGGCTTAAGGAGATGGGCGAGAAGATTTTGGGGTGATTATTAAGACTGCCTCTGTTCTGCAATTTCTAAGCTGAAGATCCAGCTCTTGTATTTCACGTGGCAAGCAGCCTCCAGCCTTTTATCTGATACTGAAACACAGATAATATCCAAGGCAATGATAGCAGCAATGAAGATTTTCCTTTATTGCTGTCCACATGGCTGATGCTCTCAGAGTAAACCCCTCTATGTAATTCAGGGCTTCTGTTTGACATTTCGTTTCTGTGTGCGACCCTCTCCGCTGAAGATTATGGATTATTTACCTGTGAGGTGTTACAGCAAGCAGCTTCTCAGATTCAGTGCTGGGAATTCTTTCATTAGCCCTTAAATCTGTGAACAATGTGATGATCCAAGCATTAATACAAATGTGATTAACTGTCTTTCCTCAGCTTTGTTTGCTTTGTTCTACTGATGCCTACAAGTTACATAATGAGTAGCATGTACAGGGTCTGTATTAAAGGCAGTTCTGCATTGTAGCAGACTTCATGGCAAATTTATTTTCCTTTTAGCAAAACTTCAGTGGGGAAAAAAATTGCACTGTTGATTTATTTTGAATGAACTCATGGAAGGCTTACTAAGTATGCCATGTGGAAAGCTCCTTGATGTGCTGAGGGTTAATACTCTCTGCTCTTAATTTCAAATTCCAGATAAATATGGTTTCAGCTTTGATCTTATCTGGACTAATTCTTTGTCACTGTACTAATTAATTCAGCATGCTGCAGAAAAGATGCTAATTTGGGCATCAAAGAAATAAACGGGTGGGGGGAGGTTTTGTTTAATCAGAGTTTTAGCAAGATAAGTTTGACTCCCATTAGGCTGGTTCTGGAAGCTCAATTATTTAATTCTAGCTCCAGCAGTCTCATACAGTAAATAAAAAACAAGTTAAAAAAATAAAAGAATGGCACTTGTTTGCTTAATTTTGACATGACAGGAGCATAATAAGGCAGATTTCTTTATATTTGCAATTTCTGCATAACCTTCTCTTTCTCTGCTGATCATAATCAGTTTTACTCTGATCACAGTATTAGAATAATGTAGATTATCTCCCAAAATACTTTGAAGATGGCTAAATACGAGAACACTCACAGTCATGGTTTGGCTACATTTGCGAAATACCAATGATAATTGTAGAAGAGCACACCTGAACAATTTGTTGTATGCCTCCACTGATGTAATAAATGAGGGCTTTGGTCATCTTGCCCTTTCCAGGGGAGCTATTTTGGTTGCCTAAGTTGCCCTGTGGTTCTCCACAGGAAGCTGTTGCTTTTGCCGTCCTCGTCTCGGTGCTGCCCTGGGAATGAGTCCCAGCAGCAGGACAACAGGGAGGCACCAGCCTACCTGGGAAACTTTCCTGCAAGCAAACCTCACCAAATCTAGTTAAAAGGGGATCTTTTTTTTTTCTCTTTACTTTCCCAAATCTCTTTCCAACTTACCCAGTAGTATTGGTGGTGTACACAGCACTGCCCAGCCCACTGCTGGTGGTGGTGTTCTCATTTTAGCCCTTCCTCTCGCTTTCCCGAGCTGGAGGCACTACCCACCCAGGAGCAGGATGCAGGAGGGGTTGAACTGACCTTCTCCCATGTTCATCATCATGTCAGGGCTTTCCTCTCACTCTGACAAAGCAGGGAGATTGGGTCAAAACCTGCTCCTGAGCAAGGCTTTGTCATGGTCTTGTACACTGTCAGGGGCATCTTAATGTTTCTGGGGCTAAATCCTCCACAGAGGGAATGGGATCCACTCTCTGGAAGCATGGGGCTGGCCAAGAGGCAAGGAAAAGTGACGCTTATCCCTCCTGGCTTGCAGCCCCCCTGCACAGAGCTGCCCTTTTACCATGAGTTTAACTCATGTCATGGAGGTTCTTTCATCTTCTGGGATATTGGTGAAGATTTGAACAGTTTCCCAGCCCTTGCTGTGTGTGCTCTGTTCTCAAATTGTCAAACATGTTTTACCAAAACATGGTTTTTTTTTTTCCTTTCTGTAGTTTTTTCAGCTGTTGCAAAGCTCTTGGTCCCGCCGGTGTAGTACTCCATGGCATACTTCTGTCCAATAAGTAACCATTTAGTAACAAACCTTTTAGGTATTTAGAGAGACAGTAAAATGTGAAAGATGTATTTCATTAATGCTGCTATTAACATAAATGTAAAATGAGCCTGGCCTGTAATCACCAACAAGTCTGATTCACTAAGGATCTTTACGGCAATGTTTAATACTCTGTAAAAGTGTATGTATGAAAGTGATTAATCAAAGCACGGCACTGCTTCTAGAGTATTTCTTCTGCCATAAAAGCTGAGTGATAAAATAACTTAAAACACACGGTAGTAGTGGCAGTTAATAAGCTTTTTATAGTCCCTGTGTGGACCTGAAAATCATACCTTATTAGTATCTTTATCTTTCTTGCTCACTCATTCATTCTTACTCACATTTAAATTTAATTTTAAGGGTTATTTCTAGTCTTTCATAAGGGACATGCTTTAATAATCTCAGCATTTTTCCCCATTTTGCTGTGAAATTACTAAGAGTCAGCTTTTATTATATGTACTTTACAAATCACTCTGGTTTTTTGCAGATCTTTTCTGGAGATGTAAAGATTTTATGACAATGTTAGGCTTTGTATCTTGCTTGACTGTGTCATAGGCTCTCTTGAATTGTTTTCCCACAGATGTTTGTACTTTCAGTACATACCCTGTTAGTTGTGGCAACACCTCCTGATCTGGGGCAACTGAACTAGCCAAGAAAGCCAAATGGCTGAATTTAGTCAGCAAGCTGCCTAGGGGTTCCACCCACCAGATGTTTCTTCTGCTTAGAAGTCTGGGACTTTATAGACCTGCCTGCTTTTTAATCCTTGCAGCAAATATCAACACATTTGAGATCTGGAAGCCCCCCGGTTCCACACGGAAATGAAGTGTTGCCATGACCACAGCTTTAGGTCCTGCATGCAAGACATTTATCCCAAGTATAACAGAGCGGGTCTATAGTAGGCTTGTTTTCATTTTTACCCCTTAGAATCCTTGGAAAGAAACATGCATATTCCTTAATGCTATAGACAATACGATAAATACTGCAAGAAGACAACATACATTTGGTATTCAGGTACTTTATTTCCTTAATGTTTCTAAAGGGACAAATTATAGTTGTTTGCAGGGCATCCTTTGAAATTAATAGGAATAGGATAATGCCTCACTTCTGCATGTTTTCAACAGTCACATACAGGCTTTTGCCATAAACACTAAGTGTTCAAAGATCTGATCACATAAAGAAAATCCCTTTATGCTTTTATTTACAGGAGGACGATGCTCTGAGTAGTTGGAATATTAACTTTTCCAACTGAAAATTATACTAAGGTTAATAGGGTTGTAACATCTTTAACAGGGGTTCCCAGGCATTTAGGGTGGATAACCAGAGAACTGGGGCAGTCACTCAACCTGGGAAGACATAGATTTATTTCCTTACTGTCATTGCGATTACCAGTGGCCTCATTTGACATAAATTGATTATAGATGGATATAGAATGAGACAATGCAGCTGATCCGTTTGTTTTCAGATCTTCTACTTATATTTCTCCATTTGCTATAAAAGGTTTTCAGAGTAATAAATCCATCAGATATTAAGCTGAAGAGAATTTGACTGTGCACCGTATAGCAAAACAGACATTTTAAAAATTCGTGTGTCATACATTTTTACATTAATGTTTTTATTCTGCTGACAATAGTATTTGTATAGAAGGCAGATTTTACCACAGTTCAATTATTTGTTGCCTGGAGAATTGAAAATTTCAAATCTTAAAGCCATTCAGTTTTCATAGACTTTTAATATGGGTTTGATTCATTCCATAGTATAATTTTCACAATAGATTTTATCCTGTCCTTGCTGAAATCAATGGAGGCCCTCACACTGATATCAATGACAACATGAACAAACCTAGTTGGGCATCAAATACTGCCTTTTCTGTTGTTGTTCCTATAAGCAGTAGAGAACCATTAAGCCTGTAGTGCACAAAGCCATGCAGAATTACAATGGGTGGAAGTTAATTTTATCATCAGAAGCCCATGGCAATTAGAGCACATCAGTGAGCAGACCGTAAATTTTAGGGCAGAGTGTATAAATTCAGGCAGAGATGATACTGGGTTCTTTGTGCTTTAATGCTGTCTACACTGTATCACTTTTCTTAACACATTTTTTGCTGCTTTTATTTTCTAATGTTTGTGCAAGATTTGTTGAACTGAAAAACATAATAAGAGAATGGAATGAAAAACAATAATAATAAGGAAATGGATTTTTATGGTATAGCAATGTGCAACAGAGACCAAAAAAACCCCACATCTGAATATTTCCCTAGTCTTGAGCAATATGCTGCATACTTAGTAGGACAGGTCAAACATGTAAGCCTGCACAAATCCTATCTGAAGGCAAAAATAGCAAAAAAGCAGTCAGAGAATCATATAATGGTTTGGGTTGGATGGGACCTTAAGGTCATCTATTTCTAACCCCCCCGCCATGGAGAGAGACACATTCCACTAGACCAGGATGCTCAGAGCCCCACCCAACCTGGTCTTAAACACTTTCAGGGATGCAGCATCCACAATCTCTCTGGGCCGCCTGTTCCATTGTCTCACCACCCTCACAGTGAAGAATTTCTTCTTAATATCTAATCTAAACCTGCCCTCTTTCACTTTAAAGCCATTTCTCCTTATCCTGTCGCTCCTTGCCCATGAGAAAAGTCCCTCTCCAGCTTTCTTATAGGCGCCTTTGGGTACTGGAAGGTGCTGTGAGGTCTCCCCTGGAGCCTTCTCTTTTCCAAGCTGAACAGCCCCAGCTCTCTCAACCTGTATGGGCGTAGGAATAGTGCTCCAGCCCTGTGATCATCTTTGTGTCACTCCTCTGGACTCTCTCCAGCAGGTCCATGTCCCTCGTATGTTGGAGGACCTCAGAGCTGGATGCAGCACTCAAGATGGGGTCCCATGAGAACAGGGGAGAGGGGCAAAATCACCTCCCTCAACCTGCTGCCCACATTGCTTTTAATGCAGCTCAGCAACAGAAGTTGTTTTCATCAAGACCAAGTCATTATTCCCAGTTTATAATTACACTGGAACACGCCAATTTTATGGCAAGAGCAGCTCTACTAGCAAACAGCACTGTTTTTGTCATGCTGGCAGTTATTGCAATCAAAATTGTCACTTTATTTTATTTAAAATGCATTTCCCTGGTAAGCAAGAAATAATATCTAGACCTGAAAGGGATGTATGTTAAAGATTTATTTTTTTTTTAACATTTCTCTCGAGTATGCAGCATATCCAACTTCAACTCCCTGCAGCAACACAAAATGCCCAAGAATAATGTTTTCAAAATCAATACATGCTACAGCCGAATATAAGGCTCCACAAAGCCATAATTGAAACTCTGGGAGAAAACCAGGCAGCCTGAATATAAACAAAGTACCAGAGCTGGATTATGACCGAGATGAAAGTGCTAATACAGCCTCTTGAGGAAACTGCCCTGAGCCCTTCCCTGCCTGTGCAGGCGTTGGAAAGCAGAGGTGCTGTGGGAGCAGCCTGCTGGTGCTCGTCCCCAGGCGATTCATTGCGAGGCTGCCTGGCCTCTCTGCAGAGAGCAGCACATGCACAGTTCCATCCGGCTTTGCTTTTTTGCCTGGGTCATCTCATATCTCTGAGCCCTTCTCACTCTGTGTGTGCAGCCTGTCTCTTGTGCTTCCTGACTGCTGCCTTCACTGCCACCACCACCTTCTCATGGGGTTTGTGACTCCATAGTCTCTTGGAACCGCTGGAACTCAGAAAACAGCAGTGAATTCAGTCTGCTGCTCTACACTCAGAAGCCAAAGCGTGGAAAGTATGGGCTGTGTTTCTGGAAGCACTGAAATGAAACTATAGGGACTATAGAAAAATAACTGAAGATTGTTTGTAGACAAGATGTGTGTATGTTTTGAGCAAAGGATCCCTCAAAGAATGCCAGACACCATCTATCTCAGTTGCCACACACAGGAAAAATGAGAAAACCATGCACTGACAGGACTCTTTCTGCTCCCCAGCACAGTCCATGACAGCCATTATAAAGCATCTCATGTTACTACCTGTAGTATTTGCCCTTTTTATTAGCACCACATGCTACGTGTCTGTCTCTCACATCCATCATTCCCTTTCTACCAAAGTTCTTATTGTCTCGGAGACTTGCTGCAGAGTTTCTGATAACTTCATTTGATCACAAGCTCAGAATTATTAATTAAATTCACAAAAAATTTGGATCATTAGCTTATGAGCCTGACTTAGTATTTACAAAATTTGTGCTTTCATCAGCAGAGAAACCTAAAGTCAATGATTTACAGCTTAAGTATCTGCACAGGAGTTCACCTATTCCACTTGAGGCAGTTTGGGCTGACGTGAAAAATAAAAAAAGATCACCAAGGCAATGCTGCAGTTTCACAGAATTGTTTGCAGTTTTGAGTCAGTAATTAGTTTGCACTATAGTATATTTGATTAAAAAAGAATTGCTTTTCTTTACGTTGTTGTCATGCATGCAAGGATACATTAATTTTCAGGGGAAGACACAGACTGATCATTTACTTACTTGTGGAACTGAGAATTTCCAATTGGGGGAGAGGAGGGAAGCTTTATATACCTTTTGGTCTATAACTAATGAGCATATTTGACCCCAGTATTCTGTGTAGCGTCATCAGAAATGACATGCCGCTCCCCAGTTCAGTCACCTTTTATAGGCTGTGGAAAGCAGACTTGTTATGCATGTTTGTTCAGTGTATAAAAACACCAGTGGAAGCCCTGAACCCATTGGAGCCCCTGGAGGACTTTCACAGCATAAATATTGCATGATAGTATATTACTAGGCAAAGAGAAAACCCTAGAAATTTTAAAAAGAGCTCTGTCTAGTTTTGTACTCTTAGAACATAGGTTTTATTCTTTCTGACTGTATCCTCAATTAAGTAAAGAACAAATCCTAAAATTAAGGCCGGTCATGAACGGGAGACAGTAGTTACTGCTAGGAGCAGAACATGTCTGATCTGGGTGCTGACACCACAGCCACTGCAGGTAACTTTCAGAGAGCTGTCCTGTGGCAAGAAGAGCCTTCAGCCACTTTAAAATGTGCCATATTAATATGCCAGCCTTGCAATGCTTTACATTTCGGGTTTGGTGGGGCTTTTCAACTTTGTTTCAAGCACTTGCTTTGAAAAGCACAGAGTTCAAATCAATTGGTAATCAGTCCTTTCTCTTGCCTGTGGCCCAGGTAATACTGATTACTTGTTTCGCAGTGTGGGAAATTTATGAGTGACTAAGATAAAAACGATAAAATCTCAAAAACTCAGTGTTTTGATTGCCTAAAATTTCTGTGGTTTAAAATAGATAAGTACCGTCTTTTCTTCTAGAAATTATTTCCTCGTGACTCCTTGCTTGATATCTTTAACAGATTTGGAAAGAAAAAAGAAGATAAAAGCGGGAAAGCGGATCAGAAGGGGAATCCAAAACAAGGCATGCTTAAAGAAGAGGAGCTGGAGAAAATGAAAGATGAACGTGAAAGGTGAGTAAATGGCAGCAGCATCTTTGTTCATCAGGTGAAGAACTGGAGAGCGAGGGATTGCCTGAAGGGATTGCCCCCAGCCTGAAGGGATTGCCCCCATTGCAGAGCATGCCTGCTGGCAGTCAGGGCCAGCCAGCCCAAGCATTGGGCCACTCTCCTGGCCAAGTCAGCGCAACAGAAGTTGTTCTGCTGCCGTTTCTGTGCACTTCACTGTAGCGTTCGCATCCCACCTTCTGCTGAGCTGGTGAAGATCACTTCCTTCAGAGCCTGTTTCCCCTCTGCCCGTTCCCAAGGCCAGCTGACTTAGCAATTTCCTCCTCTGCAGCAGGAACCTCCTCCTTCTCTCCCGACAGCCTCTGCCGTGTCTTGCAGCACCTCTTTGTCTTCAGCTGGCTGTGCCACCAAATGGTAGGTTTTGTACTTAGGTATGCTATTTTCTGCACAGCATTTGCTGGTAAGCCACGTGTTGCAGAAATATCTGTGCAGCAAGCGCTGAGTACGCCAAGGGACACCTGAAAGAAAGCGGGCTCAAATGGTTAAGATGAGTTTGAAGAGGGAGAAGTCCACTGGCAGTGGGGTGGGCAAGAAGCTGGGTGTGTGCCACCTGTGAGTTGCCATGTTTCTGAGGTAAGGCCCTGGGAGTCTGTCTTGTTCGTAAAATGTGCTTTTTTATGCCCAGCCTTATCAACTTCCTTATCTTTCCAGACAAAAAGAATTCAGTTTTCTGCTTTCTCTCATGTCTACCCTTCAGAAACTGGGAACAGTTTGTGAGTGACTGCAAGGTTCAGAAAGCTTCTCCCTCCCTTTCCCTAACTCATCCAAAAGTACTTCATGATATGCTGAAAAAGGTCTTTGTTTCCCTTGATGCCTATCAGAAAAGTTAGAGAGCCCATACTTGCTGGCTCTCAAGAGGTGTCTGCAGTTGCTGGAAAACTTTCTAAGTTTTAGTAATATGTGTTGTCAGGGCAAAAGGAAAACTCTCAGAAGTCTCTTTCCTTCGCTGGAGCATCCTATTCCTGGGAGAGGGAAGGGAAGCTGACAGGGTTCCTTTGGGGCACACAGGGTGTTTCCACACAGATCAGCCTTTGTGCTACTGGTCAGGAAAAGCCCCTGCTTTTGTTTGAGTCATGCAGTGCGTGCTCAGCCTGATGTGGTGTGAGTCAGTGTAAGTGGTAGCTAAATGAGTTTGATGGGGGAAAGAAGCAAACCCACACTCTTGAAGTCTGCTGCGTGTTTTTGCTATTTTTCTATTTTAAAAGCTAGTAAGATATCTGGTTGCTACAGTACTGCTACTGGATATGCTCAGCCAGTGTTTAAGTATTTAGCTCATCTAAGTTAAGTAGTGTCAGGAGAAACTTTGCACCATTTGTTTTAAAATTTCTGTGCCGTGTCCTTGATTTTGCCAGATTGATGAGTGCCTTTATTTTAAACTGCTGACTCCCAATTTGGATACTGGCAATTTGAGAGGTATGTGTCCTTCATTTTAAAGAAGCCAGTGTCTTTTATTAGGATCCTGGCAAGCTAAGAAGCATGTATCCCATCTGTTAAAGGGCCAGTGTCATTTACTAAAATGTTGGCAGGCTGCAAGGAATGAACCCTTCTGTCTAGAGGTCTGTGTTCCAATTGGACACAAGATAATTGTTCTTAATATTTCTTTAGCGTTGCATGCTTTTTTTTAATTACAGTCGCTGATTGACAGTAACTTGGTATGGCTGCATTAGGAACTGGCAGCTCAATGTCTTCATCATTCTGGTTTCTCTAGTAATGATTTCAGTTCTGACCTGCAAGAGTTTGTGACTGAAATGGAGAACAGCAGGTGTGTTGAGAAGTGGATGAACCCAGATGATATTTTTAACTCACTTATTTGATTCTTCTGTAAGGTACAAGAATAGAAATATCGCACTTTTGTATCAGGTAATACTTCTTAAATTAAATTAAAAGGTAAAAAAACAAAAAACGAAACCAAACCAAAACAAGCAAAAAACCCAAAAACAAGCAAACAAAAAAACAACAGAAGAAGAGTGAAGAAATTTTCCCTGTGTTATCCTCGAAGGAATGCAACACGTGCTGTAAAAACAAGCAATTTACTTCCACTTCCTAATGAAGTAAGAGCATGGCTGTGAATATTTGCCCACGTAAGACTGCCTGCAGGCTGACTATTGAACCCTCCTTGACTTGACCACAAAACAGAAGAAACTTTATTTTTCTTACAGGAAAATTACATAAAGAAGCTACTTCTCATATATGGGTAAGAAGTTGTTGTAAAATTGATTAAAATCATTAAGGAAACGTTACCTGAATTGCAGGTAATGCAGTCCTTTTGCTTAGTTGTTGACTGTTCGCCTAGTGATGATGCTCAGTAAGACAGTAAAGATAAATTTTATAGTTCTATCCCAAGATTTAGTAATTCTATAATGTAATTCAAGTCCAAGATTTTAATGCACATATTGGCACAGAAAACCCTGTGGCACATCCACACCATAGATCATCTGTTTCTATGACTTCACTAGCTGCAATCCTGCATACTTGGTCTCATATTTATGAAACTAAGCCTCACTGAAGCGTAGTAGAACATAGTCATATTTTCAAATCCGTTCTTGTTAAGAGTGAAATCAGTGTATGTTAAAACTACTAGGGGTGTAATAGTAGAGCAGACTGCAGAAATGTAGCAAGTTTTGTCCCTGGTACCTGTGATCAAGCCCTGTATCTAACAGCTTGAACAAAATGCCAGTTGCTTTTCTAACATTTAACCTTTCTAGAATTAACTTAAACACACAATTTTACTTTTCCAAGATTCGCTGTGTAAGTACTTCTTGTTCAGATCCTCAGTCCAATTCTTACAATCCTAAAGTTAGGCTTTTTGCCTAAACAGTTTCCTTAAATGCTGACCACCTAAATATTTCAGGATCTGTCATGCTGAATGATAGTATGATTTTTCACATGTCCTTTATTTTTTTTACCCCAGAGGCCATGTTGTCCATTTTGGACACTCGTGGAAGAGGTTGGAGTAGTTGATTTTTGGGCTGGGTGTGACAGGATTAATGATCAAGTGCTTTTCAGCATCTTAGCAGCTGTGGAAGTCTCATGGTTTTGGATGGTGGGTTTGCATGCAATATATACTTGGCAGCTCTCCAGAAAGCGGAATACTGTTCCAAGATCTCAGCTGAGAAATATTTTTCGGTAGGAAGTGCCTTTTCAGGTTACAGCAGCAGGCCATCTCTCACAGTTTTGCAGAGTTTTTTGATTGGTATTGGAAAGGCACAATAATACTTCACAGAATTTCAGGGATAGGCTTTCAGTTAAGGCTGCAGCCTTCTTCCAGAAATTTCTGACAAGCTTTAGACGTGCAGAAATGTCAAATGTGTTCACTGCACAATTATGGGTTGGCAGTGCAGTACAAACTCAGGGGCTCTGGCTCTCACGTAGGTGTGCTGCATGAGTGTAAGTCCATCATGCTTGGAACAGGTTGGATTTCCTGCTTGCACAGAGAAGGAATTGAGCAGTGCATGTGCAACAAGTCTGGCACATCCAGAATGTGTTAGAGCTAGTAGGCGTATGCAGACAGAGCATGCAGCGCTCACTCTGGAGTGCGGATGATTCCCAAAAGGATTGGACTTGCTTGCGCATTGGTCCTCGGCATGAATTTGCCTTGCAACTCCTTTAATGGGCTGCCAAGTTTCAGATTTGAACCTCAAAAAGTGAAAATAAATTCAGTATTTCGCTAGCCGAGTAATTTCTATTTCCATTCCACATTGTCCTAGGCTCAGTTTTCAGTCCAGCTCTCTGTGCTGTGTTGTGGCTGCCGTTCTCTGAAGCAGCTCCACATCATGCACTGAAATGCTGACATCATTGTTTTTTTACTCCTTCTGTTCCCTAGCACACCCCACCAAGATCAAGGTCTCATTGTGCTCATTGCTGTTAGGGAAGCTTGGGCCTGACCCCGAGCACTTACGCTTGAGGTGGAAAAGAGAAAATGTGGCAGGAAAAAAAAAAAGGTGCCCTGTGGGTGGGAATGTGACGTGCAGGCAGTGCAGCTGCTTGTCCAGGTTCCTGAGAAGTCCCTGTCAGGCTAAGAATTCGTTCCAGACCTCAGCCCCAGGCCTCCTTTCTTTTCAAAGCCAATACTTTATTATATGACTGCTACTTCTGCAAGCTTCAAGTGGTGAACAGGAACTCAGGATGTTAGGCATTTGGCAATAGCTTTATCTGTGTCCAATTGAATATGAATTAAGCGTCTCCTCTAAATTATTTGCTTCTTCTCCCCCTACCTCAGTTTTCATTGTGCCACAGCAACACAGTGTCACTGAAACTCGACTGAAGAAGCTCGTGATAGCTCAGCAGTGTTGACTGACCTGCAGGTACAGTTCTCTGAGGTGGGGCTTTGTCCTTCCTGGCACCGGTCGCGGGGCTTCCTTGCACCGAGGCCCTGTTTTAGAGAAACACGTCACTTTGGTCGTGCTTCGAAGAGTTTGGCTGCAATAAAGCGTGTGCTTCGAAGGTCGAGCATCTGCCCATAAAAGGCAGAAGCAAATGCTAGATCTGAGGGTTATTTTGATCAAGCTGACTCAAATCTGTATTTTTAGTGTGTTCTGTGTAAATTACTCCAAATTTATCATTTTAACAACAAGATGTTTGCTACATTATTCAATACTGGAAGAGGTCTTGTCTCTTCCTCCCCTCAAAAAAGATTTCATCCCTTCTTCCATCTTTGTACCACTCATTTGGGGTTGCATTTTAATTTTAGAACAGTTTGAAATCTTTGTAAAACAAATTGGATAAATATATTAGACACCTGAGTTTTACTCATAATAATTTGTTTACCTTTCAAATACAAATAAAGTGTCAATTAAAAGAATTAGTATTATTTTACTGGAGTATTCCTCCTAAGACCCTAAGTCTCTCTTCCAGTAGAACTGAGCACTTACTTGACATTAGAATAAAATTGCCAAAATGAAGTGCCTTGTTGAAAATGGGATGGTTTTTAAAAGTAGCATGAGAGTTGGTTAATAAGGAGGCAGCCTATGTAAAAAGTAATCCTCTGCACCTTTTTGGGTGGAGTAGTTTGCTGTTTTGTTAAAACAATCTTGGGTCTGTAGTCCTCACTGGAATTAACTGAGGAGTTGGGGTTTTTTATACTATTAAAGTTTGAGTAGAGTGTTAGAGAAGCAGAAGGAACTTCTGGCCCTTGCTTTCTGCGTGTCTGAACTGAATGCTAAAGTTACAGTGTCTCTCAAATTTGGGTAAAATTAAATTGTTTCAGTTTTTATATTGAAGACTAAATTTCCTTTACTTTTCAGAAACCTTCCAGCAATTGAAGAGCATTTCTCTCTTGTCTTACCAGCTCTGATGCTTGTTGCCTGTTCCCATAGTTAAAAAATCAATGCATATGTTTTTGATATTTGGCAAACAGGGGTTTAATTTTGCAGCTGCAAGATCCCTGCACGAAGGGAATGCATCTTACAGAAATAAAAACATTTAGTGTCCACTTGTATGGGAGAGAGTACTTCATTCTCGTGAATGAAGGGAGTGAAACTTCATTCCCGTTCTGTCAGCATTTGTTTCATTATATTTCATTACAAACAGAATGTATGTTACTGGAAATCAAAATGAAAGCAGTAGCTGCATTCATGGCAGTGTGGTAGAAAAGCCAAATTGATTTGAATCGAAAGTTGAAATTCAGATTGTTGAAAAAATCGAAGTATGATTTTTTTTAAATGCATAGTACCTCTTAGAGCACGCTCATACATGCACACATCGTTGCCAACACCATGTAGCTTTTGTTCCTGTGTATTCCACTTGCCAAGTCTAAAAGCATTATTATGGCTGTTTATAGTTCATATTGATCTCTGATAAATGTTGGTAATTACTGTTCTCACCACTAAGCTCTGTGCTAAACCACATGTTTTTGGGACTCTTGAGCTCATGCATTGTTATTTATTAAGGGTTAATCCAACATGGTATATCTGTTCATTGAGTATTCCTGACTTTGCGGCACAGCTAGGTCCTGTGGTTTAGACAAAATAAAGTGTTGGATGTGATCCCAGTTTTAATACTCCCAATTTATTATAACCATTGAACCCTGATCAGATCACGGATTGGATTGGATCCCAGTTTTTTAAATGTCCCAATTTATTGCTGGCTTGCAACCCTGATAAGAATACATATTTGATTAAGGCTTCAGTTTTCAAAAATTCCAGTTAATTACTTTTAGATTCTTATTAGATCATAGCCGTGTAGTATGGTATGTTGAAGTTATGAAAAAATTACTGGATGCTGTTGCACAGGTCAAGGTCATAGTTTCATTTTGTGCTGACAGTATGAAGTTATCAGATTTCTGTTTATTACTGTGGCAGCGCTTGCACTGGACAGGAGGACAGATTAATCCCAACCCATTGATTCTGAATGATTCTCATTTTAGATCTGCTGCTGTTCTGCATACCAGAACATGTAATAAAAGCCTACCACGGAACACTGGGAGATTTATGTTTGGTTATGAGTAGCTGAGGTAGATGGGTCTCCCCTACCTTTCACAGGTTGTGTTGTAGCATTTAGACCCAAATAGCAATTTTTGAGCTGCTTTTTGTGGCTTTTCCACTGCTGGAGTGCATTTTTAAGACAATATTAAGTCTATAGTTGATCCCAGATTGTCCCAGATTAAGAACTGATAGCAGAAAGGCACATGGAATTGGCCCCTTATCCATCACAGTACTGTTCCAGGTGTTGCAGACTGATGGAAATAGCCCTTTCTAGGTGTCATAGCTGTGCCCTCAAAGGTAGGCACAGAAATTCTCATTGAAGCCATTTACCATCCTTGGTTTGCCCTTCATTAAGGCACTGTTTACCCTGGGGACCCGTTTTTACAGGCTGTGCTGCCTGCCCACCTAAAAGGTCAGAGCAGCTCAGGAGCAATGGCCTGGCTCTTTCTTGCTGAAATGGGCCAAAGTGTGGTTCTTTTCTGTATGTATCAGAGTTTTATTATTTGGTGGGGGGTTTTTGTTCTGTGAACCAGGAATGCTGCTGTTAGAAACTTGTACTGGCCAGCCTAATAAAGTGAAACTGGCCAGGGTACTGGGCAACCAGAGTAATAGAGTGCTTTCTAGGAGACAGGCTATTCTGGCCTAGGGATTTCTTTGATGCAGTACTGAATGTAGGTCAGCTCTTGCCCGCTCCGAAATCAATAAGGGCGTAAGAATTACTTGGAAGCTGCATTTCATTCCTTGCCCTTCCATTTGAGATTTATGACAGTCTATCATAAATCTTTGGCATGCACTTTGAAGTAGTGCCACAGCACAGAATTCCTGTTCTCAGACTCCTTTAGCTACTACAGGATAAAAATGAGAATGCGACTCATGGGGATAGACAGGCAGGAAATCTGTTTGCATGTGTAAATCTCCATAGTGATCTTAAACCAAAATACCTGAAAGTCTTAAAGCTTTGACTGCTCAGTCAAAGCTGAGTTGTGCTTTCTAATCAAGGACTGTTAATTAGAAACAACCTGTGAATCCCAGACTAACAGATGGAGACTGTTCCTGTTCTTGTACGGAGAGGTGCTGTTCAATAGGTGCCAGGTTCAATGTCGTAAGTTTAGAATAAATGTGCATGGAATATTAGATTATATGAAGCTAGGCTTGCTCCTTCTACTACGAGGGTTTCATTCAAATGAAGGCATAATGTTTATGCAGTTGCAGGGATGGCTGTGTGAACTCATGAGGTCTCACTAGCAAGCAGAGCTGTGAATATCTGTGCAGGAGGTGCTCCAAGAATACCCACGTGCTGAAGGAAGCAGCCCCAGCAACTCAGTAGCTGCTAGTCTTCCCGGGTCTGTCCTGAGCCGTGTAACTGCACGTGGTTGTGAATGTGAGGTTTTCACAAGGTGTCAAATCAACGTTGTGCCTTCCCATGGTCATTACAGCGTCTCTGCTGTTTTTCTCAAGACAGTGCTAACAATCCTCAGTGGTTTTGACTGCTACCATTCTACAGCAATTGCTGGAGCTGAGCTAGTCACTGGTAGTGACTGAGTTCATAGATGGATGTCTGTCTCCCCATAGTTTTTCTGCAGGTGTACTGTGGTTACTTTATACTTGTTTGCTGTTTATCTGGTGAACTTCTCTGAAATAATTTGTTTGATGGCTCAGTTGGAGAGGTGAATATGTGGCTTTGACTGCAGTTGGTATTGCGTGCATTCCTGACATTAAGTACCCAATGACTAAAATATAAGCAAAGTTAAGTTTTGCTTTCCAAGAGTATTCTATTATTTTGATTCTCTTTTCATGACCATTTGTTCCAGAATGAGCTCATGTTCACAAAAGGGACTCAGATATGACATGCACAGCACTTCACTTATCTTTGTCATGGATAAGTACAAACGGCAGCAGCCTGAGAATTCCCTTAAATCAGCACTGAAAACTGGGCCTGCAATCTACCTATGGGCTGCAAATCCCTGCAGACTGGAGGCAATTTTGCAGGAGGAGGTCCTAAAGGCATCAGAACATCTTGGGTGAAAGATGTCTGAGTAATTTTGACAAACCTGAAATGTTTCCACTCTAATCCACATTGTCACAAAACAAGGAACATCCTGTTGACAGGAGACCGAGCAACCTGATCGGTGCAGTCAGCCTTGCTTTCAGCAGGAGATTGAGCAGAATGACCTTCAGAGGGTTCCTTACAACCTAAATTTTACCAATATTGTCACTTTAAAATAGTATCTCCAGGGTAGTTTTGAGTAAAGAAAATTACATAATGCAGGAAAATACAGACTATAATATACTTGGCTTTCCTGATAGTTGGCTTTCTCTAATCTGCTGCATTTCACCCAGTGTACAATTAATGTGGACAAAAGAGAGGCAGAAAAACTTTCTGATTTAACAGCAAAGGTAAAATCCTGTTCCTGTGGAAGTTCACAGGGTGGGGGAAAACACACTGACCTCATTAGAGCCAGGATTTTCTTTAGAGGGCAGGATCCCGTGTAAGGTGGTAATCACTCCTTGTCACCTCTGAAATAAATGGAAGAACAGTAAGACCTCAGTCTTGTCTATCCAAAGCTCACGCTCCTCACTTTGTGGAATGAAAGGGCTGCGTTTCATCTTCAGTTTGTCATAATCTTAAATTTTAAGGTCAGCACAGCTCTATCTCCTTCTTAGGTTTTTCTGTCCTCCCTTTCTTTACTTACAACCCTCCAAAGGCAGTTTCTCTGGTCAGTTCAGTATTTTACAGATATGGGATAGTTATCTAGAACAGGTAATATTTTATGCCCTGGTCATTTTTTATTGTTGGGGCAGTTAATGCTGTTACAAGATCCATCTCATTATCCCGAGTTAGAATCTCTTAAATTTGTGGCTTGCCTTTTTTTATTTCTGTTCTTGTTTACAATTACAGATACTAATTATGGGGGAGATGTTCAAATCCAGCACAATAGAATGAGCTGGAACGAAGAAACACTTGCATAGCTTATGGGAAAGATGTTTCTGACTACTATGCCTCCAGTAGAATACTCTGAAAGATAATACTGAATTAGATATTGTTTGATGCTTGATGAGTCCGTATCAGATGTCCTCAATTTACTGGCAAGAGGTGGATTTATTTTTATTTTTTTTAGCCATGAGACTTGCCTGCCTCTGGGGTTTTTTTAGGTGACGATGCTTGAAAAACTAAAAATGCATCTTTTCCTGATAAAGAATGCAGGTTTAAATAGGATTGTTAACGTCATTATAGACCATGTCTGTCTGAAAAGCGATTATGAAATTTAAAAAAAAATAAAAGCACTGTACTGAAATTATCTCTTCAGATATTCAACTGAAATATACCCATTCCCATCAGTGATTATGGGTTATGAATATCTGAAGGCAAGATGTATTCAGTCCAGTATTATGTAAATTAATGAAAAAACAAGATTTTAGTTACCAAAATATATTTTGCTAGCAGCTAAAAAGGAATTAAAACATTAAACCCAGTGGAAATCAAAGTGACCTCCTACAGAAGTAGGCTGCTGTCCTCTAGACAACCCGTTACTCAATATATGCATGAATTGGGTAAATGAGGTACAAAAGCAGGTAGTACATCAGATGTAAATTGAGTAATCATTGCAGTGTGTGGATCTCAGGGAGAGTCACGTGAGTGGGGAAAAAAGCAGTGAAGCAGCTTTTATTCTGCAGTTCTCAAGGCACAACCAACTCTGTGGCAGAATGTTTAGCTGCTCAGTCACCTCAAAAGACTTCAAAGGATCAGGTCCTCGCTCAAGTTTACGCATACCTCAAACTGCTGGTATGCACACTCTCTTACCTGCTTTTATTCTGCTACTCTTACTGCAAACAGAACAGAAATTATCCTAAAACACCCATGGCCCTGTTTCTGTTACACATTTTGTCTTTGCTTGTTATTTGTACTTCTCCCCCAGGAACATCTTTCACTGACTTAGCATCTTGCTCATTCATGTACCTGTTTGTGCTTGCACAAGGTCTGTTACTTTTAATCCACCGTACAAGAAATGTTGCTGTGTTCATCTGAAGTATAAACAAGGTCCCTTTGTGAGATACATTGTCTTGGTTAGCAACTGCATTTTCGGCCCTGTGTTTGACCACTTAGATAGACACCTTGGGGTTCAAAGCGTGTCATTCTTTGTGCTCTGCTCAGTACTAAGCACATGGTCAGTGCATGGTAGATTTAAAAAAAAAAAAAAAGGTTGCATCACTTTAACTCTTTCCCTGGAAAGTCAGAAGAAACTGGATAATCCAGAGTTCATGGGGAGTGCAAGAGAAGAGTTCAAACACCCCAGGAAAGGTGGTGCTTTTTGTTGTGGGCCAGTTCTGGTTGCTTGTCCCTCTGGTACGCTGTTCTAAGTGCAGCCTTGCGTGTCTCTGAGTAAGAGAGCCCGTGGTCTCTCCCAGGCACAGCTGGCCACGTGCAGGTTTTGCACTGTGCTCAGGTCTCATAGCTGTCTGTGCCACCTCTCCTGTCTCCTGCTGGGCAGCAGGCACCCTCTTCCCAGCTTGGGGGTGGTGTAGCCAGGAGGACATGTGTCTTCATTTATTGTCCTGCTCCAAGGTGGCGTCTTGTGAGCCTGTGACTCACTGTGCAAAGCAGGTTTTGAGCTGGGGCTGGTTGGGCTGGGCTGCAGCCAGTGTCTTGCTGTTTGTTTCTCACTGAAGGCCCTCTTTGGGTTCCACAGCTTTTAGTTGCCCTGGCCTTCTTTGAGCTGGTAACATTAAAGTCCTGTGCTTTAATTTTTAGGGAGTCTTAGAAGCTTCAGCATTTTCTTGTTGCCCACTTGCAACCCACCCAGCATCCAGCTGCTGGGCTAAGAGATGAGAGCTATCTCTTACAGCTTTCCCTAGCCCTCTCATTCCATTCGCAGAGGCATTTCTGGGCCTTCTCCAAGAGTCACCTGCTCAGCTCCTCTGGAGTTTTCTTGAGGTAATCCACATCCCCTCCTGCAGCTGCTTCACTCCGCTATGCTGCAGTCTTTAATCCAGCTTTTGCCTGTCAGTGTCTCTGTCACTGATGTCAGGCTAAAGCGTTTTCCATTGTGTTTGTCACAGGCGGTGAATACATATGTGGTCATTGACAGTAGCTCGGCAGAAACACAATAACTTGTTAAGCCACAGTAACTCAATCGTGTGTCTGAGCTGCAGCTGGAAGGAGCAGTTTGGATTGTTAACCCTTCCGTGGCTGCTGCGCTCGAGGTTTATGCATCTTTTCTTGTGTTAGCACATGAGAAGTCACCATGTGTGATTTGTGTGGATATGTCAGATGGGAAGATTGGTTTGAAGGATAGATGAGAGCATTCCTTGGTTTATAGCTCTGGGGCTGTGCTACTGAACAGGACGTGAGGTATAGAGAAGTGTTTCCAAAATACTATGTCCCACTTTGAGAAGTACAGTAGGTATGTAGATCCTGTCTTCATTTGACTTCTACAAATGCAACATGTTTTGAAAATGTTGCCTGTAGTTCTACTGAGGTTATATATTTTATCCAATTATATATTTTTCTGAAATTATTTGTTGTAGGGAAATGTTAGGGTAGGGATGCTATTGAGGAAAAGATGGGTCACAAGGGGGAAAAAAAAAGGCATTTCTTGATACAGCATTTGTGTTGCCTGCCCTCTGGCTGCTTCTGTGCCAGGGCTGTTTTTACAGAAACACAGCTAAGGGAAGTTGGTGCAGTTGTGCAGTGAGTTAATTGGAGAGCACAGTGTTCAGGTGGCGGAAGGAAACAAGCAGGATTGATATGGGATACTCAAAAGGAAATATGTCTAACTTCCCTTTATTCTGCTTGGTTTTTCTTTTCCCTTTCCCTCATCAGGAAGTTTGTAGAAACTTTAGTGCCACATTGAATTGTTCAGATGGTGATCTGTACCCCTCCTCATCTCTGGTTTCACTGCCAGCATCAGGGTGCTGAGTGACATTTTATCTTTAGTCACAAATTTGCAGGAGTTGTTTAACCAGACCTATCCTGTGATGCAAGTCTGGGGCTCTCTTGTAGTAATTGTTCAATGAGCAGTTTGCAATTATAGCTGTGTTAATTTGGAAGATGTGTATGTGTGTGTGTGTGTATGATGGGGAGTAAAGATTCTGCTGTTTCAGATGAGGAGAGTCGCAGAGGGAGGTGCAGAAATGGTGAATGACTAGAGTGGGATATAGCAGAAGTAGCCTGCTTAGTCGAGTTGGCATAGCATTATAGGAGTGATGGAAGGAACAGCACATTCTTTTTTTTCTCAGTAAAGAATTCCTGGGCACCTACTGGGATGCGCTATGGAAAAGATTGATTTAAAACTGTGTGAAAACATGATGCTGAAATACAGTGAGGAAATTCAAAACTTCACAGGAATGTGAAAAAATTTCAAAGGTGGAAAACATACAAGAAGACATAGAAGGACAGGTGACTAGAAAGCAAGAAAAAACAGCCATCTGATAGTTTGTTTCCCTGGGTTTGAACATTTGGATTGAAATGAAAAAGATGCCATCAAGCAGATTTTATAGATTTGTGTGGAAGAGTAAAAGGAAAACAAGAAATATAAATGTAATTATAATAGATGTATTAAAAAAAGAAACATTGATCATGAAGAATTTCACATAACCTGGTATTGACCGGTCTGTATAATATAGAACAGAAATAATTGTTCTTGAGAAGATTTGACTTGTAATACTGGCAGCAATTGAAGATTGCATTCAGAAGGAGAAGTTGAAGAAGCTAGGCTTATTCGTAGGAACAAAAGAAAATTGCAGTGACCTAATTCCAGCTTTTGTTGGGCAGAATATACCAGTATTGATAGCAGGACAAATTACTCTTACTGTCAGACATGAAAGCAAGATTTGTGTGATGCTGCTGCGCTGCAGTACTCTTGCTTTCAGTGGGGTCTTAAATACCTAGGGGACTGGTGACATACGGGTCCAAAGAACGTTAGGGCTTATCATGTTCTGACAAAGTGCTGTGACTCCTCTCAGGGCTGTGTGCCATGCCTTCTGCACTGATGTGTGATGAAACTATTCCTTGAAATGCAGTATCCTCCCATTTTTCTGCCTGTGTACCAGTGTATAGGTACCCGTGTGTGCCATAAACCTTACACCTCGTATGATATATTCCTGCACTGAATTGTGGTTAGGCTTTTTTTGTCACTAACTGAGGGTGAAGCACTCCACAGTTTCCCGGGGTTTTAAGAATATTTGATGCTTTTTCAGAGTTAATCTGAAAGACAGAAACAGTATGCAAGTGCTTTACACATTTTAGTGGAAGAGCAGCGGAATAATCATGGCAAGGACTACAGTTTGGGTAGTACTGGGCTCTGGGTGCAAGAGCCAACAGTTCCTGTGTCATTTGTACTAAACAAAGATGGTGCCTTTGTTTTTACATTTCTGACATAATCCCATGTGGGACATGTAAAATATTAATCCTTCTGAAAGAGGTTTTCTCTTGAAGTGCCTGTATTTATAAAAGGTGGAAAACATCGGTGCAGACGTCGCTATGTGCTTCACTGATGTCTAAGGCTTTGTTTGCAATGGAAATCCAGCCCTTTCCTTGTACTGCAGGTGCTCTTGGTCAGTGAGGTACATGAAAAATTGGTTTTCATGTGAAAGGGCCAAGCGATAACTTTGGCCCAGATTCTTTTATGTGAATCATGACTGTGGTGTTTCACTCATGGACACAGGCAGGCCTGCTCCCTCCACCACTTTGTGCTGCACAATCTTTTACTTTATTCCCACTTCGCACACTTTCAGCTGCTCTCTAACCGTTGCTCATTTGCTAGCAATGGTTTGGGGTTTAGATGGAAATGCAAGCTGACCATTACTTTTTAGTTTCTCCTTCCATATACAGCTCCTTAGTGTTGACTTTCTCCCCATGCCACTGTCTATTGCCTTTGGCATAAAAGCATTTCTTTGCCAGGTCTATACCAGTGTCATCATTAGTTTTACAAATAGTAAGTTGTATGTCCCGTTGTTCTGCAAATGCCATTAAACTCTCACTGTCCCAAGAAGCCATCAGCCAGTTAAGCCAGTGCAATTGGCAGTAAAATACGAGAATATATGCCTTACCAGCTGAATTTATCACATATTGATACCAGGCTATACCCTCCATAAGATGCTCCAGTGGAATCTCCCTTGTGGACAGGGTCAGAATTGTACAACGTCACTATTACTTGGTTTGAAGTGTGTGTCTTCTTCAAGACACTGCCTCAGCCTGAGTGAGGTTTCTCTTGAGGACAGTGCCTTTCTGACCCAAGCCACTTGTACAGTGCAAAATAGGGAGTGTGTGTGGCATGAAAACCTGAAGCAAAAGAGAAGTATTGATGTACTCTAGTATAGGTGTAGAAAGGCATGAAGTTCACATTAGAATCAATTGTGAACCTTTTTATCTACAAATTATTTGAAAACTATTAGCATTTATTTTGATGATACAATTCTAATGAAACAAAATAAGCAGTATGCATCCCATTCCGCACTTAAGAGCTCCTGTCTGTCAGACGGAGGCTCCCAGTGTGCTCATCTGTTTCTTTAGGGAGCCCTTTTCTTCATGCCTTTTAAAGACTTTCTCCAGAACATCTTTATTTTTCAGTATGCAGAGTCCTAAGGCCATTAATCTTTCCTGGGGTAACCAAGTCTGCTAGACCCTTTTCACTTATACTCCTATGGTTAAAATTATACTGTTCTTTCTGTGCTGCTGTCGTACCTCTAGATACAGCCAACAGCAAACGTTGACTTCTGTCAGGCATTGCATCTCTGTATGTTTCTTCTGTTCTTTGTGTCTTCCTCCATGCTCCATTATTTTCTGTAAATGCTATTTATTGCATACTGTGGTCAGCATTCTGCCAGATCCATCTCACTGCACTTAATTACACTGTGTTGAAGAGTAGCTGAGCTCTCTTAACAGAAGCTCTTCTTAACAAATGCTCACAGAGCCTTGCTGTACCTTTTTTTTTCCCTCCAGCATGAATGTTGAATCATTGAATATCATCTTCGGTTGAAATTTACCTGAATATGTTTTACTATTCCAAAGAGATTGCACAATGGCCCTGATTAGCAGCAGCATTTTGTACTACCACTTAGGTCTTTATCACAGTGGAATACTGCCAGTAACAGTCTTTAATTCACTTATATGTACCAATTAATTTCTGTCAGGTTTCTATTAATTTCTTTGCTGTTTTACTGTGTCCCTATCCCCTATATAATAATACATGATTTCCACATTTATGTAGCCAAAATAAAATTTTTAGAAATTGGATCTTGAGGAAATTAATTGTGGTCCTTTGATTTGAGATAACTGTGCCATCTCTCCATTTATGTTCACACTTAATCTACTTTTCACAAGTTAATGTATTTAGGAGAACCTAGGTGGGTCAAGTAACCAAGGGGCAGTAACAATTTTACTAGCTAATTTAGATTAAAAGTTTCAGGATTGGTTTCGGCATATTCAACTGCATAGTGGAAGGTAGGTGTAGAATTAAACTTGTCTGTGTTCATGCATGCACATTTGTGAAAAGCCACACTACATTCAGCATTAATTCTTTTTCATCAGGAAAAGAATGATGAACCAACCTTGGTTACGAAGGTGATTGCCAGAGATAAAGAACAAAATTGCTGCATGCGCCGTTCTGTTTTCTCTGGCACCAGTTTCACAGGGTACTGAAAGCTCCAAACAGTTTGGTTCAGGGTTGGTGTTTCAAATTCGGTGGTGGTCGGTGTTGTATATTTGTTCTTTATTTCTCATTGTTAGGATTGGTGCGAAGCATCAGGAGTTACGGCAAAAGCAACTGAGAGGCCTGAGTGATTATTCTGCTGGTCCTGGAGGACCCGACATTGATGATGATGAGGTGGATCCAAACTATGCCAGAGTAAACCACTTCCGAGAGGCTTATCCATCAGCAACCATCTACAGGCCAGCATCACCAGCAGTAGCAGAAACCTTTGTATATTCACGTGATTCTCCTTCAGCACCAACGGAGAGGGAGCATTTGGAAGGACTGTATGCAAAAATAAACAAGCAGCACTACCCACAGATTTCTGGTGACAGGTAACATTGCCACCTGGCATTACAAAAACTGATAAGTTGGTGGGGAGGGAGCCTGGGCCTGGGCAGGGGGGTCAGGCGTGGGACTGTTCGGGTGCCCCAAACCCCTGTATTTACTGACTAGAAAGCCATGGATTTCCTCTTAACCAAAACCATGATTTGCTGCAGCAGTAACCCCAGAGCATTTGAGCAAGGCAGCAGTCAAACAGAAATCATTAAAGAAAAGTCCATATTTCACAAACAGAATGAGTGAACTGACTCCAGTCCAATTCCCGTACTGCTGAGAGAGTGTTTTTTCCTCCTTCAATCAGGAAAAGTTCTTACCCTGCAGCAAAAATAATCTCAGTTTTCAGATCCCTTTCGATCCTGCTGATCATCAAGTGTCTATTAGTAACAGGTTTTTTATGATAGCATGATATATTGCATATGTTTATGGCTTAGTTTTTCCCAGCTGTGTGATATTACACACTTTCAATTAGTTTGGGGAGAGGACTGGGAATCATAGCATTTTTATGCAGACTGTGAAGTGTGGCTTCACAAGAGTGATTGCCTTTCATGGCCTTTCCAATAACTAAGTGGGAAAGAAAGAACAATTTTTAATCCTTACTGTCATGCTTCCAGCATTAAAGAAAGATGGTCAAGTTTTTTCCTGGGTTAAAAGGAAAACAGAAATTCCTTTGAGTTGATGATGTACCCACCATTATGATGATTTTTAAATTGGTTGCTTCTGGAATTTGGGGCTAAAAGAACATGAGACTTCATTACTATTGTGGCATTAATATATCAATGTTGGCTTTTTCAAACCAACGTATGAGTGTGTGGGCAAGATATACAAGTCTACGTGAAAAGAAGAGCTCACAGAGGACAGACATGGGGGACTTAAGGAATTGTGCATGCTTTGAGTTCATATTGCAATCTGTAGTGTCTCCCCATAGCCTCAGTCTGTGCTATGTAATACCACACTCGTTAATTTTGCAGAGATATGTCAGCACAGATATAGGAGCGTTTCCAGTTTGTGGCATCATAGTACTTTAAAAATGTCTACTGAGTCATTGTTATAAATAGTAATAAAACACTTCTGACATAAATCTGAGTTTGTAGCAGGGAATGGGCCAAGTATCTTTCTCTTCTTCACCTAAATCCAGTATGGTAGAGCTCTTTCCAAACATAATGACAGTGCTGTTTCTTTTTCTTCCATATTATTAACTCTACTGCATGAAAGAAGAGGTAGTGATCCCCACTTTTTGCCAGCTAGTGGGTTTCACGTTACTAGGTAAGCCTTAAGGTGGTTGTCAGTGGAGTCACACAAAAGTTGCATGTAGTAAAGGGATCAGAAACTGAGTTCGTACTAACTCAACCAAGATCTGGGAATTTCCAGAGGGAGGAAGCCTAAATTCAGGTTTGTCTACCTTTCAAATAGAAATATATACAGTTGTAACTCAGCTGGAGTAAGACATTGGTATAAAAGTTACTCCATAATTTCAGTTTTCACAGGACTTTATAGCTTTACATTTTAAAAAGATCATCAGTTTTGAAGTGTGGCCTATAGATTGTCTTTCCATGCAGCAAAAGCAATGTTCAAGTCTTTCATTCTGGCCTCTTTTACTTGATTGATTCAATTGTGGGTTTGACTACACTGAATGAATTCTTGACTTGCTATAGGGACTAAATTGAAGTCCCAACCAACTTTGGATTCCGTGTTGGGATCCTGGATTTCAGTGTGGATTTAGCTGTAATTGCATGATAACACAGTAACTCATTGAAAAACTAAAACCAAATCATCTAGCAGGCAAGGAAAGTTTACCTCCTAGCTGAGCCTGGGATCAGAAGTCATGCTGAGAGGCTCTTCCATCTGTGTTGATTCTGTACTGAAAGATCAACAGTCCCCAACAACTTTGCGTTGTTGAATTTCTCAGGCTTGTAGAGGTTGTTTAACCAGATTAGGAAAAAATTAGGAAATGTGGGATTCTTACTAGGCGGCCTTTGTTATTTTTTTAAATCTTTCTTTTCTTTGTCTGAGAGACAAAATGGTGTTGTTATTCACCAGCAGAAATGTGCCAAACATGAATAATTCTATGTGAATTTATGCAGTGGGTCGTGAGGTCTCAACCAACAGTTGCTGAATAAAGTGGCAACTTCAGGCAAAGAAATCTTTCTGTGCTAGAGGGAGAGTATTGAAAGGAGAGAGATATGGAAAGAAGAATCCCTCTATAACATGTTAATTAAAAAAACCAATCTGCTTCCAAGGGTCAGTTATGAAAACTACCTTGTCTGTCTCAAAATCATTGGGAAAGGGCAATAATGGATGCTTACAAGCCAAACCATAGTTATTTTGTGTTTGTAGGACTGAACATTTACCAGCACATTTGTCATGTAAATGCTTATGCTTTGGTCTTGCTAACACATGCGCGCCTTCTCTCAAAGTTTTGCTATTAATTTTACTTGAGATGGATGGCTTTTTCTCCCACCCATGACTCTCAAGTTGTAATATAGCACGTGGAGACCTGAGCAGTGACTAAAGTAAATGGGGTTAGGGGCAGAAGGGGGATTTGAACACAGAGAGAATAGATGACCGCATTTTGGTCTGAGAATTCCAGTTATGTGTCATTATGATAGAGAATTCAAACTCATCATTTGAAGCAAGAAGTTAATTTTTATCTTTTATTATTTTTGCAGAATAATGTGTTAGCATAATTAATGCCTTTTAGAAGTCAGAGGCTATTTGTAAAGTAGGAAGCTCACTTCGCTGGTCAGAGAAGAGCTGTTTGCAATTTGCATACACTTACTTTCCCTTTTCTCATCACCAGAGTCCATCGAGTGTTCCTGGTTCATTCTTGGCAGTAGATTCCCAGTTCAAACTGAGAATGTCCCTCAGTATGCAGGAAAGCAATAGGCTGCCCATGTATGAAGTCTGCTGCTTTAATCATTATGAAGTGTGTTTGCTGCCTCCAACTGCTCCTCAGGGCACACACAGACCTGCTGCACTCTGCTGTTTATGGACTAACGTCCCATTTACTTCCACTTGCATCTGGCATCTCAGGGGCTTTTTGCTTTGGGTTTTTGGGGGGTTTGCTTTGTGTCTTATTTGCAACTGTTGTATAACGTTCTTCTGCACTGTTTCACAATTGTTGATTTTCCTTCCAACGATGACTATATTCAGTGAAATAGAAGTAATTTTTTGTGTATATTTTACTGAAAGCTTTGGAATTCTTAACTAAGCGAGGTGCTATATAAATGTAAATTGTCCTTATTAATGAATATAGCGAAAGCATTAGCATGATCAGTGTATTCTGTGAATGTTAAGTTGGAGCGGAAAAAAAATTAGCTGGCGAAATCACACATTTCTTTGTAAATCAAGCTTTTTTTTGTTTATTTCTAATTAGCCACAATTTTCTGTAATGCAAATGGCATCCCTAAGGATGGTGCAGCCTGCACAGCCACCTTGTGCAGCTGGGGAACTCGCAGGGTCTTTGCCTGAGACGCTGCACGTTTCCCAGCCTGCGGCAGAGGCTGTGTGATCTGTGGCCCATATGTTCCTGAAGCGGGTGGCAAGTCACATCTCTGAGTTTAGTCATCAAGGCTGTGCCATGACAGTGCTAAGTTGCACCATGGCAGAGCCTAGGTGTCAGACCAAAGCCAAAAGAGCAGATGCACAACACTATTATCACTTAAATGTCAGGCGTGTCACACGGTGTAACCCTTTCTCACATTTTGAATAAACAATTTCCTCTTTTTTCTTCCCATGAAGATGGTGCTGTCAAGTATATCCAAACACTCCAAGTACATCTCTGAAAAGGTTCTAGAGACTTTGCTCAACTTATTTTCTCAGCCCAGAACTATGAAACATTGAAAGTCTGATGCCAAACTCATTGCCAAATATAATTCTTCATTTATTTATGTGTCTTATCTTGGGGAATTTCAAAGTGCTGGTCTGACAAAAATGAATACAGTTTTCCTTTGTTTAGCAAGAATAGATTCAGAGCTGTATCTTGCTGCAGTTTAAAAAAAATACTAATAAAAAGCTTGCACTGTTTTATTACATGGGAGTAGAGTCCAAAGGCCCAATCTGATCCAGCTTTTTTTTTTCTTTTTGAAAATGCTGTGTTGGGTCTCACTGTGCAAAATCTTAATTTCTGCAATGTTAACTAAGTAATTGAAAAACGGATCTTCCTTATTTTAGGGTGAAAGCTTCCTTATGTTAACTTGCACTCTTTCAGAATGCTCAATCCAGCAGCATACAAAGGTGAAAATGGGGAAATGAAACCCATCTCTCTGTACAGCCCCATATCCCTCCCATCCCACCCTCAGAGCTGGCCAGAGTCCTGAGAGAGAGGGGCAAGACTGAGCAGTCAGCCTCTGCCTCTAAAGGATTAAGTTGCTGTGCATGTCCTGAGGAACCAAATGGCAAATACAAGCTTTGTGTAAGCCTGAGAGGAGAGTAAAAAAGGTCCGGACTCTTGAAATTTAGCTAAGGGAGCATTTTTTACTAACGGGCTAAATTCTTGTCTTTTTTGCAGGTATGGGCCATTCCCATCCTGCTTAATCCAAGGCCAAAGGACTCCAGAGCTGCACAGGAAAGGATTTGTTACAAAAGGGGAAGACAGGGTTGCCCAGATACGTTTCTTAGTCCTATATGTCTCATAAGCCAGAAATTGAAGTTTTCTTGTTCTCAGTTCAGAGCACTGTGGGCATTGCTCATTGTGCGTCCATTTACAACACCTTTTGTCACTGACTAGCGTGAAAGCAATCCACTGCTCTAGGAATGGATGGCCCTTTACTTGGGAATGATTATTCTTTAAGATGGATATCATGGAGGCATGGTGGAAATGGAATGAGGCTGTGTAATATCTGCGTGCCCTTTGCCACTGTACCTTGTGTTACTGTGGAAAGAGAATTATGGTCATGCATTGGAATATTTTGATTTGCAAGTACAAGCAAGGTGTGTATTCTCTCTTACCTTATAGCCTCTTCTGCCTGGTGTCCTAAAATCATCTATGCTGTTTCCTTGTCCTATACTACTCTACATTCCCTAAGACTCTTCTCTGATTCCTCTGGAATTTATTCTTTTTGAAACATACCGCAGGTTCTTCTGAACCTTTGGCTGCATTCCAGGCACGGTTCCTCAGAATGTTAAAACCAGAAAGTTCTAATTCAGGACAATTTACTGTCCATCTTGGCTGATGGACTTCTGACAACAGTTAAATTCGGACTGGCACTGGCAAGTACAGGAGAGGTTCCATGGTTTCTGGAGGCTCTCAGTAGAGCTGGCCTGCTCGTGGAAGCAGGGCAGTCCAGAAGCCCCTTTGGCCCCAGTTCCACAGGAGTGTAGGTTGTGCCATTTGGAGTTACACTTAGACTGTGTTTTTTGCTCCTAATACTACTGGCAATTTTCTTCCTCAGAAAGGATGAATGGGGTCCTGCATGCTCACTGTGCTAACGTGGGGAAACAGTGAGTAACTGGACCGTCTGGGACATGTTTAAACAAGCCTTGGCTTTACTTCCCACCTATACTAGAAAAAAAGTAAAAATCTCCTGGAAACATTCAAGCTATACTACTTTACAGTTAGAGTTCACTGTAGTGCTTCCCAGGAACCCATCATCCAGATCTTCCAACTTTGGGACCTGAGCCCAATCGTTCACTTCTCATGGAAAGCGCAGATTTCATGGAAGTCAGGTGACCCTGAGCATTTTAGAGCGTGTCTAAGCAGAGGGAAGTTGTCAGACTGCTGCCACTGCCATGTAATGTGTGCATGCTTGTTGGAGGCCATGCATTCTTCAGCAGAAATAAATTCTGTCAGGAATAGTCACAAATCTGCCTGCGTGCATCCTGCCTGCTAGGGTTTGCATTTGGATCACCTCACTTATTGACAGATGTGTAAAATTTTATATACTGCACTCCCACAACTCCCTTGTGACTGTCCTGCTGCAGATGCTGGTGAGCCTGAGTTTTGGCAGCTGTGTTAAGCATTCAGGTTTGTGCTGGGTTTTTTTCCCTTCCAGCCCTGTCTTTTCTTATGTGATATATTATTGTATGGAATTATTTTATGTTAATTCTGCATGTTTGTTGGTAATGTCCCATTCTTTTAGCCATTTGGATGCAAGTGCAAAAGATAGGTCCCTGAAGAGAAAGCCAGGTCTGTTACTGGAAGATGAGACCATACCAGAGCATACAGAGTAAAATGCAGATGGTGTTGTCAGCCTCTTAAATGTACAAATAAAGACAAAATGAGATCGTCCATGCAGCTGGAATGAAATCTTATGGCCTTGCATGTGTTCCTGCCATAGTACGTTTCCTAGTGTGAGCAAGACAAGTTAAATTCCATCTTATGCAAGATGTGGTTTGACCAGAGGCTTATACTTGCTTCTTTAACCAGCAGTAGAAGGATGTGTGTATTAACTTTTCGCTGCACGGTGTTTTTTTTTTTAACAAAACACCATTAAATTTTAGATGCTAATATGTGTGTGGTTAATTAAGAAGCCCGAATTGACTATAAGGCTGGTAAGCTTCAAGAAGGAGAGAGGAAGATCATTACAGTTCGGCTCATAGATAGCTATTTGTGAACCAGCTGATAATGTGCAAAATTAAGATTTCGTAAGTGGCATTTTAAATGAATGGTTAATGGCTGAAGATTAATTAAACTGAGTTGTTCAAAAGAGAAGCTGTTCAGATCTTGTTTATAGGCCACTCACTTCCATCCTGAAAGTGCAAACCCTAATAGCATTTGGTATTTCCATTTAGTAGGCAAGCAATGTAGATATTTTCCTTGAACAAAGGGGTCTGCCTTACTGGATACACAGTATGGATGGATGGGTGTAGCATTGCATACAGTGTTTTCTTCTTCCTAGTTAACAGTTGTCTGGTAGCAGTACAGACAGAAATGCATTTCCTCTGAGAATTTGGTAATCTTAAATAAAATTGCTAAATCTTATTTTAATTAAAGTGTAAAGGACATGATTAAGTCTGATGTGGTTCTGTTTTCCCACTACTCTCCAGTAGCCTGTTCTACTTCATACACTTCAGGGTTTTCAAAATACCCAGCTTTTCATTGCTCCAGGTTGTCTTCTGTCAGAATGAGTCTCTTCGGCCCAATCATTAGCCTTGCAGAGTTGCTCTAGCTAAGAAAAAAAAGAAAGTAATATGTTTCAGTCAAGTTCATTCTGTGCTGCAGTTCTGGTTAAATGATGAATGTGAACCTAATCCCATTTCCCTGACTGAAGAGAAACAAGCAGAAGGTCATTATGCTGCTCACAGTTGTGAGGCTTGTCCTTCCAGCAAATCCTTTGCCAAGAAACTGTTTGTTTTTCTTTTGTTTTCCCTTTTGCTCATCCCAGTTCCCACTCTTTTTATTAACTATCTCCTGTTTTCTCCCCCAGCTTCTTGACATAGTCATTTTGCCATATGATCTCCTAGCTTCTGGATCTGTAAGTAGTTCAGAGAAAACCCTGGTGACCTGGCCTTGTGCAGGCTTTGCTGTGCAGCCCACTGTAAGATGAATCTAGGTTGCTGACCTCGGGGAGCCCACACTCTATCCAAAACTATGTCTTTCAAAAAAATCCTCTCCTAAGGTTTTTTCCTAGCTGCTGCTACTTCAATGGGAGAGAGGGATTCTTTCATTGTAGAGATAATCTTGGTTTAGTAAATCAGTCCAGAAGGTGAGGGCATGGGATTTTGTTGTGCTAGACTTTTAAGTCTGTGAATATTATGAATCTGTCTTTCTTGGAGGTGGAGGGGTGTGGACGTGAGGAGCACAGTCCAGCTCATGTGTATTAGCATCCTCAGACTCCAGATGACGGACATGAGCTCACAGCAAGCTCTCTCTTGAATTTTCACTTCATTGGATAAATTAGTGATCAAACTATTCTTAAAAAATAGTCAAAGTTTCGTGGGACGCAAAGAATCATTTACCCAAAGTCTGAAAGTATGGACAAAGGGTTAAGTTTGGAAGAGAAAATAAAAGGGGTTTTCACGGGACTGCTTCAAAACGCTGAGTATGTCCAGTTAAGCACAGTGATACCTCTCTAGTACGGATGGAGAAATGTGACAGGGAAAATGGACATAGACTGACTGGAGCCATGAGAATTTTTTTCAGGGTCTTCACTTTTGTTTGATGTTATCTAAGGTCGGTGGGACCTGTGCTGACAGGTTCCTCTGAGTTACAGGTAAAGCAATCCCCAGCCCTCGTCCTCATTAAGCAGAGAGGAGCATAACAGAGTCCTGAAAGTCTTTAAGCAGCATCCACAATTTATCAGACATTCTCCAAATAAATACTCTAGTGGTTTTCTTAGACCACCAGGAAAACCACTTTCCCTGCAGCACAGGGAACCATGGGGCACACCTCAGACCTACCAGCGTTGCCAGGTTATGCTGCCACCAGGAACAATGCAGCAACACTGGTAGGGTTTTCCAGGATGACTGCTCATGTCCAGGGAGAGTGCTTAGCTCTGTGTGGTACTCACACAGCTTATCTGCATAGTGGAAACCTTACAGTGGAAACTGCTGTCATCTCTACACGCTCATAAGTTATAGGGAATTCTTACTGGACACTGATTTTTCTGCAGTCCCAGTTTACCTGGAGTTTACACTGGCAGATCTTTAGGATTTTACTGCTCATCACAGCATAGTAAGATATAAAAGGTCTAATCGGGCCACAGATCTGACTTCAGAATGAGTCAGTGGGAACCTTCTCATGGAAGTTTCAAGCATCTAATAGCACGATAAAATAACTGCTTCTAAAAACTGCCCACAACCTTGTTCCCTGCTTGTGCCACGATGCCAGGGGCAAAAGGTTACCCAAGCACTTAGTAGGCAGCATTATTGACAGAAAGTATGGGCAAAAGCAGGAACCAGATCTTTTGGTTAGCAGAAAACTGTAAAAACTGATGCTGTTTCAAAAGCTGAAAATCACTCAATATTGCACTAGCAAAAATATTGGGAGGACTGATGAGATGTGATGGAAATGGCTTAATAGGCAACAGGATGCTGAATAAAAAGAGAATAATTGTGATTATTGTCTGACAGCTGTGCAGAGCGTACAGTCGATGACAAACTCTAAAATGTGCTATTTTTCAGCGCATGATCACAAGTCCACTGGCACAGACAGTAATCCAAGGGGTCACAGTAAGCCAAGAAATAGTTTATTGTTTCATCAGCTCAAGTCTTCTGGTGTAGTTAAGTTGGTATATGCTCTGAACCCATGTGACTGTCTCTGCGTTCCCGTGAGGAGACCTGGCACCATCTGGAGTCCACGTGTGCCGTGGCTAAGGAGCAGTTTCTCCGGCAGGTCATGCAGCAGCAGAGCATTTGTTGACATTGATCAGTATTGATCTTGGGATAGTCTAAGAGAATTGTGCCTGTTTTGTGGAGAGTAGTGTTAGACTCTCGTAGAAAATGAAAGAAACAACTTGTCCTAAACTGCATTGTGGTCTGCATATGAGAGAAAGTGAGGTCTTTCATTAGGACAGAGGGACATGAGAAAATGATGTTGCTTCAGATAGCCATGCTAGTTATCTCTTTTTATCACCAACTTGCCCTTGGTGTCTGGAGGTCGTTTTTAGAAAGCAGTGGAGAGTGATTGCATGGAAGATTTTATACTCTTCAGTTGCCTACAAAACAGGGAGCTTTGTTTTTTCTTTCCACCAAACTGCAGTGGAGAAAACCAAAGAAACAGCACATGATAAAAAATATGCAAGAGGAGTGAGTGTGGGATACCTCTAGAAAGCGCTAGAATTGAAATAAATATACGTGTAGAAAAATGAATGTTCTCCTAATTTATTTTTCCCCTTCTCATGTCTCCCCAGTTTCCTACTTGGGTAGCAGTAGGGCAGTGTGAGAGTTTTGCAGTGTCCCAGTCCTTTGTTGAACAGGCACTCTGGAAGGTTGTTAGCCCCTTCCCTCCAGTGACTTGGAAGCAGCAAGGACAAAGACGAAAAAGGCCATTTCAAACAGCATCTTATCATTCAGTCTTTGACCTATATTTATGGTTTAATTCCTTCAATTACTTAATTTTAATCTTAAATAAAATTTTCCAGCACAGTAGTATCTTAGGGGCATTTCTTCTCAAACCAGTACTAGCTAGAACATGTCCTTGAGCTGTGGAGTTTATCTGGTATAAACACTTCTGCCCTTGGGCTTAGATGCCTACTTAGTCCTGGATACGGTTATTACCTTGTAAATGTGAATAAACCGTAAATGATCATTATGGTATTTACATAAATGCATGTAAAGCAATTATCTTGAGACCGGCATGTGAGTTTAAGCACAGAACCTGTTTCTAATGCAAGTGTTGTATGTGGCCTGGAAATAGAAAAATAAAGCGGCGGCAGCAGTGCACCTTCAGAGGAATGGAAGCACGTTCAAAATGTGGTGGGGTTTGCGGTGAGGTGGGGAGAGGGCGGCTAGTTTCTGTGCCTGAGTCACCGTAATGCTCAATAATTGTTTGAAAGGATTGCTTTAATTGAGCACTTGTGGGCTCTGCAAACCAGGGGACCTGGACTGCTTCTGCTCTGCCCTGGGATAATGACAGAGGAGACCTTCTGTGGCTGCAGGGCCCGCTTTACATGTCAGCAGGTACTTCCATGACATGGAGAGGGGGTGCGAGGTTGTGGAGGAGGGTTGGGGAACAGCATCAGAGCAATAAACCTGTTCCTAGCTGTTATTGATTGGTAGTACAGCGGTCTGTAGTCCTTCACCTGAATAAGGTATTGTTTTTGTCCTTTAACGTCTTCTGCTGTCCCTGATTTGGGGGGTTGGGGGGGAAGAAGAAAAAAAAACAAAACAAAACCAAAAACCAAAACAAACACCCAACCAAACAAACCAAGAGGCAATTATTTCATGCCTCTGTATACAATGGCAATGTTTAAGCAGCAGCTGCTTCAGAGAGGGAGAGTAAAGGGGACTGGGGGGAAGGGATTGATCTTTTCCTCCTTTTCTCTGTAAATACCACAGTCTGCATCAGGGCTGATGCTTTGACCTCCTTACTACAGAGCTTGAAAAGTCTCTTGCACTTAGTGACATGTTCTGCCTCCAAAACTGAATAGGCAGAAGCCTCGTTCTCTTTCTTTGAATGCTGCTACAAATAGATCATCAATCTAAACATGAGAAGTGCTTGAGAATTCCTCCCAAAATTTAGACTCATTACTCTGAGTACTGGTATTTTTCACATCTGTGTGGCTTCTGAAATAACAGTATTCTTTCGTACCTTTTTGCGTTTATTCTGCTCTCCGCCTGCTATCTCATTACTGTTATCTGTGGCAAATACACCAGATGTCTGAGCAGCTTCATTGTTCTCTTGTTTTTCTTTTCAAGACCCTAGTGCATAGATAATGTTAATTTCTCTTTTGTGTTAAAACTTGCCTCTGAGGAATAAGATTACCAGTGCTCAGTCTTTGGCCAGTAGAGGTACCGAGGTCTCATATCTTCTGCGTTATTTGTCTCAGTGTTTCTCCTAGCTCAGTGCATTTATAGTGGTCTTCTCTTCTGTAATGCCCATGGAACCTTAAATTAATGCCCCTTGACTTTAAGGAAAGAATTTTAACGTGTTTTTAAAATGTTTTCTTCATTCCCAGGGTTGAGCAATGATACACAAAGACACCTGCTCTTCCAAGTGGGTGGATATTGAAAATCGTGCCAAGAAAAATGCTGTTTCTCGGAAAAAATCAAAATATGCATTGTTTAAAGTGTGGCATAAACAAAATAGATTATGTAAGGCTCGTGGGCCCTTGTTTGGGATAAGCTCACTCACTTGTGGGTCTGTACCTTTCCTACTAACAGCACTTTGTACGTACATTTAAAAAGCCATGCATGAGCTACTGGTTTCCATCCCGACTTTGAAAAAGGTTGTTAGGAAGCTACAGGCGCTGTATCAGCACAGCTCCCATCAGAGCCACTGTTGTGCTTGAGTATCACAGCAGTGCTTCCAGACCTGTAAGAAAACATGTTTCTTTAAAATGGCTCAGGAAACAACTGATTGATTTACAGGTAACAAATGTGAATAGTTTGGGTCTGACATTTTTTTAAAGTACAAATTGTGTCATTTGTGTAGTTGCATAAGCTAGAATTTGTAAATTTATGTTCCACAATCTGAAAAGCAAATGATAGTGTGTGGATTTGTGTCTGCCTCTCAGAAAGAAGACTGATATGCAAGTCCTGTTTCCACCAAAGTAAGTGGCAAAATCTCTTGATTGAGATGGGAAATCGGAATTGATTCACCTGCCTGGTTCTCCCTGAAAGAATGAAGTGGTATTTTCTTTTCTATTTTATACTTATTAGTTTCACAGCCAGGTTACTGTAACTTGATCTTTTCTGCCATATTTCTGCATGACTGTTTTTGTTAACCACTTTTATTACCTTTTGGTCTGTTCTTTGCATCATGCTATTGACAAAATGAGTTTTACATTTTTTTTTACCCCGAAGTTTAGAGCACGGAATATGGAAAAGTCTGAAACATTAATTGGACTAGACTGCAGCATTTAAAGTAACCTATTCTATCGTCCATTTACCTCCCACATGAAATGAAAACTCTATTTTGATCTGAACTGTCACAGATAATTTCTGCACATAAAACACATCCAGAGACAGCTTTCAAATGGAGTTGTCACTTCTTATTTAGCAGGCTGGGGACTCTCTATTGTTGTCAAACCCTCTTTGCAAAGGCATCACTAACACACCGATTTGCACAGTTGTATGTAAGAGAAGGAATGGTTGTACAGCTTTCATGAAACGAAAATTGTATGTAGCTGCTGGAATCCTCTGCAGCTGAACTTACCCACTTCTTAAGAGAAAATTCCTTTTTTTATGCATATACTGGTTTTGAGCAGATCTTCATACCGTATGCTGGCCTGGGGAGCGGTTGTTTTTAGTGTAATGAGGTTTTAGTGTGAATAATGATGATTAACATTTAAAAGCTAGTAACCAACATTCTGGTATTTTCCTTGACCTCTTCTGGACTAAAGGTTTGGCTTTAATCTCCTCACAAATTTCGAGAATTCTTAAGCAAGTGCACTGGGAATATCTCTGAGCTGTGAGTACTGAACTGCTGCCTCCGAGTGTATTCCAGCCAAGATGCTGAGGCAGGGCTGTAGGGCACTTGTTTCCAGACTGCTATTCTGATGGTGGCCAAAGTGGCCATCTGGTGAGGCCGGCTGCAAGACTTAGCTATGGCATCACAGAAGAAGACAGCTTAAAACTTGAGAACTACTGTTCTTCAGACTTTATAACATTCAATTTCCCTTCAAACATGATCTATTTTCATAAAATAAACTTGGCTCCTGGCCTCACTTGTATTTTCATAAATTTATGCCATTGGAATATGCAGCTAAATAGTAGTAATGTGTGATTTTTATTTCATTTTCCTCACAAGGACAGAAAATTGACGAGGATTAGGGGGTGAAGAATTTGGTTAGTGTGATAATTTGTCTTTTATTGCTGTCTCCACAACTACTTATATAGGATTAAACAGCAAAACACAAGCTGGCAAAATGCTCTTCTGACCCAATTCTGCATCACAGCACAGATAGGAGACTATCTGCTGATCTATCTGATAAGCATGACTTTGTCGAATCCAGATGTATGTTCAGGAGTGAAAGGAGTGAAACACAGATGAGGCCCAAGAGCTGGGATCTTACATTTTCTCCAGCTGCCTGAATCCTTTAGGTGTCTTCACTGCTGCAGCTGGGTTGGGGGGTAGGCCTGCAGGGAGGGAGGGAAGCTGCCTGATGCAGTGTGTAATCTACAGAAAAACAAATCTAAAAGCTAAAGCTTTAAACATTACTGGTCATAGGGAATTGCCTATTTTAAGGACCGTATCTTCTGTAATGAAGCAAGAGATACAGACTGGAAATCACATTCTGATTTCTAAGTCACATCCCAGAAGATCTGAGGGTTGTTTGTTCAATGTGTCTTAAAGTCCTTCCTAGAGAGCGACATGGTGGGGAGGGGTTTTCTCTGTTCCCGCTTTTGCCTGTAAATGCAGTGTATTCATGAATCAATTTTAATGGCTATCCCATGGGGAGCAGTGATTTAGATGGGGGGGAAGGGTAATTTTGTGCATTTATAGAGGATATACTTGAATGCAGAAAAACGAGTGAAGGAAAAATCTTACGGTCAGTGTGCTTAAGTTAGTGATAGGGCCCATCTATGGGGTTTTAAACTTTGACCATTGCAGAAAAAATACAGCAGAGGG
Source organism: Sclerurus mexicanus (assembly GCA_013396755.1). Classification (NCBI taxonomy): domain Eukaryota; kingdom Metazoa; phylum Chordata; class Aves; order Passeriformes; family Furnariidae; genus Sclerurus; species Sclerurus mexicanus. The sequence goes on along the minus strand of VWZF01004115.1, from coordinate 87,695 downwards.
AAGCGATCTTTCCTTCTTCCAGATCTTGGTGGGCTGGTTTGCTTTCCTCTCTCTAGGTGGGACAAGTGTACCGAGCTGCACTGGGTACAGCATACCCATCTATCTGCTGCTCCAGGACTGAGGGATGTGATCCACATTTGTGCTTGGTTGGCAAGCTTAGAAAGTTGAGGACCGGAGAAGTGAAGGGATGTTTATCCTACACTGGAAATAGTAATTTTGTAGGCACATTCTGCGCATACTTTTTACAGTCACCTGACACCAAAGTGGCTTGGTCCTGTTTGTCCAGTAGCTCTATCAGGTTGTTAGTTCTTCTAAACTTAAAATTAAAAAAAATGTATTCTGTCTGTAGTGACCTTAAACAGCCTTGAGGGTCACAAACCCTAAAATCGTCTTTGCAGCCCTCATAGGGATATTACATTTGCCTCCTTCCTAATACATGCAGTACCACTGTCAGGCTTCCTGCAGACCAGAATTGTTTCCATATTGTCTTGTGCTCCCCCACCTGCTTTTACTGTTTCTGTTGCTCTCCTGTGTATGGGAACAGGACTGTCTTTTCATGACACATCTCTGCAGAGCCTGTTGCAAGGAGAGTTGTATCTGTGATGAGGATTTTGCAGTGGTGGTTTGTCTGCAGGTGTTCCTGAGGCAGTCTTGAAGATTTGAAGGCTGTCTCAAAACTATAGGGAGGTAAGGAAGATACCTGTCAAAAGCTGGACGAGGCCACTGCAGCCTGCATTGTTTAGTGTGGCCCTCAGTACAGAATTTGAAAAGATCTGTACCCTCATGCATTTGTCTGAGCGTTCAGAGGCAGCATATGGCAGTTCTTCCCCTGTGGTCCAAACCAGCTAGCAAGTGAGCTGCTCCAATCCAAAGGTGATGTGTTTAGGTTAATATTGGTGCCTCCTGAGAGCACAGTATCATCTAAAAAAGCCCAGAACTTCAAAGCTTGCTTTTCTGCAGGTTTGCCTTCAAAACATGAAGCAAACATGTCCCAAAACAATGCCAATTACTGACTGTTGAGGATATCTCTAAGTAGTGGTCACACCCTCATTTCAAAGGCAATATATCGGGCCATTATCTGAGCAAATACAGTGCATGTCATTGAAAATCCATTGATGATGACGAATTCTAGTTACTGATGACTGCAGTCTGATACAGAGTGGTGAGTAGAAGGTAAAACATTAGCCCTGAAGCTTCATGAGTTGTTATCTGTAAACAGGTCAGGGTTTAGTAAGAGCTCAAGGGAAATACAAAACAAAAATGGAAAGCAGGAGTCTGGGGGAAGAAGTGAGGAAATAAGGAGACAAGGAAAGAAAAAGGAATAACAACTAAACAAAAGCATCCTTTGGTGGGAGGGGGAAAGCAGATTAAAATATTTTAGAAGGCAAATATTAAGGATTTGAACACTGACAGGAGGTTCTCTTTGCAGACTGGCAGAGAGGTGGTTATGTGTAGAAGAACTAATTCAGGTTTGAAAAAGTCCAAGAGTTACAGGGAAAGTTGAATTGCTTGGTTATTTTGAAACCTCTAAGGAGAAACATACGGGAAGACTATTGAAAAAAACATGCTGCTAGGAATGTTCTTGATGTGCTGTGGGAAGAGTGCATTTCTGTTTGAAAATGATGCCATGTCAGTATTGGTTTAGTGTCCTGAATTTCATTGTTAAATGAGGTTAACTTGTATGAATCTGAAAGAGTTCAAGATTCTCTTTTTAAGTAACTTATGCTCATGTGATGTGACACTACTACATGCCACCTTTCAGTAAAAAATGTAGAATTCCAGAGATACGCCATCTGCAGATCAAGGTTTGATAAAGTTACCATTCACTAATACAAATGCCTTTTTTTGGAAATACAGGCAGTTTCAGCTCCCCTCATTTTCTCTAGATTGGTGTAAGCACAATGTATTTTGTATACTTACAGTGGGTTCTTAGTGCTAGAAGCCAAACATATTTTGAATTGCAAAAATATGGATGGGTGATGCTTCCCCTACCTGCTTCCCTGCTGGATAATCCCAAGTGAGTTATTGCCCCTCAATTGTGCCATCCCTGACCACGGGGAGCAGAGCCCCTGCAGCGGGTGCGTTGGAGGAGCTGGGGGTGGGTCCTGCTGCCCCTCCACGGTGCCTCCATCCGCTCTCCCCAGCAGGGCTGGTGACAGGAACCTTGGCAAACATCCTCCCAACTGGGAATTTCAGGAGTGCTCTGAAGCCACAGTATGCACAGGCCCTAAGCATTGATGATGGGTTCTTTTATTTATTCGTGTTGTTCATGTTACCAAATAGAGGCAGTGGAAGAAGGTATTTGTTTCCTTGGTCTTGACCCAGAATACCATTCCATTAACCACTCCCCTGGCCCAGCCTTTTCTGTAGCACTCGCTTGTCAGCTTTGACCATGTTCCCCAGGGTGAGATTTCTCCTCGTTTTATAATGAGGAACAGGACGTTCAGGTTTTCCTATGTGTTACCACCAAAACCAATATTACAGCCAGACTCAGCAGCAACGATGGCAACACACAATAATAACCATCCCACATGCGATTTAGATTAACCACTCTTCTGTTTAGTTCATATAATGCTCAACAGCATGATCTGATTTGCTGTTTTCACATAATCCATCATTAATTCTTTGAGTTACAAAATGACATTTTTTAGTAGCAGATGGAGAGAGGTGGGCTCCCCTACATTCAGAATGGAACTTCACTTTCTCCAGCTGCAGCTATGTCACTTTATTTATCTGGGTTTTATTTTAAATGTAGGTTCCTTTTACAAGTATGAGGATTTGGGGGAGCACCACTGCTTCTATTAGAAGTGTTATCCTGAAGGCTGCAGTAGCCACTGGCTGCAGACCTCCAGCTCTGGTGGTGAGGGAGGAGAGAAGGGGGTGTTTCGGCAGCACACACAGACTATCTGCTCCTCCATCTGAGGAAGCTGCTGTGGCTGCCAGAGGAAGCTTTTGGGCTCTTAGAGGACAGCTGTGGCACCCACATGGCTCCCATCAGTGGTGGCAGCAGCAGGAATAGGAGCCATAATCTCAGTGCTCTCCTACCACAGGCAGTGAAGGACCTCAAGGAGGAGCAGCTCTTTGGGAAGTCAGAATTGTTTCCAGGGTTTGTGGAAAGGGAGCAAAGGTGTTGTAGCACAGAGACAGGGGAGGCTGTCTTCTTCCTCCCTTTCCACGCATGAGAGGTGCAGACGCTCTGTACCCCTCTTCCCCAGTCTGTCAGCCCTTTGCTAGTTGTCTTTCCCCACCTAAAACCTTCTGGTCCTCACCTGCCCTCCTCCCGTTTTCTCCCAACAGCCTATTGAAATCTTCCCTGCCTGCCTCTGAACCTTGCTCTGCCACTGCTGAATTGCATTTTGCCACCCCACGAATGAGAACAAATTAAAGTACTTTATCTCGATCATTTGGGCAGCAAAATGCAATTTGCTTGTGTTGCTGCAGATCTTTGAGCCAACTCTGGTCTGGACACTTTTATCACTTCACAATCTAATCTGCTGAATATCTCAGATCCTCTTGCACTGAAAGAAAATGGGGTTTTAAGACAATTTTTCTTTAAAACCCAGCTGCATATTTATGCATGCACAAACCCACAGTGATATACATGTCCTCATATATCTCTATATGTATGTATGTACATGTATAATAAATAAAAAATACATATAACACTTTGGAAGTCCACACCTAACTTGCTAATGTCAGCTACAGTTGATGGACAGCCAAGTCAGACTCTTTTTATAGTCCATTTCTAAAATGAAACTATAAATTTTAAACCCGGGCTTCATCATTACAGAGAAAAAAGCTTTTCCAGCCTATTGATGAAATATAACATTTGATAGGATTTATGAGGCCCAGATTCAGGAGGATAATTTGCAGAGCACTTAAAGCTCCTTTTTCCTGCCCTTTGCCTTCCCTCCTCTCAAATACACATACCAAAAAAAGCCATTAGTAATGAAAAATTATTAAGGAAGATTTTTCTTGATTCCATACAAATGTCAATTTGAGAGAGAGAAAGAGGAAGAAAACAGTTGTGGGAGCTCTTACAGTAAAGGAGTCTAAGTAGAGCCAGGCTGATTATGTGAGAGGAATACTGGCTTTTACTGATAAATACACGGTGTGATTATTTGCTGTAATACAGTCATTTGTAATGTGTCTCTGTGTGTATATGATTTTTCATAGTACCGGATGGAATTTATTTTTTTATCACATTGAGATATTCACAAACCAGCCACATAAAGTTAAAAATAAAACTGATACCCAGCTTCTTGGTATCTTGATAAAGTTTCCTTCTGGCTTGTATTACCAGAGTGATAATTTCAGAGGAAAAACATCTTCTGTAACTTGTGATCACAGTATCTGTCAAATGGTAGGAAATGAAGAAAACTGCCAGACAGTGTCAGATTTATTAACAGCTCTAAGAAAACCAACATTAATGCGTTTTCTCTTCTTTGATGGGTTGAAATGTCCATGTGCTGTACTTATCTTAATGGACAAGTGAAGGAAGTAGCACTCATCAATTAAGTTTCTAATTAAGCTGACTACAGCTTAGTCTGGAGCACATGCAGGAGTGCTATGTGCTTACCAGGCTGTACCCTCGAAGGTGTTGTGGTTGTTGCTAAGGAGTGCTCATCCCACAGATGCCAGGAGCAAGCCAGCTTCATGCTGCCTTCAGGAACACGCAGCCAAGCCACTGGGTCACGGAGCATGCAGTCCTATAGGGCAAGGGAGGGACAGCTGTAGAAACCCAGGCTGTGCCGCTTTGTGAGGGGAGTTGCTGGCTCAACTTCCATTGGAAAACTGTATTTCTACCTGTTAATAGCCAACCTTCAACCATTTGGGCTGAAAATGCCTATGTAGGAGGAGTGCTGAAAGCTGAATTTTTATGAAACGTGGTGACAGCTGTTTTGGGGGGGCCTGAAAGGAGAAGACAAGGAGTTGTTTTGTCTGTGCAAAAAGTAAAAAGAAGCAGCATATATTCTTTCAACAAGAATCTGTAGTCTTTCCAGACGCTGGAAGGGGGTCTTTATATTTTGGAAAGGAACACAGCCTAGTCTTATACCAGACTCTGCCTTTTGCCACCCCTTGAACGGTGACAATTTGACTAAGTTCTAGGATTTAGAGTACTTCCCACACACATGATAGAAACTTGGCTGCGCGCTTCACCAAAAGGGCTTGTCCTGAACTGCCAGAGCCTATACATGTTTTTCCAGTAGTAGGTTCTCCAGGCTGTAGGGACCAGAGAGACTCCTGTTGCAGGAATGAAGGGCGAGGTGTCATGATCAGGGTTCACATACCCTTACACCCTCCCTTTAACGGAGGAAAAAGGTGAGCTGATTTGAATGCAAAATGCTAAAATATGCCATGGAGGAAGAGGACAAAAATAGGAACAAAGGAGAGGCTGGAGCAGCTAGAGGATGGGGAGAATAAAGGGGGGCGCTAGGTCAGGCTGTAGTTGTGGACAACGTGTGGGTGCTTCAGAGTAGAGAGAAGTTTACCAGGACTGCGAGTCTGGTGCTCTGTTAATGTGTCACACATGAGCACACTCATTTGAACCAGCACAGAACGGAAGAAGTGCTGTTGGCTGCCCCGTGCCACTTGAAGCTCCATCCTCGCTGGCAGGCTGCTTTGTGAAGTGCTCCTGGGAGATGGGACTCGAGGACTGCTGGAAGGAGAGGTGCTGGCCTACGTGCAGCAGGGGAGGTATTTCCGAGCCAGAGCTGCCTGTGGGACAAAGACTTGCTTGTGCGGAAAGCCGGTAACGGGCGGAGGAAAGCAGCATCCTTGGCTGAAAGGTGTGAAGGGAAAAACTTACATCAGGATGAGAACCGGGAATTGAGGCAGCAAGACAAAAACAGATGTGAAAGGATTTGTAAGGTGTGTCTCTAAACATGGCAGTTTAAACCATATGAGAATAATTGCACAGGGACAGAGATGAGCCTGAACCAGAACACTTGGTGTAGCATTTCTGGGGCTTCCCGGCCAAATGCAGGGATAGGCTCACTCTTCCTTTCCCAGGCAAGGTATGCCAAGAAATAGTTCTGTGTAGTTTGAGGATTCCAGTACTTCATGTTTTCCATTTTAATTTAATGTTTTTCAGTGACTGAGAAGGAGTAGTGCTTACCTTCAATCTTAAACACCTGAAATTTAGACCAGTCTTCTCTAAGTGGAAAAGTGGGAGTAATTTCCCATCAGAGGTGCAGTGGAGCTACAGTGGTAAGAGGAAGGAGCTAGAAAAACAGTGCATGTTTAGAAGTCCAGGAGCTTCCATTGCCTGCATAATGCAAAGTAATAAAGTTATACTGCTAACTTTAGGCCCCTGAGTTCAGAAATACTTCTCCAAAATGCAGTTTGGCTTATAAAGACTTTAATTCTGTCTCTGTGGAGCTTGTGATGAAAGCGAGTTGAAGGAATGTGCACTCCCCAGTCTCTGCAAGTGTGAACAAAAGTGCTCTGAGGAGCCCAGCTGCACCAGGGAGAGGAGCCCAAGGAGGGACACTGCTGGAAGGGTAGGCAGGGTGGCCTCAAAGGCAGCAGCACTTTGCAAAAATCCATCCACCGCTTGAGCATCTGGCAGGGGTTTTGTTGAGCAATAACCGCAAGCTAAATTTGCCATATATAATTCCTGAGAGAAGCTAGTGGTAACTGATGTTTTGATTTTTGAGTCTGTTCCTGTGAAACTGCTCAAATTTCGGTTGCAGTTTGGAAATACTGCCCTATCGGAGAACCAAAATGAATTTACCTTCAGGGTTGTCCCCATGGTAGAATTGTCATAAAATTTTTAGCCCCTTGCACTATTACAGTGTAGAAAACACAATTAAGCTTGTTTCTCTTTGCACATCTGTTAAATGTTTCATGTGTCATTTTCATATATATATTCCGAATAAGTGAACTTTGGATCATTATACTGGAGATAGGATGTTCTGAAGAGTGGATGTGGATTCTACCCCTCTGTGAGAAGCCCCATGTGTTGTAAGAGTCGTTCAGGCGTGCTCAGCAGTGCTTCCATTGAGCTGTGCCTTGCACTCCCAGCTAGTAAAGTGTGTTAAAAATAATTTCATTTGTTGTCTTTGCTTTTCTTTAGCTTGTAGTTGGAACATTAAATGCTTTCCGTATATGGCTTACATGCTTCACCTGGCATGTGCCAGTGGCTTAATAAGAACATCTGCTGTCTTTCTCTAGCAAATCTGATGATTTTTCTGTGCACGTATATTTAGTTGTACATATAAATAGAATCCAGGCACTGTTAGATGCCTATGAAAGTGTACGTCAGATTGAAATGGTAACATATGAGGTTTTCTGCAGTTCCATTTTTGAAGTATCAAGTTAAAAACAAAGCTGTGAAGTAGCCAGAAAACTTTTTATTTCTGCAGCCAAAGGCATATGCTTGTACAGCCTAACCTAATTAGGTCTCTGATATGTTCTTAGAATGGTCAGTATTGCATGTGTCGTATCGTTGTCCATGAGTTGTTTTTCCATTATAGTTGGGCTTTTACGCAGCAGAAAGTAGGAGAGCGTTGCTCCAGATGTCTGGCTCCTTTCACCGATTTTGTTGCTGTCTACAGCAGAATTTGAGGTTTGACTCTACAGTGCAAATTCCCTTTGAATCTTTGGATACCCTTAAACAGTATAGTACTGGAATATGTGTAAATGTCTACAAAGTACGGTGATTGGAGTGGCTGGTTTAAGAGGAGCTATAAAATGGTTCCAGCTGGAGTGCATTCTTGAGGTAAGCTCAAAATGCACTCCAAATTGTCAGCACACTACTCAGGAAAAACACAAGAAACAAATCATCCTTAGTGTGCTTTGCTTCCCTTAATGCACATAAGGATAGTGTAAATGGAAGCTGGTCAATTTTCAACAGTTTGTGTAAAATTGTCCCTAGGTTTTGCTTCTGTACTTCAGCCTTTGTGAATAAATGCATCACACTGGGTTATAAGTATACCTGCGTGTATTTCTGTGGTCATAATGCCGTCTATATTTCAATAAGTATTGTGTATCTGTCCATTAATATTTATATGGAACGGAGAGCTTTGGGTCTTGCAATTTTTAATAAACATTGATGGTGTTACTAGTTTATACAGAGCATTCAATATGCTCCATCAAAATGGCAGCTCTAATTAGGTTCCTTGAATTAGCTAATGGATTTTGAGAAAGATAGCTTGCAAAGCTCTTACAGCTGTCCAAGATATTCCTGCCATGGCAGAAAGACAAAAGGCCGCTGGAAGCTACAGCCTTTAAAGCTTTAGAAATGCAGCTGACAGTTAAAAAAGATAAATTACATTTGTATTTTTTTCCCGTAAAAGTTCTGTTGCTGGATTAATGTTATCCTCGTAGTGACCATTCATTAAAAACACCCAAAAAAAGCCAACTCTATAGTTGGATGTGTTTTGGCTCTGAGATCTGTGCTTTTCTCTGATGCTTTGCATATGGTGTGAATTCTTTTTTTTTTTTTTTAATGTAAGCTATATCTGTCACAGAATTGCAGACACAGAGACTTCTTTTTTCTTTTTTTAGTTGAGGTTGAGTTTTTTACCTAGGCCAGGTATTAAAAAAGCAAACCACACAGCGGATTAGTTGCCACTTTGACAGTGGTGTAGATTGGCATGTGTCTAACGAAGAGCAGGATGATCCAGTCTCTAGTGTGAAACTTGGAGAGGTAATTTCTGGGAGAAAATGGGTAGTTACTCTGGCCTTCATAATTTTCAACAAAATATGTTTTAGAACATGGGCAGCAGCAGCTACTGAGAGCAAATTCCTAGATTCTTGATTCTTTTCTCTCAAGGGAGTGCAGAAATTAAGACTGCACAGAACTGTCACCTTCTCTCCCTCCTGCTTTTGCTTTGTGTGTGGTAAAGAAAATTCCCGAGGGACTCCTGAATGGCTAATTCATTGGAAGTCCATAAAGCACTTATTATTTCAGCTTTAGCGATAAGTTTAATAAACTTATTGCAAAAAACAATAGCCTACAAGTGAAAAGACATAGCTACCAGCAGCAGGCAGGTGTGCTGGCCATTAAGAAATAGAGTTACATTTCTACACAAGAGTTTAGTATTCAGCATTTGCTTTGTTGAATTGTTAAAGCTGCTGTAAATGGGGTTTGGAGGGTTGAAAATCTGCTCTGTGTTGATGTGACCTATCTATTGTAAATATGCCAGCTGCTTTACATCGAAGTAAAATACCCCCTCCCAAGCTGTGTTGTAATACGAAGTGCCAAAAAAAGGCAATTTAAATACTTTGCCGTGTAAATCCAGATGAAATTACCTTGGAGAGAAGGCCTTCAATTATGCTTCACACGTGACTTCTGCATGATGGATAAAAGGCATAATTGATATCATCTTTAGTGAAGAAACCAAAAACTGTTGCATTGTCTAGAGGCTACTGAAAATACTAGGAAAATCTGTTTTTCATTATTTTCATTGTGTATTGTTTATAGAGAGTTTGGTTGTTGTCAGCAGCTGAGTCCCTAATCTCCCTGCTTTCCTAGCCCTTCGGAGACAAGTGCACATCTCAGATCAACAAGACAGCAGTAAACTGGTCCCATGCCAGAAACAGACATTGCCATTAACCAGCCTGAACTGTAAAAGCTTCTTTTTTTTATTATTAGTTAAAATCTGGTGATTGCCTTCTTTGATGAGGCACAATACATTGAGCAGAAAAAAGGGGGGGAAAAATCCTTTCTTTAAAATAAAGATGACAATCTGGCTTCAAACAAGAAAACGTCCGCCTTTTTTTCTTTCCTTTCTACTTGATTGCAAATAACCTGTTTCTGTTAGAGTAGCACATACCGTATCTGCTTACAGTGAAGTCAAGCCTCAGTGTGCCAATTTTGTTTCCATAAAGCAACAAATTAGGCTATACCTCCTGTTATTTCTGGCCAGCTGTAGTCAACTCGAAGTTACAAAGGAGAGTAATGGAGATGAGAAGTGGGCTGGTTTGAAGAGATGATGCTCATTTGAATGTCTAGGCCATCTGCCATGACAAACAGGAAAAGGTGGTGTGTGTCGTGTGAAGGGAGGGAAACATAAAAGGATGCTTTGTGTCAAGCCACTGAGAGATATTTTATAAACAGTTTGGAAGAACTGAAAGTGATACAAATCTGTTGGTCTCAATCTTCAAATGGTTCTTTTGAGGCTACTATAAACATATTATGGGCTATTTGGGGAAAGAAAAGGTTAATGACACTGCTAATTCGTATCATGCAAGGTTCTCTTCCTAATGAGTCTGTAGGAACCTGAGAATATCATCTTCTCTCTTTCCCCTAAGCTTCTAATGTCAAGAGGTCAGAAGTGATGCTACAGGGTCAATAGGACTCAATTTACATCCAGACAAATGGTAGTCATGTGCTGCCCTAGGAGGCTTTGACCTTTTGGACAGAAGTGGTTGTACTACTTTTATGTTAGCCTGAAGAATTGAAAGGTGACAGCTTGTGTTCCACTGAAGCTCATTTATGATTTTTTAAAATATTGTAAAGCACAGTAATATTCAGGGACTTTAATATACAGGTTCAAATAAACTCAAACAGGCATAAATAGCTTCTTCAGTGTAATTTGTTTTCCTGCAGTTTATTTATGAGTCTTTATACATATTTACGTACGTAGAGAGAAACACATCCATCCAATGCTTCTCATGCCTGCCCGTCTGTACAGACCTTCTCAGACAGTCCTGTCTAAATAGAACAGGGCTCCAAGTCATCCTACCAGGCGCTTCACCCAGGTGTCCAAATCAAGTGTTGCCGAAACCCAGGCTGGCTTGGACTGAACATCAGAGGTGATTCTGGAAGCTGCAGGGCAGTATCTGTGGTATCAGCAAGGGATTTCTGACAAGTCTTCCCTTACAGTACCATTCCTTTACTCAAGTGCATATGAAAACAACAAATGTTCATTTCTCTCCGAAGTCTCTTTCTCTTGGTGACAAAGATGAAAGCTGAAATATTGTAGAATTATGTTCTTATAATTGATTTTCTTTTTATCATTTCCCACCATTCCTTTTATTCCCTCTTACTGTTGAGGTTGCAGAAATATCTTCATAAGCAATATAATACTTCAGGGTAGAAAGACAAGGGCTGGAACTGAAAGAGTAACTTACTCAAATATTTATTTGTTATAACTTCAAAATGAAAGTTTTATCCTAAGTGAAAGATATTCTTACATGCTCTGTTGGACTCCCTTATACTGTATATCTTTGTAGACCACTATGTTCTTTTCAGTATGTAAAATTGGTTTTGTTTTATACCAGATTGTGAATGGAATATTGTCCACTCTCTACGGTCTGTGAATCACATTTTGTCTTGAATTTGTTTGTTAGCGGAAAATTCTCTAAAAGCAGAATTTTTCTTTCTTTTTCTTTTTTTTTGGTTTTTTTTTGTTTTTTTTGTTTGTATGTTTATTTTGTTTTAACTTGGAAGCACCAGTTGTTTGCTTAGGGGCTGACAGCTGGGTGAAAGAAGTGGCTGGCAAAAAAGCCCTGTGCAATATTAATGTGTTTAGGAAAACCACGGGAAACAAAATGTTTGTAATGTTTATTGCCTCCTTAAATATATGTTTATATACAGCTTTAAGTGGTTCATCTTACTCTCTATGTGCAACACTTGTTTTTAATATTGTACTATCAGGAAAGCTGCAGCACGAAGTCGCTAATTTAAAATTGTCATTTTAACCTGAATGATGGAAGTTCTGATTAGCAACTCAGAAACAGAACAGAGGGGAGATTTTATTGTGCAAAACCTGCACCATATGTATTAAACACTGATTATGGTGCTTGGATTCTTTAAAAAAAACAAACCTGTCTGTCATACTGGGTATAAAATGTTACTGCTATGGCGCTTGTTCCTCTCTCTCTTCAGAGATGATGAGACAAAATTTCACAGTCGTACTTTACATAATGTTAGTGATGGCTCGAAGCTAAGTCTGTGCCACATTATGGTTTCCTTTTAGTCTTGGCTTGCCCGTTCCAACTGGATCCCGTGAGTGGCTGTTTGATAGCAGGTCCCTTTGCGCCTGCAGTGGGCAAGGTGGAACCTGCACAGTGCTGCTGACAGGTGCAGGCACAGGCCAGAGGATGGGGCTTTCTGGAGATCCTTGCTGTAGGTGGTAGGACAGCCCCAGCAGCCAGTGAGAGTGATCACTCAGACTGTCTTTTTTTACTTTCTCCCAGGTGAGAAGAAAGCTTTGGGTTTAGGGACTGTTATCTAACCAAACTGCAGAATGGCTGACAGGAATGTGCTTCTCCCTCTTTTGAATGTTCATGTCAGATTTTGGGGGGTTTTTTGTTGGGTTTTTTTCTTCACCAAAAAAAACCCCCAAAACCTTAAGCAGTGCGTGCAGCTTATTTGAAGAACTGTTGAACTTCTCTTAAGATTGTTTATGGCTCGGGATTTTGGACAGGTTTTGTTACTACTGTTCGAAATCAGCACTGAGTCTTCACTAAACTCTTTTTGAAGTTTCTCAGAGATTTATTCCCCCAACCAGACATTATTTTAAAACTTGCCGGTATCAGCTGTTTCCGAATCAGTCTCCTTACATGTAGCCCAACTTTAGAAATCATTCTGAAGTGTTTTTTAGAATGCAGAGTGGACGGTTGTGTGACAGTCTCCTCGTGACACGGAGAAGCCCGTGGGTAGGTTGAATGTTATATCCTGGGAACACGTGATGGTGGAGGGGATGGTGTACGTGTGCTTGCATGGCTCTTAAAGAACATAGAGAGCAGTGGCGGAGCCATGTCAGGGAAGTGAGTGTGCCCAGAACTGTAGAGATGATGAGCACTGTAATACTTATATCTCCTCAAGGAGGGAGCACTGCATTAAGTGCAAAGCTACTGTAAATGAAACCTGTCTGCTATACTTACTAGACTTGCTGAAAAGCTTCAGTAAGTGTCCTTAATTTAAACTGACTTTGATTGGAGTATTGTTTTTATATTTCTTCTGTAAGTTCGGGTTCCTTTTCAGTATAGTCATGCATCTGAAACATTTGAACTGGTATTCATCTGCTGTTTCCCTGTCTGAGAACTGCTATCTGATCAAACCAATATTTTTTAATTATGTATTTATAGGCAGATGGGAGAATAGTTTACAGTCAATGTATGATCTTCTCTGCAAATCTTGGAATATTGTGTTTGGTTTTTTTTAATATTGCCTTATCAGTTTCTTTTTTTTATTACTGATGACTTCATTCTGTTTGAATTCAATGCTTCAGTTTCTTTGGGGTAAACTAATAGATTATGTATGCGATATTTGCACAGTGCTGATTGAATTCATCTGGTGAGTTTGAATGTGGTTCATATATTCACATAATTGTCAGGAGCCAACTTGAAATTCAGAACTGTTTCATGAGCATTGCACAGGGCATCAGATTTATCTCACTTTACCCAGGAGTGGGTAAAACTTTCATGGTAAGCTGGAATGCAGCTCTTTCAAAAGGCAATGTCTTTTACATTTGTGCCTATAAACTGTGGTGGAGAAAAGAAAAAAAGAAAGAAAAAAAAAAAAGAACTGTGGAGCTTTAACTGTATCCTGAAAAAGTGAAGCGGAGGAACTGACCAACCCTCTTCTAACCCGTTCCCCCATTTCTAACAAATCCTGAACCTGCTGGCCGCTTTTGACCAGACTTGACTGGTGACCTGATGTTCAAGGGATACCGGAACACTAAGTTTCATGAAAATAAGCAGCCTGCTCGAGAGGCCCAGATGAATGCTCTTGCTGGGGAGAAATGCTGCAGTGTGAACCATTATCAGACACCAGAGAACCCACAGGAGAGAAGCACAGGAAATCAGACTTCACGGAGCTGCTCGGTTCCACAGGGATTATGCTTGTGTTTTCACACTAATCCAGATGGATAACTTTCCATGTGCTGCTATCTTTCATTCAAACGTTCCTACTCATTCTCATGGTTAAGGTTTGTACTCTAATACAGTGTGGCAGAGGTTTGCCAAAGTGTAATATGTCAAGCCCTGTCTTCTACTATATTTAATCAGCTTGAACTCTGCAGCACCAGTTCCACTTGCTGGCTCAATGGGCTTGAGCAGAAGGAAGTTCACCTACAGCAGACCTGCAGTCAGTGGAGCACAGGCTGCTGTTACTGTCTCTTACAATATATCAATCTCAGTTTCCTTTAAAAAGGGTGGGGGAAACCAACCTGTGTGTGGTATTTTCAGATTACCTCTTCAGACAAAATACCTGGAGGTAAAAAGTGGGTATGTGGCCATTAGTCTACTGGTGGCAGGTGCTAATACAGTTTGCAGAGAGCTACCGGCAGTCAGATGGGGTGGACTCAAACTAGACTTGTTGCCTGTATTTCAGCGTTTCACTCTTAGCTAGTGCTGCTTTGGGCAACAGATGTTGGTGAAGCAGCTGGGACAATACTTTGGGCCTCATCTGTACATTAGCAGCCCTAATGAAATGCTTTATTTGTACTCACAAGTAAAGTCAGGGGGTTTCACAGGTAATGTACTGCTCATGAGCTGTGGACCAAGCTTCACTGTTCTAAGTGATAGTTCCCACTAGCTACACCTCAGTTTCAGTGTTTTGCAAACTGGAAATGGTTCTCCACTATTTGACAAGAATTTGTACAAGGAGCAGAGGCATTCCTGTGGAAGGAATAGAGGGATAGACTGTTTTTTTCCAATAGTCCACGGAGTTTGTGCAAGCTTTCTGCACTGTCTTGGCAGACCACGAGAAAAATTTTGTGTGCTCTGAAAGACTTTGGTAAGTCATCTAGAGAAGCTTGAAAGCTCTGGGACTTCATAGAATAGAGTGGATGGATAACTTAGAATCCAGGAAAGGCAAGTCTTCAATGGAAACATACTGATGATTCAAATAAACATTTTCAATCCTGACAGCATATTCAGTTGCATTTGCAGTCTACATGGAATTTCCCTTCATTGGGAATTAATTTCCAACCAGTCTAGATTGCTGAGAGATACTACAAACTAATTATTATTGAACTGATATGTTTATGTCCAATATTTTTTATGTGCTGTCCAAATTCAGTTTGCTCTGCCAGTCCCATGAAAGGCTTCCCTAGACTCTGGCATACTCGGAGTGCAGTGTAGCAGGATGCTCCACTGAGTCTGTGCTTATGTGAATAAATCTCTATCTCTGTAGTCCACTGTCGGTGAGGCAGAGTTAAGGTTGTAGATCAGGAGAATATATGAGATGTGCTGCAATAACAACGGTTTCAATTTAGGAGCAGCCACAAATTAATTGTATGATAATTTCCCGTGAATGCCCGTAAAGGCTACTGAGCCATCCAGTCAGTGTTCACCCCCGTGCTGACTAGAGCAGGGCTGGAAATAGCTGTAGGGAACTTAATTTATTCATTTTAAATGCGACCAAAGTTTTTTGAATTCTTAGCCATCTTCAGGATTTCATTCAATATTTCCAGATTATAGCTTGCGCTTTCACATTTGTACAAGTCCAGCTGTAGGGTTTTAGAAGGCTCACCAGGGTCAAAACCCACAGAAAGGCATGTTATTTAACTTGGTAAACTGAGCGACTCCATCAGCTTTACCACGGCAGTTTGCAGTGTAAGCATTCAGCATACAAGTGAGTCTTTGTGGATTACTAAGTGGATTACTGTTTAATTACCACTTTAGAAAGATGGTGTCAAGATTTAATAGTGTGCTTTCCCATCTCTCTTGCCTCCCCTGTATTTTCACGGCTGATATTTGAGTTCTGTATATAATCAGGAAGGAGTTTGCTTTTTATGACATAAAACTTCTTTCTCTGCTTCTCTGTTAATAATAGTTTATTGTTTACCTTGAACAAATGTAATTTTAGGGAAATTCCACATTTAGTGTGGGAGCAAAAGGAAACATTTTTTTTTGTCAGCTTATCATCATCATCATTATTATTAAAATATGATAGCCATTTATAGCTGCTCATAGGAATGTTAAAAGTTTTCTTGCGCTCCCCCATCTGTCTGCATCCATCTGTTGTCTCTTGTCTTGTACTGGAATTGTTAAGTTCTTTGGACAGGGGACAGCCTTTTTAAAAACAGTGATCAAGTTCACAGTGAGCAGCTTTATTAATATAAGAAAGCACAAATAAGTGTGATATGGGCCAGTGGGCATTATGCAAGTCAGGAGAATCAAACATAATCCAGTGTCTCAAGTCTGGCAATTCTGTGTGTTCACCTGTTGTTAGATACGTGTGTTCATGGGAGTTTTATTTAATTTGTTTTTGGTTTGGATTTTTTCTCAGTGGCTGCACGGGCGGTGGGAATGCTGATCGTATCCAGAGGCTACGGAAGGAATACCACCAGGCCAGGAGAGAAGGTCTGCCTTTCTACGAGGACGACGAAGGAAGGACGCAGCTACCTGACTACGACCAGCGCTGGGTAGGTCCACAATGTCATACGAAGTGTATGGTTAGCAGAAGGTGCTGATTTGTTTGTGTTTTCCAGAAATCCTGTATCAGCTTAACATGAATTTGGGAAGTCCATAGAAATGGAGAAATCCTTAATGCCAGCCCACCAGAGAAAATGTTAATAGCAAGAACTCGGCTAAAACTAACTTGCTGTGTTTGATTTAGGCCCAGGTTTCTTCTCTTTAGGCCCAGGATACAGAATCGCTGCCAAACTTTGTCACATGTGGTAGCATCAGGGCTTTTCAGCAGGATTTATGATGCTCTGGCAGTTCACCCAGTGATTCTCTGGGCTAACAAGAGTGTTGGAAGAGCAGACTCTCACTGGGCTTAGCTGCAAAGGGAGAGGGAGGAAATAGAGGCATGTCTGCTCCTGCCCTTCTTTCTGCACACTGAGCAGTACCAATCTGGCCATGATACAGCCTCTGTAACCTTTATAGAGTGAAAAATGTAGTAATTTGCTCGTCACCCATCAAAAGATCTTAAAATATTCTCCAACACCACCGAACTGTTACAGGCATGCTGAATTCCCTGGGTTACATCTAGGACTCATGCTACACAGAGGCATGTTATCTACCCCTGTGCTGAAGAGTAACCTATAAATCATGGTAGAATCAGAAATTAAATCAACAGTGCTGGATTTCTGAGTGTGTTAAATAAGTGCAATAGTCTCTGGGTACTCAAGAGCTCCGCCTGAGCAGGTTTCAGAGTTGGACTCTGTCTCTTTAGAAGTAATTATAATCAACCAGCATTCAAAAATGTAACTTTGACAAAATGCAGTTTATGCTAAATTTGAAATTTTAGTTTAAAAAAGGGACAGAATTATGTTAAAATCTCAGGGATCTATATACATCTGAAGTTTGAACTAACATCGTTGGGTTTAATGTCTCCAAACTGTCAGTGTGAATACTGAAGTGAAATCTGCAATGATTGAGGTTGTAGTCAAAAAAATCCTAAGCAAGACTAGACTTTATTGCAATCACAGAGAAATACAGTGTTGGAAGGGATGTTTTTACATAAATTATCATATATATTTGTTCATTAACTCCAAAACTGTTGTGGTATGTATTACTCTGATTCAATTACCAAAAGCGTCATCTTCGGCAAAATAATTCTTTCCTTAGAGCAGTTAACTTTCATCTACTGCCTTAAATTTGGTGAACCAAATTTGGGAGCCAGTGTAGCTGCTATTCTTTTTCTGAATGGCTTTTGTAAACTAAAATAAGAATATGCATCAAACGTGTCTTTCTGTTGGAATTCTGTGTTGGTGATAAGTGTCCTGACAGCCCTCAGACTGGGTCAATGGTACCTCTTCAGCAGCCTAAGGATTTCTACTTCTTATCTGAAACTGATAAAGCTTTATTGATCCTCAGAGGAGGTTGAGATTTATGGTCCAGTGTAGTTTCACAAGATTCACAAAGGTTTCTTCTAGGTAATCCTTTCTAAGCCTTTCCTATTAGGTATAATGCCCAGAGATTACTGATTTCCAAAGCTTTGCTTTTCCTGTGAGGCACCGTTGTCCTTAATCAGAGCACCTGAAAGGGTGCTTAAAGTATCTCAATCTTGAAATGATTAACAATAGTGGCACCAGGATTGTTGGGTTTTGTCCTTCCAGTGCAGAATATTTTTAAATGTTTTTGTTGTGAGGAATGGCAGGCAGCTCAAAAGCGGAGTTTACCTTGAGGGCATTAATACTCTGAAGTTTGTTGCTGCAACAGTTCCTCTTGTTGAAGTGGTTTGTAAATTTCAAAGACTTCTGGTCCCTTCACTGCAACAATATCATCCATTGATCCATCCAGCCTTGCTCTCATAGGCACTGTCTTCTAGTCTGGAAAATACTGCAGCCACAGCTTGCTCTCTTTTGACTTGCGGCTGAAATTTGTTATTCTTACATGTAGTTTTACCCTTAAAATACCTATGTTACATCAATCTATTGGGACAGAAAAGAAGGAACAAAAACAGAATCAAAATATTAAGAAGAAAACAAATGTCTCAAAACATCTTGCCAGGAGAGTCCTCAAGATATTTTTTAAGCTAAGCCATCATTCCCACGTTGGGCTGCTGACCCGCAGCAGAACTGTGGTAATGCAGATTGAACAACAGCCGAGTCTTTTCCCACCTTTACTCAATTAGATGACTAATTGCATAATGGTGAATAAATGAAAACTTACTCTAGTCTTCAGGATGTCAGTTCTTTCTCTAAAGAGTCAACAAACACCTGAGGAGGAGGAAAACCTTCTGGTGTAAGTTTTCTTCCTTCCCACTGGAGGTTATGGCACCAGGGAAGCTGCAGCTGGGAAAGAGATACTGGGTCTCTCTATGTGTTTTTAAGACT
Source organism: Sclerurus mexicanus (assembly GCA_013396755.1). Lineage (NCBI taxonomy): Eukaryota > Metazoa > Chordata > Aves > Passeriformes > Furnariidae > Sclerurus > Sclerurus mexicanus. The sequence continues at coordinate 69,006 of VWZF01004115.1, read as the reverse complement.
CGATTAGTTCTTTCCTTGCTTTTCTCAGTCAACTGTTTTACCTAAGCCAACTTTCCTGCAAGATGTCCCTCTAATGTAGAGCAGCTGCTGTAATCGCTTCCCACCATCTCATGAAACATGCAGATATGTTGGGAGAAGCAGAGGATAATTTGAGAAGACACTATCCCATCGCAAATCAGGAGCCTCAGAAATGGACCCTGGGTCTTGTTCTCCAAAATAGTATCTGAGAACTCATGAGGCAAATTTCTATCTGATAAAGCTGACATTGACAAGTGGCCTTTAGCTGACACTGTAATGGGACAGAATTTCTAATAGAAGGGGTATTTCTAACAATCTACTTTTTTTAAGTGGGATAAATCAAGTTAAAGTGCAGAGCCGGCTGAAAAGCTAGCATTGTAAGGGAAAATGATCTCATGACAGGCAATTGGGATCCATAAATGTTTTAAAAATAAGGTCAAAAATTCATTTTAAATAGGCCTGCTATTCTCTCATCCATTCCTCCCCCCTGCATCCATTTTCCAATTCTCTTCTGTTCTTCTCATCTGTTGCTGGATGAATTTTTGCTCTCTTGCGCCTTCCTTCCACTCCCTCTTCCCCACAAGAAAGTCTGTTCCTTTTCTTTTTGCAAGGAACTGAATAATTCAGTTTAGTGTGTCTCCATAAACAGACACAAGTATATAGCACTGTCTGTGCTATAAAGCCAGATCCTTTGAAATTCTTTTCTAGTTCCATTGTGCTTCCGTTTGTTGTGGAGTTTTGCATCCTTTGGACTTGCCTCCCACCCTGCATCTCCCACCTCCTCTTTTCAAGTTTATAATCAGGATAAATGATAAACCAAATTCTGTAGGGTAGATCACAAGGCTTAAAGTAAACCTCAGCTAGTTAGCCAAAAGACAGGCTGATGATAAGTATAAATATTGTCTAGGAAAATGAATGCCTATTGTTGTCAGTGTAATGTGAGATTACCCTAAAATTTTCTGACAGCTAGGGTGTATTAGGATGTATCGGCTCAAAAGAGAGTTGAGGCATGTGCATACATGCTCGTGTCTTAGTGGGACATCAGATACTCAAAGTACTCCTGAACCTATCCAGTACAAACCTAATCCCGTGCAGGTCTACTGACTGAGGCAGAAGATGTTTATGTGCTATTATCATAGCTGCAGCATCAGTCAGACCCTGAGAGAACTATGTAAGCAATAAGCTGCAAGAATTTAGTCTCTGTAGGAGTTGGAAGGCTTATTCACAGGCACTCTTTTTCAGGGCTTTAGAGTCACAGCCTAATAGCAGATCATAAGAAATAGCTAAGGAGCTGTCAAGACAAAGCTGTGCAGTTAGCATCTGTACTTGTATTTAAGGGCATTTAAATAATGAGGAATTAATCATCTATTTGAGGATTTACTTGGATTGCCTTACAGACTTTGTACAAATCCAGTTACTTAAAACATCAATTCTTTCCTTCAGGCTGGCAGTAAATCCTTGAAACTTTATCTTTTTAATGTACATGCAAGGATTGCATGTAATACTGGCCACACTGTAAACAGTTCTTCACCTATTAGTGACCACATCAGCTTCACTGTACTGAACCTTGTGCTAGCTGGTTCTAAAAGCCATCTCCTTATTTGCAGATCAGATTTACAAGCTTGTAAATAATCTACAGATACAAGAAAACCTGTCTCTGGAAACTAGATGTGAACATTTCGATTGAAACAAATCTGTAATGTCCTGAGTTTTGTCAGTTCTGGGTTGAGAGTATGAAAGAAGAATCATGCCTGTCTGTGTTAAAGGCCAAGTACTTTATTGTGTGCCTGGCAGGGTTCCAAGCCTAAAAATCAACCAGAACAAAGAAAGGAGCGTTAATAACTGCATTATTTTTCCATAATGTGTCAAAGGGTTCTGCACTTGCTTCAGGATGAATAAGGAGCTGTTTGTACTTTTCATGATCAATTAATTCCAGGTTCAGGATGTTGCATTTCAAATAGGTTACGTTCCCAAAACACACAAACGTTTGTGTTGGACCATGGTTAGAAACCAGAATTCCAACTTCTAGAATAGTAACATTCCTGTCTTCTAGCGCAATGGGAGAAGCTGACAATTTATGTACTATGTGAAACCATATAGCAGAAACTGATGCAAATTCCAGACTTTGAGTCCATAGACTAGTAGAAAACATTACATTAAAAAAAAAAACTTGACAGTAAGTTACTTAAAGTATAGCTGCTTTGAAAAACATAGATTGGAAGTATTTGTTGTTAAAATATTAATTGAGTACGCAAAACATTTTATTAGGATATATGATTAACTCGCCAATCAAGAACTTTTTATGGTCACTCCTTATCTCTGCATAATGAAGATTTCAGATTGGGGTATATTCTACAGAGCCGTTCAAGCTAAGCAGAGTGATTTCGAAATGTACAGGCCAGCTTTTGGGGGTAGTTTTGGGGGGAAATGATGTGGGAGAAATCTCTGCCAAACCTCATGTGAAAAATAAACTATTCCAAATGGCACATGCAAGGAGAGCCAAATTCAATTCCATGAATACTAGTAACAAGGAGTGACTCCTATAACTTCTTTGGAGTCATTCCTACTTACACAAAGGTTGGATTTGGCACAGATTATCTGAACCAGAGGGGAGCCTGAAGTGCTCATGTCTTCGTGCATACACTGTGTGCATGCTCTTATTTACCAGGGGAAACAGTTCTGGTGCTATATGTTGTCCTATCAAAGCCCACTGGTACTGTTTATACCCTACAATACTATGTGAATTCCAGAAATATATCATGGCATCTATTCCACAAGGTGCCTCATCACACCGCTGCTTTTTGTTGTTCTCCAGTGCAGGGAGGTGATTCTGAAGAGGACAGACATTAAGCATTTCTCTTATTTCATACAAGTAGTTGAAGGAAATCAGAGAAAAACATGCAGTGCTGCCAGGCTGTGGCCGTCCTTGCAGGCTCACAGCACTGAGAGATTCCAAGTTAACACATGTGCCAGCAATCATGTCTCTTGCAGTTAGGTTGGGTTCTTCTGATGTTGCCCAAACAGAGAACTCGAGTGGGGCATCGTGGAGATCATGACAGCTGCCACAGATCATTTTGATATGATATGAAGGGCCCTAGAGGTTTTCCATTGTATGTATTTTGCCTAATTTGCCAATATGTTAAGGGAGGCAAGACACAAATCTCCAACTGGTAATTGAATTCATGAGCAGGTAATCCACGCTGCTTAGCATGCTGAACAGTTACTGCATTTGCGCACATAGGCAGCCCACAGCTCTGCAGCTTTTACGCTCTGGGGCACAGCTAAGTGGGCACAGAAAATGGGCACAGAAAATGGGCACAGAAACAGCCTTTTTGGAGCTGGGCTGCAGTCTGGCTTGACTGCAGCTCTGGGTAGCAAAGTAGCTGGGTCTTTGTAATTTGCTTCAGTTTTGGCAAGCTTCTGTCAAAAGGCTTTAGCAGGTTTCTGTCTACTTGTTGCTCACTCTCTAGCTAGGGCACTGTGTCGCCACTTGCCCTGAGCATGTGTGCACCCTCTGTCAAATCTCCAGCCGGCATCACGTGGGCAAGCTGGAAGAGGACTGGGATTTTAACATGGAGCCTTAGCTCTTGGGGTTGCTAAAGCCAGTATTTGCTCTTTGAGCCTTCCCTTACTTAGGCTCAGTGATACGTACTTCTCGGTGACAGCTTGGCCCCAACCCCAGCAGCTCAGTGCCCCACATAGCATGGAATCAAATACAGCTGCTCAGGGCCTGACTACACGGGAGGAGGGAAAGTAGGTTGCCTTTTAAAATTGACCTCCTCTTCCTCAGGCCATTACTAAGAGGCCTGCTTCAACTTCTGGGAAGGGGCCCCAGTTACTGCAACACTCATTTTTTAATCACAAGTCTGCAATGCCATTGAAATTCATGTGTGAAGCTAAGCATGCACCTACGTATTTATTGGATCAGACCTGAAATTGGGCCTTGAACGTGACCCCTTCTTAGGCACAAGCTTTGGCCTTTACTACAAGGTATATGGTGCATTTATCAAATAGATGCTGACACAGTTGACTTCTGCTTCCAGTTCTTACAGCTTAATCTCCTTGGGTCATGTTCATGTTCAGTGTGTTGCTGATTAAAAGGAAATCTCTTCCCTAAAAAATAGCAATGTTCCGAAGAGTTGTCTGGCTACTGTTGTCCCAGACAGCACCCCCTTTCCTAAAGATGCTGGTCACTCTCCAGCTCTGCCTGCTGGTCACTCTCCAGCTCTGCCTGCTAGGGATAACATCAAGCTAAAATAGAGAGCAGTTTGGACAAAGGACTGCAAAATTTGTCCATTTAACATCAGGGAAAGCAGAATGACCTCAGTGAGGCAAACAGCAACGATTGCCCAGTGTGTGCAGAGCAGGGTCGAGCTTGAAAGAAGCTGGGTCAAGTAATACAACTGTGTCATTGAGGCTGTTACAGAGCACAGATCTTGTATTTGTTATAGTTAAGTATGTGACAGAAGCCAACTGAAATAATGGACTTTTGATTACTTTTGATTTCTGGATTGAGTTCTTCTGTTGTATATCTGTGCAGCAATTCTCATTATTGCAGCACAAGATCTGAGGTGGAGGCCTTGGATCTCCTTGAGTTTTGCTAAAATTCCTCGCTGCAAAAGGCATTAGCAGAACTGCTTGTTAAATTCCATCCTAGGCGCAGTTTCAGCAGTCAGGGTGTCACTGCTCTGGCTTCATTGTTGTGCTGCAGTTAAAAAACACTAAAAAGTTCAAGATTTCTTCACAGTCAAGGTGTGAAAAGTAATTAGAATGTATCGCTGGGTTCTGGGCATAAGCAATTATCTGTGAATATATAAAGGCTCTATTTTTCCCAACAAACAGGCGACATTGTTATAATTATTTAAAATGAAAAAGAAAGTCAGTGACTCAGACATGGAGAGATTGGGTGGATAACTTTATTAGTTCCCAGTCTAAGGTCTGTAGTGCAGATGCTAATCTGATATCTTGACTGCATTCAAATAAAGTATAAAATATGGAAAAAGAGAACTCCATTTACCCTGTAAGGCTGGTGCTGTACATAACTGACTGTTCTGCTCAGGGCCAGCTCTCTTTAACTTTCAGCCCTATGTCTGGCTCTTAAAAAACACTTGGAAAAAGGAGCATTAGGATCTTCTTTCTTGCTCAATACAGAATCCAACCAGAACACATTCCTTCTGTCAAATGTGCTGAGTTCTGAGGAGTTTAGCAAAAGTTAGTAATCAATTTAATCTTTGTTTGCATTGGGTTTTTTAAAACTTCTTTAATGCTCTTGCTTTGTTTAGTGAATTGAATTTGTAAGCAGGAATTTCCCAATGCAGAATGGCACTGTGCAACCTAATCTGAAGGACTGGTGTGTGTGTTTTTGACACACTAATCAAGTTATTTTGAGGCTAAACAAGTGTTTTTGACACTAAACACTAAGAAAGCAAGATCAACATGCCACTGTCTGTGTTTTTGCTGCGTTTTCCTCATCAAATGGCATGACTGCTGTGTTAAGTGTCACGTTGTCCAGTATTAAGGAGAGTCATTCCAGCTGAACTGTATGCCCTAAGTCCTGTATCCTAGGAGATACTGTCTTTTGTAATCCAGGTGTTATTGGAACGCCCGCCTTGCAAGCAGAAATATAAGTTCTGGCCCTGCTGCCTCCAAGGGGGTCCTGCTGTTCAGGACAGGTGACATGTGAATAATTCAGTGTCCCAGAGTAGCACAGATTTCTTAAAGTAGTATATCACATTCAGCATGTAAGTCATGAATACATACAACTGAGCAAGAGGACAAATACTGGCATCTCCTCTAAAATCCACTCTGGTCACTGATTGTAAGATTTTTCTGGGTTTAGTCTATTCATCTGTTTCCTTGGTAGGCTGGTATAATGATTGTCAAAATTACTGTTGCAAATAATGCACTTCTGTGTTAGGAGTACCATGGCATGGCTCTCAAGGAGCCTGGATCCAGGTGGATGATTTACACCGTCAAGTATTCCAAGAAAAGTCAGAGTAGCAGATACCTGGAATGAAATTTTGAGTTTGAAGTTATAATGTGACTCAGAACATTGGTGAGTTACTTGGATTTGGATTCTGAGGAGATTCAAGAGTTTCATGTATTGCAGTACACATGGTTATATCAAATTGTATTCTCTAGGTCATAATTTGATGATAACTCATTCAAGACAAGATAAAAATTTATAATTTGAAATACATGCCTGTGCCTTCCATCCCTGGCCTGCCGTCATCAAAACAAAGTCATTCTGGCAATCTAAATTCAATCTTTCCTGTGGAATGATTAAAGGGAATTTAGCAAAATGCTATCTAGTGGTACCCACCAGTGGATCAGTATGAACGTTTACATCTGCGTTTGAAACTAATTTTCAATGTATTTCTCTTAATTTGCTAGGAAGATACCTGTCAAGTTAGCAATTAAACTGTAATTTGGTCACTGAGGTGTTTACATGGATTAATAGATCTCTCTCTTAAGTGTACACTCCCGGGTTTGAAATAATAGCTATACTGCGTGGTAGCATGACCCCACTTGAGTTTCACACACACATGCACAAAATCAAATTCCATCACATTTTAATGCAAATTTTACCTTTGCAAATGATGGCCTGAAAAGAATGAGTTTCCATGGTAACTTAGGGAACACATAACCTGTTTATCATAACTTCTCCATGAAGCAAGACAGGGGGTGGGGAACATGCTTTGATGTCAGCTGTGTTTTTCTGTAGACAGCATTCTGCTGTAGCACATGTAGAGAATTTACCAAAATGCTCCTGCACTGTCCTAAATAAACTTTTTTTCCCTTCTCAGAAGCAGAAACAGTCATATGGAATAACATAGGAGGGAACTGCAATAGGCAGTATTCAACACCATTACCTGACCTTTCAGCTCCTGTCTATAGTTTGACAACTAGGTCAACATTTTGAAAGACCAATCACAAATTAATACTTAGCAGATCTCTTCCATCACCTTCCCTTTCCTTGCTTTCCTTCCGTGTTTTACACTTAGCCCTCAGGTATCTCTGCTGCCTTTCAAAGGCACTTTTTTTTGTTTTCTTCTTCTTCCACTTCACTGCTGAAAGCACTGTTTTGAAGTACTGCCTTGAAATATCTCTGAACTCCTCCGTTGTGGAACTAGCTACCACAGGAAAGAATAATATATTGATTATACTTCACATTTGGTGCTGGCTTTCAGAGTTGCAGTGGTGGCTTCTGGAGCTGCCATTAGCGAGGAGTGAGTTTGATGGCTGTGAGCATCTGTAAGGTGGTGTTTTTCCTGCAGATGCACAGTAACTCCTGGCTAAAGGAAAGTATGTCTGCAACATTTTTTTAAGGTCATTAGGAGTAAGGAACAGATGTTGAGGTTTTTCAGAATGCTGCTTTGAAGTGCCATTTAGGAGTCAACTGACAAGACTGACCCTATAGGCAGTGATTTTTGGGACTGGAACACAGAGGAACCATTGCCCACAGTTACCCATCTGGTATCCATCTGGTACCAGCAAACAACAGACAGTACCAAATCACAGAAAAACCATACCAACTGCTAAATTGGTATCAGCAAGCAAAGAAGGTCGCCACCCAACAGCAGTTGCAAGCAGGAGAAACAATGTCTGTAACATTTACAGACTGGTATCTGAAGATTCGGAGGAACCTGATGCCACAGCATATGGAAAGCAATTCCTCTCTCTAAGCCTGCTTATGCTGATGTTGTTGTTTACTCAGTATTAACCCAGGTTTGGGATTTTTTTTTTGTTTTGTTAACCATATTGAATTTGCAATGTGGAGAGCTTTTGTCACGATGCCATTGAGAGAGCGCCTCTCTTTATTGGTATCTATGTTTAACAGGATTAAGGTGGATTTAATACCCTGTGCCACAGACTAACCATTCAAATTCTAGGAGTACTGTTCCATAGTGGTGTCACAATGGAAGGAGCTGAGGTTAGCTTTTAACTCCGTGACGATTTACTCTGGAGTTTTTCTTTGATGTGAAGTGTTCTTGGGGAGAGCTGTGGCAGGGGGCTGTTTTCCAATTTTATTGCCATCTTCCTCCTCTCCCCTTTGGTCATTTTCCCCCTTTTCCCTCCTTTTCTTTTCTTGAAGCGGCATGTTGGTTTGTACAGTAGTTAACTGCATAGAACGCAATAATACAACAGCGAGAGATTTACTGCCCCTAGGTGCTACCCCTTCTACTCTTCAGGACCTCCAGCAAGGCATGATTTTATAGACAATGAAAGACTCACTCTCCCCTGTGAAGCCGCCTGCCTGCAGGAAGCTTTTCTGTCTGTTTCCACTACTTGCTCTGCAATTTAGTTCCATGCCCTGCTATTTCCCCTTTCCCTCCCTCTTTTCTTCCCTGATGCACACTTGCATATACCCCCTGCATGCACATTCAGTACCAACACCAGATGTAGGTAGACATGGCAAAATAGCGTTATCTCAATGTGTGCGTTAAAAACCTCAAAAATACACCAATCATTTTCATTTTGCCATCCTCATCAAAAATGGAAATATTGATCTGTCCCCTGTTTGCTTTCCAGGTACTGACACTGCCATTTCATTTTCCCTAAAAAGAACAGGAGCTCATAGCTGGGCTGCAGAGCGTGGCCATTACACCCTGGCATTGGTGCCAAGAACTCTGCTGACTTAGCTAGAGAAAGATGCTGAAAGGCCCTGACTTTGAGAGAAAATTCAATTCAATTTACTTCATACAGTGTCTCTCATGAAGTATTTCAAAATGCCTTATATCAGGAGATAACATAATGAGAAAATGCTTTAGAGAACTGGGTATTCAGATAGCAAGACAAAATGATACACAACAATGAACTGGAGCAAAAGAAAAGATGACTGTCGTTTAAAAGCAGTAATCATCTGGGTAAGTAGTCTTGTAAACTAATTACAGTGAGAAAAGAAGCAAAGAATGCAAGGCTAGGAGGAACAGGAACAAGAAGCAGCTTAGTTTCAAACAGGCTAAGGCAGAGGACTGGTTTCATGGTGGGGGAGGAATTACGCAGGGTATGGTTGAACAACTACAGGGGAGCTGCTTTAGAAACATATTCACAGGTACGTATGCTGTATATTGCATCACAAGTGACAGGTTAAGTTATTCTCTTTAGTGGCTGGGAAGAGATTAATTACCCTGGCCTACAATTGGAACACCTCCTGGTAGTTGGAAAGGATCAATGCTGATGGGTGCTGTGGGTTTTTTGTTTTGCTGCTTTCAGGATTTTTCTCAACTCAAGGGCCTCTGGTTGCCTCTACTTTGAGAATAGGTTTGCGTGTGAGGGTGTCGCAAATCTGGTGCTCATTAAAGACAATTAAGAGATAGAATTAACCAAAACATATTATACGACTAATGGAAAAAGAAGCCACCCACAGAGACGGACACTGGCCAGGAAATGATCTCATTTTGCATGGTCACGGGACACCATAGTCCTCCAGCACCAGGGATCGGGGATCGTGGAGCGAGGGATCAGAAAGCAGAGCATTCTCTTTGTGGGGCTGTGCAAAACAATTTGCAGTTTTGGCTTCACCTCCATCTTTGCTGTTTTCTCTCTCCTTAGTGTTGCAAGATACAGCAAATGCTGAGAGCTTGTTTTGTACTAAGCTAAGGCAATTGCCGTGTTTTTAAACTGTTATGGGAACAGCCTGTTTCCCTTTTAAACTTCCCATCTGTGTTTGTATTTCCCTCAGTCTATTGCCTTTATAGAGAATTTTCCGCTCCCTCTAAATCTAAACCATTAGTTTCACCTCCTTGAACAAGAGGTAGGGCATTACTGAGGAGGAAAAGTAAATCCTGAGATAATCAGCCCTGCTTAATTCCAGCATGGAACGCTGCTGTTTTCAGTGTTCCTGATGTTCTTTGCACAGGGAGAAGGGACAGTGACTCTAAGTATGCACATTTTTGTGTGTGCATGAGTATATATGTACGTAGAGAGACAGTCAGAAGGGGAGCATTTAATTGCCTTGCAATCTGACAAAGCAAGTAGTGTTCTGATTGCATACAGCTGATTTTCTAAGTGAAAATTTTCAAAGCTACTCAGCAGCAAAACAAAGATCATCAGTGACTCTGGAGTGTGTGTCTGTTTCTTATGGGGAAGAGGAAGGATGGTTTGATTACTATCTCTTTTTTCCTTTGGACAAGGATGTTTTTCTCATCCAAGGGAAATGCATTCTAGCAGCATGAACATAACTATTAATCAACACTTAAGCAATAATCAGTGAATGAAAAATGATGACCAGAAACTGAAAATGTACTTGCATAGCTACTTTGGTGCTTTTCCTTTGAGATCGTGCCCTTGCATTTTATCATGAACAATTCTTATAAAATTAGTGCTGCTATATTCCAAAAGGCAGTGATTTTAAAAGCCAGCACTTATTTTTCAGTTTAAAAAAATACTAACAGTGGATGATACATTAATATCTGCATAAGTAATGTTGTAAAGCTACCTCGGTAGTCTCTGAGAGAGAGTCTCAAATGATACGAACTAGTAATATCTTACAGAGTTACTTCAGAGATGGAGATACCAAAATCCTCATCACTAGAATGCTGCATTCAAGTGTGTGAAGACATGTTCGGGATACATAGATAAAAATGGTTTTCCTGGGTATTTTGACCCAACAAAAGAGAGAGCCACTGAGAAATGCAGGTGTATGTTAGCTTTGGGAATGCCTCCAAGAGGAATCAAATACTATTGAAATCAAAACAAGCCCCCCTCATCAGTATTTAGCATGCTTTCCTGAATCAGGGCCAAGGTATGTGCTGGCACCCAGTGGACACCAAGGCTGCGAGACTCTCCTACTGAGCGATACCTTCCTTTTGTGCTTCAAGATGTTTTTTGACAAACTCAGTCACAGTTCTAACAGCATCAAGTGTTCTTTGGAATAGTCTCAAAACCAGATTAGTATAAAATGCTTAAAGTGAGTGTGTGTTTAGCAGAGAGACAGCTCAACATTCTCTGGGACTGAGCCCAGAAAACAGAACTTTAAGAGCCTCCAAGACTGTAGCTTGGTGACTGGGATGTGAGTAGACAACTGTAGCCATCTATTGATTCACCTTCCCGAACTACTTACCCTCTGTTTTCTGTAGACATGAAAATAAAAAGTTTTACTTAGTTGCTATGCTACCCAAAACAAACTTGAAGACATTGGACCGTGATTTGAGAACCTCTAACAATTACACCCTCAAGATATCTGTAAAATGAAGCAGGAACAGAAAATCAAGGTGTCACAGGACCTGCTGGGACGATACAGCTTCCTTCCTTATCCTTGGAAACTGTCCTATGAGCAAGTTTGTAACAGGGAAGTTCAAAGTGCTCTCTTTCTTCAGTGGTGGAGGTAGTTTTGAGAGTTCCTGTGGCACATCATCTTGGTTTGCCATTGCAGCCACTTAGCGAAGAAAAGCACCACTAAGACTATCAAAAGGAAGTATTAAAGGTGCTGTCTTATCTCCAGACAATGGTGAAGCAGTACCGCTGGGCTCCTATGGCATTAGACTCTTCTTTGAGGACTGCTTCTGCCATTAAAATCAATGCAACTTAATTAAAGCAAATTATAGATAGATACATCTATAAATAAGATATTAAAGTGCGCTGCTGAATATGATAATTGCCGCATATTTAGCAATCAGCGTGTGTGTTCTGCTTTTGCCAGGAGGGATTTCTTTCAGTGGAATCAATGGAGCTTTATTAAAAACCATCCAAATTAGAGGGAGAAATGATGAGTGTTATAATAACGCAAAATCACTGTTTCAACTTTCATTGCAAAACCAGGAAAGCAAAATATATCCCTCTTTGTGTATGTAAGGAAAACATCAGGAAAATTCTTTTGAATCGTGGACACTGGTAGAATTTTTAATTTTTACCTTTTGATGCTAAACATAAAAAAGCTGGATGGAGGAAAACATGTCTTCTGTGGAAATGCTGGAGGTCTTTGAGGCTGGGATAATGAGGATATCACAGCAGTAAAGAATTAAGAAGACCCCATCTATCAACTTCCTCCATTTCACATAGAACATGCAGTTCACTGCCTTACATCACCCCACCTGTTTTAAAAGCTAAAGAAAGTGTTAGCAAGTCAAATTGTGGTCTTAAATTTCACTTGCAGTCCCCAGAACCGGGCAGACTGTTGAAATGCAAAACATAAACGGGTGAATGTTGATGCTTCACCTGTGTATGAAACACTGAGACCAGGGTGGGGAACAAATCCACTTTTACCGCTCCGTTTTTCTTCAGTTTTCACTTAATTGAAAACAAAAACCAACTGTGTCTCAGCAGAGGGGAGACCTGAAGGTTAAAGGGCAAATTCCGTTATACCACGGCTCTTTTTGGCATGCTGAATCTCAACCCATGTGATTAGAAACGCTCACAGACAAAAGAAGAGCTTTGAGAACAGAGGTCAAAGCAGCATCTGAATCAAGTCCTTTAACAGATGATCACAAGACTATTGAAAAATGTACTAAGCAATGCAGCAGTTCTGTGTGTCATGTTTATACACAGACTTTCAGGCAAAAAGCCGAACTGGGTGGCATTTTCAAAGCACTTGGGTGATGGCAGAGCACAAGCCTCATTCTGCAGCCTTCCTGGGGTGGCTTCTGTCTTAAAGTGCACATCAGACATATAAAATACAATGTTAGTATCGTGCCATTTTTTGTGGGTCCAAAACCTCAATGCACAAGCTCAACTGACTTTCCTGAGCTTACACAGTGAGTAAGTGAAAAAGTCAGGAGTCCCATGACTCCTATCTTCATAAGCTTTTCCTGATTTCCCATAATTTTAAACAAGTCAGGCATGACTCAAGTGGAGTCAGTAGGGTTTTGCCCTGGATTCACAAATGTGTAGCTAAAATCATATCAGCCTTGATGAAGTTATACTGTTTCTGCCTATTTAGTGGGCAGCACAAGTCCCAATTTTTCTCATCTTAATGATATTTGAAATGTTTGGAGGAGGCTTATTGTTCAGAAGTGGGGAAAACAAAGGGTTAAAAAGCAAAAGGCCAGAGATGTTTAGCATATATGTGAAAAATTAATAAGCCTGAATGCAGTGCCCACTGTGTATTATTCTTTTTTCAACAGTGGGAAACTTCAGACTCTGAGCTGTGGGTTTTTTCTATAGCTAGTTAAGAAACTTTAAAACAATTTTTTTAACAAATTGATCTTTGCAAAGATGATAAAGTTTTCTATATGCAGCTCTAAATACCTGAAAGAGAGGGAACAGTAACTGCAACTTTCTAAGACAGACACCTGGAAAATGGCTCTGCAGTGTTCTTTTCCTCATGAGCAGTACCCATGGTCTTGGGTCTTCAGTGTGCCAGCTTCACTCATGACAGACCTGGAGCACAGAGCCCGGTGGGAATTTATGAGGACGTGGAGCCCCAGGGCACACTGTTCTGCTGAATTCTGCTGGTAGGGGCAAGCAGTTGGTGCTGATTTCTATTTGCAGTGTGGTAACTGCCACCTTGAGCTGTGTCTGGATGCGCAAGAAAAACTCAATTCTGGTTTCATGAAGCTTAAACTTTGCTATAGTTGTTATTTTTCGTACCACAACAGCTGTCCAACCCCTAACACCTTGATCCCTAAGAAAGGGGTAAGGGAGGCTTTCCTGCTAGCAGCTAGTAATGTAGCTGTGTCAAATGCTCTAGGAGGAAGACGGTGTGAGACAGGTGAGGGGGTATGAAATGCAGCATCTCCTGGGAGAAAAACACAGCCTCACGCACCTTTCTGTACAGTTTTCAAGATAGTCACAAGCTTCAGGATTAAAAAAATCCTTTCTCTTCCCTTAAAGAATTGTTATTCTGCAGCCCCAGAATTTTCCTGTAGGTAAATCCCAGACTTACCCAAGACAGTTGCTTACAGGTATACTCTACTTATGCCTTATAATTTATTTGTAGCTATTTGAATGCTCTAAGATAATTGTTTCTGGCTTGATCTACAAGTGCACATTCATATCACCTCTTTTTATTATCTTCCTGGGACCTTTTCCTAGGCAGAATTAGCAGGCTGGAGATACTCTCTGCTAGCTTATCACTTCCATGTGTTAGAAAACTCCTCAGAGTGCCCTGCAGTTACTGTGTTTGCCAGGGACATAGCTTGCACTGACACCTGCACTGCTTTTGTTTTATCTTTTCATGTACAGTTGCTTTTCCCTTTCTGTCTGTTTTGGATCTACATGTGAAATGTGAAACTGTTAATGCTCCTACGCTTTTCTGTTTTGATAAAAACATGGATTCCATTTGTCTAGGGGGGTGGAGGGAGCCCCAGCCTGCACTCGTTCCCCTCTGCCTTCTGGCCTTTCAGGTTGGTGCCCCGCTGCGGTTTGTGGGCTTGGCGAGAGGAGAGCAGTGCACAGTGCCCACGCTGCCCTGCAGTCTGCACTTCCCCTGCCCTGGTTCTGCTGCTGAGAACTGGCAAGGGTTTAATTAAGGATGCAGAGGTGTTAGAGGATTTTTTCTAAAGTGGCACCTTTCTATCACAGAAATCTTGTTTGCTGGTGGAAATTATTGTTTTGGTTTTTTTTAAAAAAGAGACTTGAACAACACAAATGTTACTACCTGTGTAGAAAAAACACCTTCATGGCACACAGAAAATCCTGACCATGAAGGCATTGACTTACATGGATGCGGTGTCTTGCCAGTTTGGCTGGTACCTTGTCTCCAAGTGTGGTCACTGCTGTGTGCTCTGGAGAATTCACTGGGATTCCCAAAGGGGCAATCAGGAGAATAACCTGCTGGTGCGGAGGTGCCTGCCTGCTCTCCCGTTCAGGGAATGGCAGGCTCTTGGAGGCTTTACCTCTGTTCAGTCCCTGCCTTCTGCTAAGTGGATGTTAGTTGTTTTGATTTGTATCTATATCCAGTTTAATAATTTTACGTTCCACAGGGGGCTTGGCCACACCAATACTTTGCAATGGTTAAGTTTCATGAATTGTTTGTTGTTGTTTTTTGATAAAGATAGCATTTCCTTTCCTCAATTTAAGCGCGCTGCTCTTTTAATTGCACTGATAGGGTGATGGCTGTTTCTGTGTTTATCTCTGTCCCGTTACTTTTGCATATTCATGTTTTGCTTGTTAGTTGAGGCCGCACTTAAGAGATGAACTGTTCATAATGATGGCACTTATTTAAGTTGATGTCGTACATTTAAACCCTAAAAATATACAGGAGCGTGTTTTGGATCATTCTTTCTGTTGTGCATTACCATACATTTGTGAAATGTGTATTTCATCTGCTGTCGTGTTCTCTCTACTGGTTGGGGTGTTGAGCTCAAAAGCTCTTCCAGTTGCCTCTGATAGGGACTCGCTAAGTACTGCGCCTTCTGTCAGCTCCCACGGCTTGCTGGCCACCTCATGGTCACCGTCCATTTGGACTTCCAGGTTTTAATCCTTTTTTAATAAGGTTACTGTTTGCTTGCCCGAATATGTTGTGATGATTAACTATGCGGTTAAAACCTCTGCACCTGGCCTGAGGGCCAGCATATGTCCTGGTTCAGGAAAGGAGGAGAAGCTGGAGTATTGTGCTCTTGCCTATTAGTACCTTTCGTGCCAGTTTTTAGCTCAGTTTGTTGTAGAAGGCAGCAAAGGAACCCTTTGCTTTGACTCTCTCTGAAACATAAATAGCTTCTACGAAGGAGGTGTTTCTATTTTCACAATTTCTCTTTTCATCGGGGTAGTATTTTATTCCAGACACCATTTTGGCACTCCGGGCTGAGAGATGATACGTTTTTACTCTCGCATGGACAGATGGAGAAGGGAAAGAAGAAGAAATGGCTGAGCCTTTAATTAGCTTTGCAGAGCCAGAGCATGCTTTTCCAGTGCATTGGGGGTTTTATATAGGGTGTGGAGGCTCAGCCGCTCCATGGATCCAAATTAGCAAAATTGTGTATCCACCACCAGGGTGTTTCTATGGTAACTGTCTCTCAAATCATATATACAAACAGACCTGGCAGGGGGTACTGCCTTCTATTTGGTCTGTAGGAAACCATCAAAAAAGGGGAGTTTTCAGGCTGCAAAAAGGCCTTGTGATGTAAATATTTTTTACTTTTGGTGACTGGTATAAGTTTTGGGATTTGCTGCTCCATGCTGGCGCAGTTCCGAATGCGTTTGTGTTTTTTCACATTGCCGGGCTGCTGTTACTCCTGGTAGGTGTGAGAGTGCAGAAGACTCACTCGGGGTTGTGAGTGCACAGTTACCAGGCACATCCTTCAGCTCATAAACATCTTGCCGCTGCACGTAATTAGTAACCTGTCTATAGCCACACAGTCAGACCACATCCTGCGGGGCTTTTATGCTGAGGGAACCGCATCACACATTGGTTTCTTTTCCCCTCATTCTTCTTCATAAAACAGCAGAAATCTGGAGGCTCTTCCCTCACCAGCGTACCTGGGAAATTAATGGAAATTATGAACCTGATGAAATTAGCAGTGTAGGAGCAGCCAAAGTGCCTGTGACTCTTCACCTGAGTGACTCTGTCTTTATAAAGTCTCTCTGCATGTCACTTCTTGTGGTGGAAAAAAAATGAATGAACGATCCCTTTAGCCTACTGCCCTCTTTTTGATGTGTAGGGCAATTATTGTTATTTTTTGTTCACCCAAAGTCAGGCACTGCTAAAGCACAGGTCATTTCGAATCAGAGGTGCTTATTTCTTGTGGCCAGCAGTTCCACGAGAACTCCTTTCTGTTTTGAGTCAGAAAAAGGAGAGCTAGCAAGAGGCCTGTACTAAATATTTTTTTTCATTTATGAATATCTTGGATGTTCAGTGAGTGGCAAGGTGCATGACAATATTTGTCTGGAATAACTCCTAAGGCTGCCTGGTAGCTCCAAAGGGTACTGCCTCTCTTTGCATTGGACTTGGCTTATGTAATGTACACAGAAATGCTCTGGAAAGGTAGACAAGACTTACTACACCTGAACACTCAACCTTTCTCATTGTAGAGGCTTATACATCTCTTCAGTGAAAATGGTGTATCGTGCATAAATTACAGAACTGACAAAAATGTACTCTAACCTGTAGAATGCAAAAAACATGTTAATTTTTGTTTTCTCTTTTTTTTTTAATCAGGCATTTGCCAAAAGCTCGGTGTGATTTATTACTTTCTTTTTAATGAATTGTTAAAAATGTTTGAAAAGGCATTAAATCTTCCTTTCTGCTATTAATCTGTAAAAGGGAAAGGGGATTTTAAATGGCCTCTTAGTATATTGCTTTATAAAACTGCTGATTCTAGCAGCACCGGAATAGGAATACATACTAATGTAGGAAACACTGAAGGCAGTCAGAGCCTCCTCCATTTATGGAGGAAAAGACTAATAGCTCCATTTTAACAAGGCTCTTAACACTTTGGGCCATCAGCAGGCATTGAGTGAGTGAAATTGGGAGAGCTCCTGTGTGCTAAAAGCATTGAAGTTCACCGTTTGGTACCCCGGTTGGAGCCTTCCTGATGGAATTGTGCTCCCCAGCCAACTCCGTTTGCCATCTTGACAACAAACCAAGGAGCGCGCTGGCATTTGACTGAGTGCACTAACGCTTCCCTTCTGAAATGGCACCGGAGCATCCCAGGTGCACTTCACTCCCAGCAGGATGCTTAGCTTGGCAGTGGCATTAGGGGAAGTTTCGGGATTCGTATTAAGAATGAAAGAAAGCCCGTTTATATCACGTTCTGTAGTTAAGCGAAACACGCAAGTGGAGGGAAAAAAGCAAATTTGGGACTAAGATGTTAGCTTTGATTCAGGTAGGTATGCTACTGTAATCAGAAAGGGTGTGCTTAATTAGGTCATGTCCTCTTGTTACTGAATTTTAGGAGGAAGGCCAGCCAGGGAAGGAGAGAGAGTATCCCAGCTAGTGAGCAGACAAGGGAAAAGCTCTGAAGATTGTACCTGTTCTAAACACTTCTTTGATACAGAAGCCTTACTTGTTAGCAGTGATAAGATTATACATGAAATTTGGAGCTTCTTTGAGCCCCTGCCTTTCTTTTGTTGATTTTGGCTTGTTGCAGCGTCATGTGTTGTCTGCTTATCGTTTTGAGATGCATTGTTAGTAGCTGGGCTGCATAATTGATCTTCATCTCTAATTACTCTCCTCTCCACAGGTGCCTGGAAAAGGTCCAGATGGGAGCTCATACAATCTTCACTTCGAGGGGATGGAAAGGCAGTATGCATCCTTACCCAGGTACAGCACCAAGCCTCACAGACACTCTCTCATTCACCCTCCTTCCCATGGGTAGGGACAGCAGCCCACAGCTGATGTCCAGCTCTGATGTGAGAGATTATTCTGCAGTTTGGTCATGTCACCTTTTGCTGCTGATTTACTATCATCTTTATAACTGTGCTATTAATTTGGACTTTTGAATTTTTAAGAAAGGTCTCTCATTGAACATGTCAGCGAGAGTCATGATCCACAGGTAGGGAACATGACATTAAGGGAGCTGGCTCTGCAAGAGTTATAACAGGTCATAGCAGGGCAGAAATGACTGAGTTTGTGGTGATATAATCCTGGCTGGCATTGACAGAGTGCTGCTGTGGAAAGCTTCCACTACAGCAGCCACAGCTCCTGAAGTCCCACTGCTGCTGCAAGGGCTGTCTGACAACAGTCCTATTCCAGTAGAGCGTCTCTGTGCTTTAACTGAACACTGTGGAAATGCAAGTGAATTCTCTGAGGGCTTTTTTTAATTTTTAATCCTTATCAACTCAATGAAGAGCAATTCTAGTCTGAAACCAGTGGGGCATAACAAAAAGGAAGCATTTCAGAGATTTCGGTCCTGTTTCTATGGGAGTTCTAATAGTGGAGCGTAAGATAAAGCAAGCCAGAAAGGGGAGTGAGAGGATGCTAGAAGAGATAGTGGGAAGCAGTGAGAGGAAAACAAAAATAGAAAAATACCCCACCTTTAGAAGTAGAGGGCTGGGCAAGTCCTCAGAGGGGTTGCCCAGTCCACCTCCTGGACCTACAAGCAGGAGAATTTGTAAAAGCAAAGAAAAATAGCTGTTTACAAGCCAAAAGAGATTCTCTGTTGTGAAGTACTCCTGGCATTTAGGAAATCAGAGAAGTGTTTCTTTTTGCTGCTTTTCCTTTTTCCACTGAGCTATTTACATTCAAAGGTGCCACTGAGAGGTATGCCTGCAGTTTAAATACTGCCTTCAAATTATATTTGTGCCAGCCATTTTTCTGGAGACTCGTCCCATGCAGTAACTGGCTTTTCTACCATTGTGTGTTTGGTATGTATTTTCTGTCTGACCACAGATATTCTTATTTTTCTGGGTAAATAGCCATGTTTTTTGTGGTTTCCAACACTCACGTTTCCTGTCAAGTTTTTAATAGTGATTTTTGCATGTTAGTTAGGTGTACTTTAATGATGCATGCTCTTTTCTATTTATTTTAAACTTCAATTTTGTTGAGTACTTCTTTGTGGATTACAAGATTGAATTAATAATTGGCACCTAGTGTAACTGTAGACAGGAATTTCCATATTTGTGTCTCATGTCTTCTCTTACTTCATTTTCCCTTTAAGAAAATCAACCATATTTTTTTCAAGTGTTATAAAATGGAAATTTTCCAGTGAACTAACTTTCATCACCCAAAAATTGTTTTTATTTCACCAGTATTCCTTCAGCTGGGGATGACCAGAAGAGTATCATGATCATGAATTTCACTGTGTTCTGCCCTAAGCTTCTATTTAGCTTGCTGGAAACACAACTCTCCAGTTCTTGTGACAAGTTTGAGTATTTAGCTGGCTGGGACTCCCCGTTTAGGAAGTCATCCAAATATTCACTAAGCTTTTAAAGATCAGTGTGAAGAGAATCTTTTCTCTCACTGCCTAAGGAGATTATACTGGAGAGCGAGAAGACCTGCACTTCAGCAGGGTTGTGTGTGCTCCCTACCCAAGCACTCGCCCTGCTGCACACAGCCCATCTCCAGAGGGTTTCCACCTTGGCAGGAGCAGAGCTTGGGGACATCACACCCTTGGGCGTGCCTGCTGTCCAGCAATCAGCTGCTGCTTTTTATACTTAGCTTTTGTAAGTTTTGCAGTTTCATGTTACTGCAGTAATTAAGCCCTGGCAGTCACAAATGACTAGATTGCTACAGTGAAGTCTAAATCCAGAAGAAGGGGATGCAGTCTCGTTGCCAGCCACTAATGGAAATGAGTGATTTCTTTTGTTCTCATGGCTGACTGCCCGGGAATGTAGAGGAATCCAGGTAAAAACCATCCATTTGCCAACCTCATCTCAGTGGAGGATCCATGAAAACTACTGTAATGGGCAGCATTATTAAATAGAAATTAAGAAATGGGAATGTAGAAAGAAATAGGTCGTATTTCCTCAAAAGAGTAGCTTTCTTCTTCCCAGCATTTTAGTATTAGTGCACGGTTTCCTGCCCTTGGGTTTATTCCACTCCTTGTTTTGTTCCTGTTGTCACTGTGGTGAAACCACCGAGCCTCATTTGCTATATAATTGTCTGCATACTTAGCCATTTAAGCCCAGTTTAATAAGAGCTACTTAAAGAGGCTTCAGATGAGGGTTGTAGATGCTGGGAAACAAATTCTTGTTGCAATATTGTGTTGAATCCAGGAGGATATGACCTTTGCCTGCTGCTCTGGTGTGGCACACACAAGGAAAGCGCTTGGACTGCATCCAGTTTCACAGGATGAGGAGGGAGGAGGGGATCTGTGCTCTGTCAAGAGTAGCTGGGACCTACACAGTGAAACTGTTCTGCTCACCTGAAATCCAGCAGGACTCGTGCCAGTGCGCGTGGGCACGGACGAATTGAGTAAGAGAGCTTTGGTTTTCCTCCCCATGGGGCAAGAAGGAGGAATGTTCACCTGCCAAGTATCTTTATGAATGTGTGGTGCCCCGAAGGCACTGTCCCGTTCCTCTGCAAAGGCATGTGTCCTGCATGAAGGGGAAGTCAGATTGCCAGCAGCATCTGAACATATCTGCTGCTGGGTTGCGAAAAGCTACGCTTTGAAACATCATTGTGTCTTTGCCTTTTTTTTTTCTTGTATTTTTCTGTTTTTCTCTGAAGCTGCTAATTTAAGTCTATATATTATGGGCCAAATGCAGGTGATATAAGGCTGTATTAACTGTGGTTGAGGAATTCAGCTGTCGTGTGTTTGCCTTTTCAGTAGTTGCAACAGCAAATTCAGTGTCTTGGTCTTGCTGAACTCCACGACGCCCTTTTTGCCTTTGAGTGGAGGATCTTTTCCTGTGTAAGGTTACATTTTTAATTAACAGCTACAAACGGGAGGCAGCAGCCTTTGGAGAAAGGCTTTGTATGTGACTGGCCTAAGGAGTGGAGAGCAGAGGTACATAGTGAAGAGTCTAGGTAAAATAATGCCAGCCTGTAGACTTGCTCTGGAAATGCCTACAGAGGCAAACATCTGAATTAGATGATAAGTGGCTGTGGCAGGAGAATGGCAGGTCTTCATCTCTCACCGCATTGTGCTGTTCTGTCTGCAGAAACGCAGCGAAGTGGGAAAGACAGAATGGAAGGCTTTGCAAGAGAGATACAGTTCTTTGCACTCAATGCTTACATGTTGCCCTGAGGCTACGGCTAAGTAGCGCTGAGCAGTAGTATTAAGCAGTGGTAAATCCTCCTGTTTAGGAGGAAAATGGCTTGATTCTTATACCGCTTAACCTCTTCTTTTGGGAAGAAGAGCAAGGCAGGCTGTGGGAGCCAGAAAAACGTTTGTATCTTTTAAACTATTTTTAAAGCCTATTTTCTTGATGTAATCTAGAATATTTTCCTGATGGAGCTATGGAACAGATATGAAACTGAAGCTGCTCCGTTTGTTCATAGTTTTATTTTTGAGCTTGTTTTTATGGGAGTCTGTCTTAATGTAAATCACGGTCTTGCCAATGGCAGCCTTGTTTGGAGAATTCTCACGTTCTTTTCTGTGTTGATGGAAGAGCTGGCTGTGACCAAAAGCAGACTGACAGACACTGAGACGACACACTGGTGACATGATGAGTGTGGATTAGAAAGCTCAGCCATCTTCCCAGTAAGAAATGCTGATTCCAATGGAAAAATAGTACTTCAGGCTTTCTCTGGAATCCTCATATTATTGAAGAATGCGTTTTTGTCAAGAAAAGGGGTGGGGCCAGAAGGGGTGTAAGAGCATTAAAAAACAACTGCTAGCATGGAAAAATGAGTTCAGGCTGTGTAGATGCTTCAGCTGTATTGCTGTGGCTGGGAGGAGACCGCTGAGCAAACGGGTAATGGGCTCGCAGGAATATCTGTCTTAAATGCAACGTGCACTGGGAAACTGAGAAGTGGGTTAAGGAATCAGCCTTGCCATACAGTGGCCGTGGGGAATCTTGCCGTGCTGGAAGCTTCTATTCAGATTGAACCATGCCACCTGCACTTCTTAAGGCAGTAACTAAAAGCAGCACACTCTCCATTTCTGGGTATGATACCAGAAAGGACAATTTTGATCACCTTGCCTGAGCCCTCCAAGACCTTCTGCATTTCTGCATCAGACTAAATTTCAATCTTGATCCATCACATTACTTTTGTAAATGTATTTACAAAAGAATCTAACCTGGAATTAGAATGTCACATTGTGGAGAATTCATTACATTCTTCAGAGGTTAATTATTTTACTGTTTAAAGAGATTATGCCTTTTTTTTTTCCTCCGAGTCTGACATTACCCAATTTCAGCTTCTAGATACTATTGTAAATATTTTTTCTGCTAGATTTTAAGAGCCAAGCCTGCAAAATGCCTCCCCTTGAGTATTTTTAACCTCCCTTTCAATAAATTAAATAGATTAAGCACTTAGGTCTTACACTACAGAGCATGAAAAAACAGCATTGACTCAAGGGGCCGGAGTACCCTTGCAGTCAATTTATGAGGTAGCCTCTAGAGTTGAGTCAAAAACATTTTCAGCTCTTTGGATCAAAAGCAAGTTTTGGTAATACTCATGTCACGACGAGATAAGGTTCCTCAGCTATAAGGACTGGATTACTTGGCAGGTTTCATTAGCTTCTTCTTGCACTTGAGCCTTTGTTTTACTAACCAAGTTTATTTCAAAATGCAGGATTTCTGTAATTTAATTGAATCCCAAAAACATCATCAGAAAGTGACTTGACACAAATCAAGAGAAAAAGTTAATTGTCTATTAAATAAGGCTCATCATTCACCATTGCCTAGCAGAATCTGAAATTAATATACTGACATTACTTAAATATGTATATAGTGTATTCTCCTGGTTAACAAAAAAGAAATCACAATTTTAGTGCAGACTGTAATTAGCTGTAAATCAACTTGTCAGAGCATTCCCAGCCTCTGGGAATTGACTAGCCAAGGACCACAGATGAAAAAGCAAGGTTTAAAATCAATTATTTAAATCCAAATTCCTTGCCTGTTGCTTTAAATTACAATATTTTTTTTTGCTTTGAATCACTTTGATTTAACTTATTCCATCCCATGTTGCAAAATCTCTGTCCCCTTTCTTGTTTTGTATGCTTCGTCTACATTCCTCCATTGTGTCCAAGAGCGTGTTGACCCAGCAGTGCAGTCATGGTTGTAGCCACCAGCTGAAGGATGTGGTGTCCTGGTTTGGGTCTGATGGTGACCCATCTGCTCTGACAAGGGCCATGCGGTGCCACAGTGGTTCTCAGTGTTGCTCTGTCCCACAATACAGCTGCTGTTCTGCCAAGGGATCTTCCAGAGAACCTTCTTGGTGCTCGGACACTTCTTAGTAACAGCCTGCTGCTCTGTTTGTCACTGTTCCTCTCTTCAGCTGACTTTATTACACGGCTCTACTGAACTTACTGACTTTGCCTTTATTTACTTTTTTTTAGCCCGGCATCGCACTTTATGGTAGGCAGAGGGTGACAATGCTGATGCAGACTGCAGGGAATATCACTGCTGCCTTGTAGTACTGTTTGAATTGAAGCATTGTTCACCTGGTTAGGAAACAGCACCTGCAGACATTCTCATAAAGGGTGGGAGGGTCCCAAAACTTTAGTGGTAGTGAAATAATTTATCAACCCCATCAAGAATTACCAAGTTCTAGTGTGTCAGTGAAACCATGTTATCGGACGTATGTTACACAGCTACAAAGCAAGCCTCTTAACTTTTGATGCATAATATAACACACAATATTTTTAGTAATGTCCAGGATTTTCCTTCCAAAGGCGTAGAAACCAGTGAAGGATAGGACATGGGAAAGTATTTTGTTGTTCCAGGTAGCTGAACAAAGTGTGTATCTCCCTCATTTCTCCTATTGATTAGAATAAGACTGTCAAGACAAATATTTGAGAACCTATTGTAAGTGATCTTTTTTAATTTTTGACATAAATCATATTTTTTTAAATATTCCGCCGACATAACTGGAACACTAAGACTTGATAATTTGGAGTCTTAAATAGGATTAGAACTAAGTTGAGTGAAAAAATGAATGGCCCACCTAATTTCATCACGCAGGTCATGTGAAATATAAATAATATTCAAACAGTATATTCTCCAGTATACTTGATTATTAACTTTCTCTTCTGTTTTAATCAACTAAAGTAGCATCAGTAACTCAGGGATATTTTTTAAATATAATTTTTATCTTGACAGCTGTGCTTTTATTGAAAATGCAGCAAAATCTTGTCTGTCTGTATCTTCCAATGTGGTGATTTCATTATAAATGAAATATGTGTATGGTTTTAGTTGGGTTTTAAGTGCTGGCAGGTGAATTTAGAATCAATTTTAATGGAAATGCTGGTTCTACTCAAGGACCTCGAGGATATGTTGCAATAAACCAGCCAAGATGAAATACAGGCAAAGAAAAAAAGATCGTTCTTACATGCTAGAGCCCAAGCTTGGGAACCAAGCTGATGTGCTCATTAAAGGATTAGCTTAAATCCAATTTCAAACCATTTAAGGTTTGCTTAACTAACTTTTCTTAACTCTGGAAGATGATAAAACTGATGGCTGTGCAAACTGCCCAGTGTCTCAGAGATGTCAGGGATGTCACCGTATTTCAGGAAGGACAGAGTCCAAACGCACGGCAGGACAGCAGGTTTGCGATAGGTACACGCAGCAGAGAGCTGGAAATGCTCTGCTACAGCTTGTTCCGTTTCATCTCCGTTTCAGTAACTCTGCTGTGGTGTGCAGGGGTGCAAATATCACCTCAGTGTCATCGGGGAAGTTTGAAGGCTTTGTTTGTCAAAAAATGTGCAGAGTTCATAAATAACCTGTGTACGCCTTCTACAGGGAGAGTTTTGGGCATTGAAAGCAGAGCAGGTAGGAAAAGGGTCAGTGTGCTGGAGACCTTCCGAAAAATGGTTTTGTGTCCCTAAGATTTGACTGACCAGAGGAAAGAAATTTGTAAATAGGATCACAATTTCAGAAATCTGTGTGTCGGATACAAAAGAAAGGAGGCTCGGTTGTAAAACATACCTCCAGCTTTCTAATGAAATAGAAATATGACTTGAAATGAACATGATGCCTCTATCCAAGCCCAAGTGTCTAAATACTGAAAAAGTATACTTTAGAAAGTCACAAGGGTCAAGGTTCGTGACATCAAATCATGGATTGCAGCCGGCAGGCCACCTCTGTAACTTCCATGGGAATAACTAAAGAAAATTGACCAAAGAAAATGTCTGTAACAACTGGGACATAGCTTGAAAAAAAACCACTAAAAGCCAGATGTCCCAGAAGAATACTTTGGAAATGTAGAAGGAGGCAGACAGGGATGGGGTTTGTCAATTTTCCTAATAAGTCAGTCAACTCCTCACAGCAAAAAGCCAGTTAATGCAATATGGAATAGTTTAAAAGTCAATTAATATTTTGAAACTAAACAGCCAGCCTTTTGCAAGGACATACTATCCATAGTAAATAAAAATACTTTCAAGTGTCACATTTACAGAAAACATGGATCTGGTATGAATTTCAGTGTATAATCAGGCATAAGGACCTCCCACTCAAACTGAGGGCACCAAATTCAGCTTTAAAATACTGGAGATGGAGGAAAATATTGCCTTTGAACAAAAGGGTTTGAATTAATATTACAAAATTTAATGAAGTCGTGGAGACATTGCCACAGAAAAGAAAGCTGTATTAACTATGCCTCCAGTGAGTAAAAGAACAAAACAACTGTTAGGGAACAAAATATTAATGAAAGAAAGAAGTGTCAGTACAAAATGGTTAGGTTGAGATGAAGGATCTGTGGAAAAAAGATAAGTGGATGCAAATTAAAAAGAAGATTAAATTAAAAACCAAAAGCATATATCCCATAGAATGCATCAACAGAGAGATGTGCTGAGTGAAACCTGGGGAATAAGATGTGTGCTCCAAAATGCAAATGCATCCATTGCATTGTTGAGATGGATATTGAAATTGCTCAGGAGACCAACAGACTGGGAAGCTCAGCTGGCTGCTTTGTAGGTGTGGATATTTGGAATAAAAATGCTGCTGCTTATGTTGGTTTATAATTCAGAACTGATCAGAACATACAAGCTCTGGGCTGCAAAGGTGAGAAAGTGCATTGTGAAGTGAGGCAACTCCACTGCCGTTCTTGGCTTTGGCTTTCCCTCGATAAACGTGTCTGGAGGTGCGGCTGAAAGATGGCTGTCGGCAAACGTGCTTTAAAAACAGCTAACAAAGGAGAAGTGCAGGAAGGCAACAGTATCAGGTATAAATATGTATTATTTTTGAGGATGTTGGATCAGGAATTTCTGAGTGAGCTTCCTGCAGCTCTTAGTGTTGTGAATGAGCCTGCTGTGTGTTCTGTCACTGCTCAGCTGCGTTCCTGTGAGCAAACAGCAGCTTTGCGATGGCACCCTGCGCTCGGAGGCAGACTGCAGTTAGTTCTCCATATTAGTTCCCAGCCAATTCCTTTGTCTCCATCCAATCTTTGCAAAGCATGCTAAGAAAAGAAAATATTAAGAAACCCCCACCACCCTACAGAAAGTATGTTAAAAAGACCGAAGAAGTTGTACAGCCACCATGGCAAATTTCAAGCTTCTGATAGCAAGCAGCGTTTAGAGCGGGTCAGTTGTAGGTATTCTTATGTACACATTTAGGAAAGAGGAAGGGCAATTACGATGATGAAGTAGAAAAGCGAATTGTGTGTGGACAGTCTTAATTGCATGCTGCAAGGTAATGACAGGCTGTGAAATCTTAAGACCTCAAATATACTTCTGTGTTCTTTTACAAACACATAGGGGACAGAGTCGTGAGCGGTCAGTGTGCCACCCACCGAGAAGCGAGGAGCCGAGTGGGGAGATGTGAGCAGCACGGAAACACAGGGGCAGTGCCTCAAGCAGACCTGCCGTTGTTTGTTATCCTTGGTGAAACCCTGCCTTGTGAGGAAAGCGCTTTTATGTAAACTGGTGATTAAAGGGAAGAGGTATCTAATATGGGAATAAGAAAATCACTGAAGAATTTCATGGTAAAAACAGTTGCTAGAGCAGCTGTTTCAACACAATTCATACAGTTGGCAGCCAAACTGCTTCCATTTCATAAGTAGGTGACATATTTAATTTCTCTGCACAGAAGTCTTAAACGTATCAGGAGAATAGTCTAAGTTCTAGAAGGTTTTGTCCAAATTTCTTTCTCATATATTCACCAGAGGCTTTTATGTTGTTCTTCAGCTGTGATGCTTTAGAAAGTCATGCTTTGGATGTGTTGATCCAGCTTGAGTAGCAGCTAGAAGTGTTGTAGAGGCTAGTACGAGCCTGGTCCAGAACCACTGCAATCCATGGACGTGTTCCTAATGATTGCAGTCAGCCGTAGGTTTAGACTGAACTGCAACCACTGCCAGAGCGTATTCTTTGATTTCTTTGCTGTCTGGGTCAGTCTGGTAGCAATTTGATAAACTGTCATTAGGTTATTTGGGTTTTTGTCTACCAATGTTAGCAGTTTCCAGATTTTGGAGATCCCAGTAAAAGGAATATATCTTTTCCTGCTCTGTATGTTGTTCTTCAGCCCATCCTATCATCACAAATATAAGTGAAATAAAAGTAGTCCTTAAAAATTAATATAATTCAAGGTTGCTTAACAATTTCAAATGTTCAGATCGCTAGTGGTTGTGGACCAGTAGCTTTGTTAAGAGCAGGCATGGAGCTAAAACCCCTGTAGTACCCTGTTAGACAGGATTAATTCCTACTTTCTTAAGAATCTTTACCCTCATCTCTAGGCTTGGAAAAGATTGCATTGTTCTAGCATTTGATAGTTATGTAAATTAGCACTTTGTCATTTAGCACCTGTGCAAAATTTTCTACAAGAACAGTTCTTTCAAATATGGCATAAACAAAGCATAAGATGCACGCTGATTCTGTTCTTTTGTTGATGCTTATTTAGGAGAATCTATGCTATTCAGGGTGTTTACCACAGGTAAAGATGTTGTGGATGTGCCAGAAACACACCAGCAAAACTTTGTAGGCATGTGGTGGCTGTTAAATAAATAGCACATAGGCCACTAATCAGGCTTTCAGCAAGCTTTAATTTGGAAACATATTAAATACCATAATGCATATGTTAAAAACTTAATCACATCTTTATGATGATGGTAGTATCTTTGCTGTACTCAAAAATTTTGTCTGCCAAATGTAACTTAGGCTGACTATGGAGGTATTGACGGAACTCATACCTTCTGCTGGCTTCTGCCTGGTATTGCTGTGGCCTCCACTGGTTCTGTGCTCTGTTCTGCATAAGCAGATGGGATCCTACAGCTGTTTGAATAAATACTAGTTTTAAAGAGTTAGGCTGCTCTGATTAACCATACAATGAGCGGGGAAATGGCAGGGGAGAGAGAGCACCTAAGGAATCTCTCTGCTTCAGGCCTCTTGCCCAAAAGCATTCATTTAAATGTTTGAGCAGTGATGAGGTGAGGAGTTATGTAAACTGGAAGCTGTTCCTCAAATCACCATCTTCTGTCTGCACAGAGAGTAATTGATAGCTTATGTGCTTGCAACAGCTGAAAAAATAGAGCAGAACATGCAAACACGTCCACTGTATAATATACGTGGGAAGCAAGTGGAGGAGAGCGTTAACTTTAATAGAAAGTGAATTATCTGCCATTTTTGTTCCACCCCAGATGTAATTCAGCGAGGAGATTGGATCTGTGCACTAGATAGTCTGAGACAGCACTTTGGAAATTGGCAGCCAGAGTTCCATCCAGAGGGCAGGATATGTGTGAACAAAACCCAGCCCAGGTTATCAAGCAAAACCCCGAGA
Source organism: Sclerurus mexicanus (assembly GCA_013396755.1). NCBI lineage: Eukaryota > Metazoa > Chordata > Aves > Passeriformes > Furnariidae > Sclerurus > Sclerurus mexicanus. The sequence goes on along the minus strand of VWZF01004115.1, from coordinate 39,852 downwards.
CAACAGGGGTCCTTGGATATTGAGTAGCTGGCACTTTTCTTCATTTAAGGAAGAAAAATAGCCCTTGTTTTACAGGTGAAGGGAGATACTTTGAGAATAGTCGGTTGTAGATCATGGCAAAATTTGGCAAGCAAAACCAACCTCAGCAGGATTTCACAGTTGAAAATCCATGTGAATGGCTTTTTGCTTGCATCTAGGTGCTAGCGTATTGTTGTATATACCCACGCCGCCAGGTTTGGGTCCCTCACTTAGCATTTTTGCTATGAATTTTGGTTCAGTCTGAGATACTATGCTTTAAGGAAGAGGGATGTTTGTTTACCAAGACCTGACATGTCTTCAGTATAGAAAGAATGTGTTTTTAGCAGCATGGTATGGTTAAAGTTTTTCCCTTTCTTTGCTTCTTTAAAGAGGTAATAGTGATACGCTCTGGAGCTGAACTCAACCACCCAACACAACAGCTGGGACAAAACAGGTAGAAAAAAGGATGGTAACAGTCTTTCCTCCAAAGATCCTCCGACAGCAAACACACTTTACAACTACACATTCAGCAATTAAAGATTTCCAGAATCAGTTAAAAGCTTTGAGGATCCCAGCAGCCGCACTCAGAAAACCCGTGTGACTTCACTGTGCGCAGACTTCTGGTAGTCTTCTAATTAGCTTCGTAGGGGTCTCTGAAGACATCTAGGTTTCTCACTGGCTGGGGAATTGGGCTGAATTTATGCTGCCTGAATACAGCAGTGCTGGTTTGGAGCATTTTCTGTACGGATGCCTCACCACGCATTGTGCTGCAGCCCCTCCGGAGCGGCCAGCGGGAGCAGCGTGGGGGCCCAGGCTGTGCCGCATGGCAGCAGGCACAGAGCACATCAGTCTGCAACGAAAGGGAATTTAAAATTAAGGAAAAAAAAAAGCAAATTCAATTAGTCAGTTGAAATTGAGTTGGGGTTTACACTCGAATTTTTAGGCCCAGATCCATCAGAGCACTTAAGCACCTGCTTTACCTTGAATTTTGCTTTTCAATAGCAGTCATTTGCCTTGCTCCAAGAGACCTCCGGGAAGCCTGGGCTTAAACGGGCATTGTAAAGCATGGAGGAAGGATGGCAGACAGGCAATAGGACTTGGACAGATTTCATTTTTTCACTCTCTGCACTTTGTGTGCCTTAAATAATGCCTGCCTAATGCAAATATTTTTGTTAAAGACCTTGTAAATAATATCAAGAAAGGTTATTTAATCAATAAGCTGACTTTTTCTTCAAAAAGACTTGTTAGTAATCTTTACCTGGAATCTCTTTAGTGTTATTGAGGAGAATAACAACTTTAGTGTCATTTTGGTTTGATTTCATTGTATGCAGAGGTGACAGCTCTCCCTTCTCTCTTGTCACCAAACATCTGAAGCAAGCGCTTTTATTGAGAGATTACTGTGGTGGTACTTGGACTTACAGAGATTTCATCAGAAACATTTTGTTTTTAATGGACAATGGAAAATTTTCAGCTGTCCATTATTACACTTCTTTGTACACAGTCTAAAAATATAAATGGAAATTATAATTACCTCTGTAATTCTGACCTCCCAGCTGAGATCTCTTTAATCCCAATGTGAGGGGAAAAAAAATCTATACAGAACCCTTAACCCTGGTCTTTTTCTCCTTAGACATTTTGGGTTGTATTAGCTTATACCACAAGTTAAGTTTTTCAAGGGAGTTTAGCCTTCAGAGACAATTTTGCATCCTCAGAATGGTATTGCTGCTTTATGCTTTTTTGGCTTAGAAACTGTAGTGATGATCTGGAGTAATGGTTTATATTGTAGCCGCTTGATATAATATGAAGTTTCTCCCTTTTACTTTTCGATCATTAAAATGAGGGGTCTTTGAAATGTTGTGAAGTTCTTTTAAAGAAAATCCTCTTTTACTGGAACTGCATGTATTTTTTTTTAAGAGGAACCCAAGCCAGTGTTAAAGATTTAACATTGAGATTTGGAAAAGATGTTATGCTCAACTCACCACAGTCTATATTGTGTTTTATTCCTATGGGTTTCAAATAGTAGGTCTGTCTATGTTAAATATTATCATGTTTGGGTTTTTTGTATCAACATTTGCAAGTACAGAAGTGCCATCAAGTATTGTGTGTTTCTGAAACCAGCAACTTTCTGCAAACCCAGGCTTAGATCAATAGTTGCTTTGGTTTGAGTTACCATCTGAGGAGGAAAGGAGAGGTTGCTTTTATGCTGTAAGACCTATGCAAACTGTTAATTGTCCACTAATTGCAGCTTCCTCTGAAACATCTGGTTCTGGTAATAGTCACAGAGTGATGCTGCAGATTAGGCCAGACTCCACTACAGTGCCCCAGTTACCACACTACTAATGTGTAAAATAAGTAGATGTGACATTCGTGTAGCAGAGGTACACCTGGTAGAATGTCTTGTTTCTTAGTAATTGCATACATGTACCCTTCCCTAGATCATGGGCACTCAAGAAGTGAAAAATAAATTAAAAACATTTTGGTCAGTCTTTTTTTCTGAGTACCTGAAAGACACAATTGAAAAGGAATGTTTCCATGTGGAGTGAGGCATTTCAGCAACCCACATCTAGCACCCAAGCTATTTATTTGAGGTCTAAGCCTGTCAGGCCTTAACTTCCTGACTTCATTCCAGGATACAGATGTCTCATTCTCTCCCTGCCCTCTCCTCCCCTTTCAGATACCATTCTCCTATACAAGAGCCTAATCCAAAGATCATTGAAATGCTTCCATTGACATCCAGAGGCTTTGGCTGAGGCTGGATGAGTCTGGGGTGCAAAGTTTGATTGCATCAAATTTATTCCCTCTTTTCAATCTGCTATCTATGCAGAACACAGATCTATTTCCATCTTCCTCCTGCAAAGTATCTTGATGTTTTCTTTATGAACATGCCACTTCAAGTCTATCACACCACACAATCTGAAAATACTCAGAGTGATATTATAGTAGTGACCTTTATTGTTCATTAGTGAATCAGCAGCCGAGCTTACTGTGGCTTTAAATGAGCTATATAAATTGGTTGTTATTTTCAATGATGATTACCTTGATTTGAACATACTAGAGCAAAGATAATTGATTGATTCATTATGTAAAAGATTGTTTCAAGTTAAGAGGGTGATTTTATTTAAAATTTTTTCCCCCAGCCAAATTGAGACGTGCTATCTGGAATCTTTGCCAGGTTCTTTCCAGGTTCATATCAGGAAGCACTACTGCTTCTCTTTTTCTCACTGGTGGCACATAGTAGCCTTTCTGGGTGGAGTAGGGATGCCTCTCTGATCGTGGTTCTGTTCATTGTAATGTCAGCTGTAGCTTCTGACAGTATCATGTCTTGCACATAAGAGTCCACTGCACGTGGTAGTCCTTGATACAGCGTGTATGTAAGCGTTCAAAAGAAATTAAAGCCTATACCGGGTGGTGCTGTCCAAAGCCTCACTTTATCTCAATGCTGGCTTGTCCCTGTGTTCCAACTGCTGTGCTGTCACCTCGGTAAGGTACCACTAATTCCCACCTGTGGGCATTGCTTTGCCAAGGATGCAGTGTTTTGATGTGTCCATAAAGCACTTTTTTTCTGTCTTCTGCTGTGTTCTCCTCTTTCAGCTTCAGGATCCTGATGTGTTCTGTTCTAGATACATGACTAAGCTGATAGAACTGCTGCAACAGGTTGTACTTGCTCTCTCTAAATGGTTGTTGTGCTGTAAGGACTTTGCTGTTGCAAATTTTATCTTGTCATCTGTCATGCAGCACAGCGTGCAGATGGCACAGACGAAATCTGTTTAGAAGCTGTGTCTTGTTTATTACAAGTGTTGGGGGGATGTACATAGATCTGGAGTATTGATGATTGCACCAGTTCCCAAAGAGCAAAGGATACTGCATGGCCAGGGGCCACGCTAGTAAGTCCTGTTGGGTGTGTGGTGCTGCCCCAGACCAGGAATGGGGCCAGACTATAGACAAAAGTCACATAGATCTGATGATGTCTCGTTCATCTTGGACTCCTTGCTGGCATTGGCAGGGCTGGTGCTGTTGGGGAAGAAAGCAAAGAAGAGAACAGTAGCCAGGCCAGGAGGAGATAGTGGTTAAACCCATGGTGTGTGCATGGGCTCCGGGTATCCAGATTTAGGGAGTAAAAGCTCCACCTGTGCCCATAAAGCGGTTGGGAGCTGTATTGCTGGTTTCTTCCGTGCTCTGTGGTTCGAGTCTCAAAGGAACCTTACGGTGATGTATTCTGCAGGGTATGTTGAGGGAGTGTTTGCAGATTCACGTCTGTGTCTCACTTCTCCAGAATCTGCTTCTGCTCCCAGGATCTGGTGTATTAAACTCTCCTCATCTGAGCAAGTCAACAGCCTGTCCCAGGCTGCTGCCCCAGAGAATGGCAGGGACTTTGTAAATAAAGGAAACAATTGAATGATAACTTCACGTTTCAGCACACTGCTTAACAACCTGATAACAGTTAATTACATGCAGTATTTTTAAATGCAGCAACAGGGAGATAACTCAAGCAGGGGCACAGGCCCAAGGTTAACCCTTACTGCCCATGTCCCTAAAGAGCCTGGTGGCCTGCAGCTCTGAATCTCACCAGCTTTGAACATTTACTGGCTAGCAGTGACTCGTGGTCATCCACATAAAGTTTCCTCAGCCACAGGATGAAGCTGCGCTCAGTCCTGCAACTTGTGGGTCCCACTTTGAGAGCACCCCGTGTGTTGGCAGGCAGAAAACGCAGGGTAGTAAAACAAGGATTGTCTCCACCATAGGCGGCAGGTAGAGCGTGTCCAGCGAGGAGTCCCCGCGCTCGCCGCAGCTGCACCGATGTTGGTGTAACTGGAGGAGCTCTGAAGGAAGAAGCCAGCATAAACACAGCTGGGACGGGCGCAGGGCGCTTGCGGCCGTCTGCAAGTCACAGCAGCTGCACTCAGCGCTACTGCTCTCTGGGCACCGGGTGGGACACTTCCCTCTCCCCTGGCCCCGTGGGATTGAGGGTCTGACCCTTGTTATTTAAAGCTCAGCTTCAGGACATCTGCCGTCACGGCACCCGCAAAGTTTGTGGCTTAATGCAAGTCTAATTAACTGATTTGCCCGTCCAAATCTGGAGATTTACACACTTCTGTAGATGCAGCTGTAAAGTTATAACTTTCAGCCTTTTATCATGGCCTGAGCCTTTAAATCTCAATTATGAAAGGTGGCGTTTAATGGCTGGCTGGAAAACAGGTGGTTAGCAGAGTGTTAATGGAGTGCGGCAAGCCAGGAAATGTATAATCTAATGCCTGTATAGAAACGAACAGTTCTAACAAAAGAAAACATAGGGAGGGAGGATGTACTTGCAGGTTGTTTGTGCTGTGTAGGAGCAAATCAGTACATGAGCAGCAGGGAAACAATGGGGACTGAAATACTGCCTGAAGAAAGAAATAAGAGCTGCTTGGTTTTAGGGTCCCCCTTCCCCCAAAAAACTAGCCATCCTTGTTCTCTGGATCTTGAGCTTTGCCTTTGTTGCTACGGGGAAAAAAGGGAATGACACATCTCAGGGAGTTTAACAGAATGTCTGGACCAGAAGGAAACAAAATGGAGGAAAAAATGACCAGCTACAATCGGTTTCAAAAATAATTTTCCTTTTTAATTGAAGTATGGTTTTACTACCCTGTTTGTGCCATCGGAGGCAGAATTGATAGCCATGCTTCATCATGCCAATGGGAGAAAGTGCTGCAAGGAATGCTTTAATTTAAATGAGAGATGCTCTAAGAAAAAAAAAAAGCCTAAAAGCTTGGTAATAACATTAATAACCACTTCTTACAGGTTTTTACTAGCCCACTAAAGATCACACAGCATGTTAAGGTCCCAATGGCTGAATAGTAAAGACCTGGGCCCAGGTTGTTATTACTTAGGAAGATTCTTTTAATGATTTCTGTTATTTGTTGAAAATCATTTGAACAGCACAGCTGAATGGTTACCCTGCTTTAAATTCATTTCACTTGAAAAATGGAAGCAGGGCAGAATTTGGGTCCGTGTATCTGTGGAAGCACAAAACCAGTGTGGATAGCAGTATTGCTGTGAGTGGACAGGCGGAGGGCAGAGGCTTTTCTGCTCGGGAGGAGCTCTTCTGGAGTGTGATCGATTCCTTCTGAAGAGACATTTTGACTATGGCAACAGAAATTCTCCTAAATCAAATTGAAAGCTCATGTACCACCACAGGACCTTTAATTTCTACTCTGATAGCCTTCAAAAAAGCAGAGACCTGCAGTAAGGGTTAGGATGAGGCAGAGATCCAGATAGCGTATCTGGCTTTTGTGCTGCTGCTGCTGCAGCGCTGAGGCCCGTGTTGGGGTTTTGCATCTCGCTCCCTTCACCTTGATTGCCTGCCCTTGAGGGAAGTAGCTGGCTCTTCTCACGGCTGGGGCAGCAGGTCCCCGTGTTTGTTGGAGCTGCTGCACAGTAACACAGCACGAACATTACCATGGCCCAGTTTTCATTTCAGCATCTTGCCCCAGTGGTAGCAGTTCTGCATGCATTCGGTACATTTTTGTATTAGTTTGAGTTTGCATTGAAATGCTAAATTCAACTGAGCACCCTGAGCATTTCTTCTCTTGCTGGCTTCAGGGGCAAACGTCCTTTAAAAAATTTTCTCCCCTCCAACGTAACTTCTCAGAAATGTGACTCAAGAGACCAAAGGCCAAGAACTCTTTTAGTCTATAGGAAGAGCTTTTGGCCCCCACTGATCTGCAGAACAAAAGACCAAAGGGACCTTCAAGTCTCAGCCAGGTCTCTCCCTGACAGAGCATGGGAGTTCCTGAGCAACAAGCATGACTGCTTAGCATTGAGAGTAGGTTACCAATGCCAAGAGGTTAATGACTCACATGGTATTATGTTGTGTTGAATAATGAGTAACATATGAAATGACACATGTTGTAATGACTCGCTACTTAAAGTACCAATCTACTTAAGATCCCTTTAAGCTTAAAGAGATCACAGAATAATGATGTCTTGTTCAATAGGTGCTACTTTATTTTACGCCTCTTGGTAGAAGAAATGTACCATGCCCGACAGCATATGAACAAAACAAGTGAGGAATTGAGTAGGAAGGATTATTGCACTAGTTGTTCTGAATGCTTATTGGGCATTTACAGAGCACCAGCTAGCATATTTTGGGTTTTGTTGCTGTTGATTCGAGGGCTTTAATCCTGATTATCACAGTTCCTGCATTTGTGGGTTGGATTTAGGGAAGAAAAGAAAGGGGAGATTGCCTGCAGGATTGGATTATCAGAAGCTAGTCTGAGATCTGCTCTGGAAAATAAACTAATGCTGGAGCAAAGGAGGAACACTTTTATGGTTTTGTTGCTGATGGGAGGGAGTTTAATTAAATGGCACTCTAAATTCTGATGTTAACCAATCTGTGACATAGTTTGCTCCATTAAGTATTGAGAACAGTCTATTTGCTTGCAGGCAAAATAAGTTGTTCCTGCTGTCATAAGAAGTGTTGCATAATCTTACAGTAAAGTTTTAAACCTGTCAGACAGTTTTCTTGTCTTACAGTTGTTTCTTCAGTCTGTTTATCTGCATGGAAAGCTAGTAGCTGATTAAATGTTGTGCTTGTCTTGGATGTAAAAGCAAGTGTGACATCTCAATGTCTCCAATTGCTACAAACTGCTCAGGGAGCAGCTGGGGCCCAACACCTCTCAAAATGTGACCCTCTGCAAACAATAAAGGACTTCGTTCTCCAGCTGCTTTAAGGCTAGGCTTCAACTAGAGTAATATAAACATATCTATGCACTTACCTGCTGGGATTGTGGTGCTTTAGCTGTTTGTTTCTAAATATTTCAAGTTGTAATGCTGGAGAGAGAAACTGTGCATATAAGCTGTTATGTTCAGGCCAGTTAGTGCCACTGTTAAATTTTGCAAAACTGCATGCAAGGGAAGAGAATCAGGCCTGCCTGCATTGCACCTGAAATGCACTCTTGCTTGAATTTGAAAAAAAATTAAATGGATCCCTCCTTCTCCAAATCCAAACCAAACAGGAGTTCTTTCAAAAGGGAAGAGAGATTTTTCCACTCTTACACCCACCGCTCACCACCCCCAAAATGCAGGTCATGAAATGATCATTATTTTTATGGGTTTACAAAGCCTATAGAAGTCAAAGCTATTTAATATACATTGCAGAGTGTTCTGCTAATCCAGTCCAACCACAGTCGTGCCTGGCCCAGGGATGAGGGTCTGGTAACTGGAAACCTGACACTAAAGGAATTCCAAACACAGTCCTCAAACTAAAAACAGCTCTCTCTGCATGGCATGTGCTACATGAGAGCCAGGGATTGTATTCATTTACGTTATCTGATTTTTTAGCCTTGTATTGTTGATAAAAGAACAGGAGAAGGAAACACCTCCACCAGCTCAGCCCATAAATAATCTGTGTATGGTGTGTTTGAGGTTAGTATGACATTGCTAAACATCTGCTGCCTTCTAAGAGGTACAAGCCTCTCTCACAGAGAGCAGCCACTGAGCACTTCCTGGTTCTGCAGATTCTTCCCAGTGCTAAAATACCAGATTTGCTTCCCAGTGGATTTTAAATGCAAACTCCCTCATTGGTTATGGGAAGTGTTGGTCTGAAATGGCAAAGAATATTTGTTACAGTAGCGTCTCACCTATTAAGATACAGAGACAACCTTTAATGAAGCTCAGAGTCATGCAGTGATTTTTTTTTGAAACCTGCAGTGATTTAAAATTTCATTTATTTATTTTATCTTATATGCACATGGAATATTAAGCAACAGAAGTTCTTAGTGCCACTGACTGCACACAGCACTGTGGTATCTTTAATACTGTATCTGGAGAGATAGGCACTACATGGTCTTTTCAGGCAGCTGTTTTTAGTGCATGTTGAGAAGAGCTTTATAAAGACACAGTGTAATGTATTTGATACTGTAAGATTGTTTGCTTGCATAATTTAATTCTTACATCAACTTCTCCTTTCTTCTTTAAAAGTAGATCCTCCTGGCTGAGAACAAACAGCACACAATCACAGTGCATACAATAGAGTTCTTCAGCGAGACTTGGACCCAGATAGGACCTTGTTGCTTTCTCCTGTTCTTTAATCACATCCTGAGCTGCCTGATGCCGTCACCCAGAGTCTCTGTATGTCTTGCTTAGACATGAAAGAGACTGCAGCCAAATTGGGGCTTTCCATTTGCCACTTAGTCTGTGGCTGTCTTTGAAGTTTATTTCCAGAAGTACTCCCTGACAAAGTAAGAAGGCAGTTTTTCATGTGAGATTATACCCCTTGCAAAATATTCCCTCAGCAGCAAGGAGGAGACAGTGATGTAAGAAGAGAGCATTCCCTTCCTTGCTTTTTACCAGGTACTAAGAGGGTGACCTCTGTGACTCTCCCTATAGAACAGATGGAAGAAAATCTCTTTGTCATGATGAAATCCAAACCCCCAACGTGATGGGGCACAGCACGAACAGCCAGGCCATCAGTTTGCTTTCCTTTCCTTTTAGATAGCCCAAGCATGTGTCTCCTGGCTGATGTTAAAGGTGACCTGCAAATGGGGGTTATCCATGAAATGCAGTAAACCTGAAATTTAATTACTTCTTTCCTGATTGTTTTTTGAAGCATTGGGTGTTTAGGCCAGTCTACTCTGTAAGCTTTTCTACAATTGAAGAATTACTGAAACGAGGGTTTAAAAAAAAATAAAAATAAAGGGAACCGCAGGAAGCAAAAAGTGTTTAGTTAGGTTTTTTGAAACCTACAGATACCTGTTTAACTTCAATGACTAAATAACATTTTGGGTAAAAGAAGCCTTTCTTAAGTACTCCAAATCCTGTGGATCAGTTTTAAATAAACCCAGAAGCTCTTAAAAATTCTGCAGCAAAGCCAGAAAATACTAGATTTTATATTCTTCGTGCTTGAAAGATAAATAATGCAGAGATAGAAAAACAAACTACTTTAGGCTTAGAGAAAATAACAGCATATTAATTGAACATCAGTCACAAGTTACCTGCTTTATTTGGACAAGGCTACTTTGTGCGCTTAATGCTCCAAATGGATCACAGTTGTTACCTGGTGAATAGTTTTAGAGGATAAACCAGTAGAGCTGCTAACCAACATATAAATGATATGGTGAAACACATTTGCAACCACCTGTGTGTGTGAACTGTAATTTTTCTGCAGGGGAAGGTGAGATTTTGCTTCCTCACAATAAAACAAACATTTGAAGTGACATTTTTGAGGATTGTGTTTTCACATTTCTGGTAGCTACGGTTTCACTCCTTTCTGGAACCTGGTGCTTCTCCTTCTTTTCCTTCCATTGCTTCTTTCAGCAACAGCTTCTGCTTTTAGCTAGATCTCCATCTATAATGCACTTTCTAATAGGAGCCAGCAGAGCTGAACTATCAGCAAAACCAGTTTTTGAGCTCTGAGATCAGTTCTTTCCCAGGATGTTGTGTCAGCTTCCCTACCTTCTGCCTGCCATTAGTTGCACTGTATCCCCAGGTCAAACAAGTGGCCAAAAATCTGGAAAACAGCTGACGGTCAGAGCAGCTCCTACTCAGCATGTCCTTTCAGAGGGCACGCTCCTGGCCTGGTCCTTTTGAGTGGATGGACCTGCTTGACCCAATTTGTGGGTTTTTGATCACTCCCCTGGGTCACTGATTTTCCACTTGAGGTTATTGGTTTGACCCCCACACCGTGGGTCACTTGGGAGGTGTGATATGGCCCTGTGAACTCTGAACTCATCAGGAGCCAACAAAAACAGTGAGAGAGGGGAGAAGGATTTCATTAGGGCCTGCTCAGAGGTGGTAGTGTCTGCCAAGTGAAAAGGCAGGACTTGTTTTCTGTCTTGCAGAAACAAGCACAACATCTACAAGGGGCTGCCAAGTAGAAAGTGTTTGGTTTGAGGTGTTATGGCAATTTCTTCAAGGATAAACAACAGGATATACTTTTACACCATGAGCTATCAAGTGAAGAGGATTCAGAGGTTCAGAGGAGCACTGCTCTTCCTGCTGGGAACTGCCCCCAGTGTCCCAGACTTACTGCTAATGGTGACAGCATTTCTACAGCCAGAGCTTGGTATCTGCAGCTGTTTCTTCGACCTTAAAAAGATGGACTTTCTTATGGTTAATTTGACACACCTGGGGAGGGAAGGGATGTTTTTTCCTGTATTTTAAGACTTGTCAGATAGAGGTTCATGGAGACTCCTCAGACTGGTTGGCTGCACTGTGAGTAGTTCCTTCAGAATGGACTTCACCAGACGTGACTGGCAGATGGGAAAGAATGAATCCTCTGGAAATAATTTGCCTCCAACATGCTGTGCTGGTCATAAAGGGGAAGAATTGTCATTGCAGCTTCTGTGTCTGCACACATAATACTCACTGGTATCACTCGGGGAAGTGAGCTGGAGAGTGTGGTGCAGATACCTTTGGAGACATTTCCCTCAGTCAGTGCTGCCCAGGGTCAGCCTTTCGGACAGGTACCAGGGCTTCCCAGAGCTCTACCCGTGCGAGAGTTCCGGTAATCACTGCTTAGATCACTGCTTGTATTACCCTAAGGCTGCTAAAAAACCTCACAAACCTTCTGTCTTTCTGGGGCTTTCCTAAAGGATCCATTTGAAGAGGATTTGAGTGTGATCTCTTTGTACAGCCTCTCCCCCCCAGCTGCTAAGCCATGTCTCTGGGGAAGACACTCAAGAATTATACCACCTATGGATATTTCACCCTCAGAGAAGGCAAACTGGTGCTGAGAGTGAACAACTTGGATATTTCTTTATTTTTTAAAGAAAGATTTTGCCCTTCCCACATGTTTATCTGTGGTTTGTCTACACAACCACAGACAGTGTTAGCTGTAAGTGAACTGATGGTGGATTTAGTTTGGTAGGATAGGTAACACCAATCGAGACTTGATGGCACAAGCTCAAGCAGCTTGGGTCCATTTCTCATGTCTGGCACACTTTCATTGCTCAGACTCGTCTTCACTGCACAGTCCTAGGTCAGGGCAGCCTGAATGCACTACCCTCTGCACAGTCACAGCTTCTGTGGCAGCAGTGTCACACCGATTCCTAGAACTGGAGTGCCTGAGCTTTCCTGGAAACTGCTCTTTTGGCAAAACACATCTCTCTTTTTCCCTGTGCCTTGCAACCTCTTTTGTCGCTGTGTACCCAAGGCTCAGTACGTGATTCTGGTAGCTCAGTCCTGTTCTCAACCATCGCTTTGGTACCAATTAATCTTGAAAGTGTTTCTTTAGACTAATTCAGTTTTGCAGTTAGAGCTCTGTCCAAAAGCTGCCTGGCTTTTCAGGTAATGTGATTCACAAGAATTTGGTTGATCATAGCTGCTGATGAGAACATCTTATAAAACCTAATATACAGGATTTTGAGCATTATCCTTGTATTAAAAGGTGATGGATGTAGGTTTGACGTTTGTTCCTGTTGGTGTGCTGCTTGACACAAAGCAGGTCCTACGATTGCAGAGGCTTTTTTGATTGGAAGTACATTTTTGTGCACCGAGGGATTAAAGCTGAGTGTGACGGGACTGACTAGTGAGCAAGCCTTCATGCAGAAATATGTGGAGCAGCTCTTTGGCCTTCTGTGGAAATTTGACTTTGTTGCAAGGCGTAGGTGTGTGAGCAGCGACAGCAGTTGTCTCAATACATGCACCTAAGAGTGGTTTAGTATCTCAGAGGGTGGCTTCGGGCCCTTCAGCACTTTGTCTGGACTGTCTCACCAGGAGGTGAGCGGGGGAAGCTGGGAGTGCCTGTCTTTTATAATGTTCTGTTTTTAAAGCAGAAAGTCTCTGGGGAGCATAGGGTCCTAAAAGTCCAAGGCCTGGAATGCTTCCTTTTGCTCTTTCCATTTTAAACAGGAAACATTTGCATTAAGTTATTCCAGGAGGAGAACTGTAGGTTCATTTCAAGGCAGATAATGTTTGTTCATTGCCTGTGTCCATGATTTACCCCATGGGCTTAAATGAGTGCAGCAGAAAACCACATGTTTTGTTTTACTACATGCTAAACAAGTTCCAGTGGAGTCTGGGAGCCCAGATTAGAAAGGAGGAGCATGCTTGTAAAATGTCTGTGTGAATAAGAGAGTCATTGACAAATTTTGAACACCTGATCTGCTGTATGCGAATGATGACTTTTTAACAATCTATGCAAAGAATATTTAAACAGTTGATGAGTTCAGTTCCAAAGCCACAGAGCAGGTGTAATTGGTTTATACTTTCAGCCTCTGTTTTGGGTCAAAATCCTGTCATCCTCCTTCAGCTCTCAATGGGAGGCTTTCCCCAAAGTGCAAAGACATTTGCAGTCAGACAGGCAAAAACTCCTAATTGAGTTGAACTTTTGGGGATGCTCTAGTGACATGTCTGTGAGAACAATTATTTTTGCCATTTCAAAAGTATCACAAGTTAAGTTGTACTAGGAAAAAATATCAATGCTTCATTAGTGCAAATCATGAAATTAAGATACAGAGAGGGCTCCGTGGCACATCCTCAGGGATGACATGTTCACGTGTTGCTTTTCACGTGAAATAGAGGATGTCAGATCCATACTGATGCACACAAGTTACAGGGTTGTTGTAATATCAGGCCTTCTAGATCACAGGTTTTTTTGCCCCACTGGCAGTTTGCCCACTAAACACAGGTATTGTAGCCTGACATCCCTAGTGTTTTTTCCAGGAGTTTCAGTTTTTCCAGCCACGGTGTTTGGAAAGTTTTACAGTCTGACATGTTAGGAGAGAATAGTGGGAAATGGCTTGGAAAACGTGAATATTTGTGCATGTAAAGCTTATGGGATTTGCAGACTTGCAGACCCAACTCATCTGTTTATCCTCAGGCTAGATAAGATTCAGTCAAACACGCATTGTTTAAAGGAGCTTTGTTTCCATTATAGCAAATGGATCACAGGAGGCTGACTTTGGGAGCTGAAGGGCTCCAGTGCTTCCCCATTGTGAAAGGGCTGTGATGTGCGCTGGACCCTTCCTCCAGCGTCCTGGATGGTACTGACTTTTGTAGCATGCAGGTGGGAGGCTTGTTATCCTTCAGAAGTTCTTTTGATTCATTGGGACCTGTCATGCTTGAGGCGGCATTTCCTTTCCCAAAGTAAACATGGATTTTAAGTACAATAATGTATCACTGGGCTAGTAGACTGCCTTTTTATGTGCTTTATTATGTTTTTTTCTCCTCAGGCGTGGACCTGCAGAACCACTAGAATATTTAACAGGGCCACGAGTAACATACAAAGAGAGAGATCTTCCCTACTACCAAGGAGGACAGCCTGTTATCCACCCATCTAAGGGGAACCACATCCGGGCGCCAGACACGAGAGTGGCAGAATTGAGGTACCCCCAGTATTACCCAGCCCAGCCCATCACAAACCAGCATAAAGGACCTCTCCGGCAGGACGTGCCACCTTCCCCTCCTCAGTCCCACCGAGCACCAGCTTATAATGAAATTGTCCGACACCGTGGGACCAGTCCAGACCAGTACCAGTACAGGCAGCAGGATCCCAGGCAGAAGAACCCCATGACTGCAGCTGTATAGCCATGCACTGGACTCACCAGCACAGCCCAGGAGGAGTCCCGTCGGACATCATCCTTGTAGAGTTGTTCCCAAGCATAGCTGCCTGTAAGAATGGCACACGAGACCTGGAGTCGTTCTTACTGAGCTGGGCTCAGCGTAGGTGCTTTCTAACAGGCGAACTAAAGCCACGTGAGGTACGATGTGTTTTGAATATGTGAGGTACCAGACAGTTGTGCGTTTTTTAATTCCTTTTAGAAATAGAAAGTGGCTGCTAGAAATGAAAAACAATACTAAATACACCTCAGGGCTATCTTTTTAATCCAGTTACACCTATACAGTGTAGAGCTGTCTGCGTAAGGGCAGCGGAGTCACCAGAGTTTACTTCAGAGTGCTGTTGTAGAGCCTTTTAAGTGAGAACACAGCATGCAGTACAGACTTCATGTGGAGCTGGGGATCTTGTGTGATCCAGTGTGTGATCGTGAGTTGACAAGGGACTACCACAGAGGTAGTAGCCACATTCCAGGAGCTCTGTGCTTCAAGGATGCTGCAGTTCCAGATTCGTAATCTGATCTCTGTCTTCCTCTTTCTTTTTGGTGGTGGCAGCATTTATCTTGTAGCCTTTATTTTTTTGCAGTTTGTGTATCAAGAGTCTCCTCTTATTGCACCTGCTGCATTTGGAATAAGGCAAAAAGCTTTGTCCTCTATGCTCAGGCAGGCTCACAGAGGACAGGCAGCCAGCCACCTGAGAGCTGTGTCTGTAGGGCTCTGTGTGTGTGTGTGTGCGCTTGTGAATGTTTCTTAGTTACATAGTGTGCACTCTTTAAATGTAAACCCTGGAGATAGATCCTCAGCTCCTGTCAGGAAGTGTCATTCCTGGGGTTTCAGTGGAGCTGGCCTATAAGAAGTGGCTGAGAAGGTGACTGTGGGCATGACTCCCTAATTCATCTGTATCAGGTGCTGCCTTGGCTCCATCAGGGCAGCCCCTTCCCAGCCCTCTCTGGCCAGTGTTACAGCAAAGTGCCTGCCAGCAGTGTGCCCTGCCCTGGCCGCTGCTGCCACGGGAAGGCACCTGTTGGTGTGGGGACACCCTCAGTCCACAAGTGAAGCTCAGCCTCTGGCAGTGCATGGCCCCGCCGTGCCAAGTGCCAAACTACTCGAGTTCCTGCAGCCAGAGGCCATCAGGTCAGTGGGGGAAGGGGCTTTTCACAGCAAGGGGTGAGGGAAAAGACAAGGAAAGCAACAGGGAGGGCTTCAAGACCCTGGAGCCCAGGAGGAACAGGAGAGAATAGCTGTTTGTAGCAAGTCATTTGCAGCAGTGCATAGGAAGAGAGAAGGTGTGGGAAGGGAGAGGGGGCCAGCAGTGCAGCAGAGCCAGGTAGGCGGACAGGGCATTTTGGGATACGTGCCCGGCTCTTTGCCCCACACAGCCTGAGCTTGCTCTGCAGCCAGCCAACCTGGACAGAGGTCTGAAATGCATGTCCCAGCCACAGAGACCTGTGTGACCTGGCCCGAGAGGGCTGTGAATGCTTAGAGGTCTGTCTCGAGGATTTTCTCACAGGGAAGCCATGCAGTCGTGTGACCTAGAAATATACCATTTCCAAGTGTCCTTAACTTCTCAACTTCTGCCTTTTGGGAATGCTACTAGACCATTGGGCCTCCTCTCCTCATCAGGAAGAGACTGTGACCAGGCCAAGGATTAAGGATAAGGATTTCTTTGATGTCTTTTTGATACCTTTGGTATGCAACAGATTAAATCACATAGGTCACTTCCCAGGTATTAAATATCACCAGGAAGGTTTGTCCTGCTAGGAGTGTGTCCTCCCAGCAGGTAGTGGCCGTGATGAGAAGCACCATTTAATCCCAGCCTACGTTTCTTCTCTGCTGCTGATGCTGGTGAGATACTGGCATAACCCTGAGGCACAGGGAGCACTTGCAGCTGCCTCACTGGCCAGCAGGCTCTAGTGTTTGCATTCACACCAGCCTCTAGCCACCAGCTGGGCTGGGAAGCAGGGGAGAGGAGACAGTAGGGTAGGGAGGGAGCACCTTCGTGATACAGAGAGAAGGCTGGACTCCCTGGGGTAGGGGCAGGCACAGCTTTAAACCCAGTCAGGAAGAAGCATTAGTGGGAGGGAGAGCGGGAGAGGAATGCAACTGATTATGAAGCAAGGGCGCTCGGTTCTTGTTCCATTTCTTTCTGCCTTCTTCCCTAGTAATGTAGGAGGAAAAAACCTCTGGAGGGAGGTTTGGATGTAAAGCTGGATGTGTCTCAGTACCCTCCATAAATAAGGCGCATTCCCCAAGGAAACTCTGCCTGTCATGTACGTGCTTTACACAGCCTTGTACTTCTCTCAGAGAGTTTTAAATGCTGTAGGATACTCAGCCAGGACTTGGCAGCCACAGGATAGCCGCTGGTGTTATAAAGGCCTGTTGAAAGTGAAGCAAAAACAAATTAAAATACTTTCCTTTCCCTCCTTGAAATATAACCCCTGATACATTTGATCCAGCTGTAAAGAAACTAATATGTTTGCGACAGTGGCTTTATCAAGCCAGGCCACAATTAAGAACAGCTCTGAATATAAGCTACTGCCTTTGTAAATCATTCTCAACTAACTCTTCAAATGGCATCGCAGCACAGTGAATAGAACTTATTTACAGTATTTCATGAGCCAGGGCCAAATAAAATCTGGATGAAAACAGCTCCTGGGTTATTTATAGCCTTTGAAGGACCTGTGCGATTGTCTCCCTGTAACCCGAATATTTCTTTAAGAGCTCTCCTTGACTGCATCGGCTCCACTCAGTAGAGGCAGACAGATCAAACGAACACCTTCTGAGCTGTTAATCTTACCCAACAGGTTATTAAATGATGCTTCTGCTCAGTAAGCAGAAGTCGGTAGAAAGCTTCTTCCAATCAAAAAAAAAAAAAAAAAAAAAAAAAGAAGTGCTGTAAGTATAATATATGGATGCATCCTACAGGTAAGGAGCTAAGGAGGAGGAACGCTGTGACCTAGCTGGGGAACAAGACCAAAAAGTATTACAGAGCATCTCATCAATCTCTGGTGCCATTGTTCTGGGAGAAAATTGCCATTTTCTGGTTAATATCTGGTAGAGGTACGGTATTTTCAAAAGTATAATGTGTAACTACAGTATATATAGTCAGCTTTTCTGCAGTGTAAAATGTATGATTTTAGCACCATATTGTGGAAAAATATGTACCGTGCAGAATTCACGAGGTGCTACAACTGACGGTTGAAAATACACACTTGCAAAATCCAAAAGAGCCGTTAAGTAACAAGTTGTTCTTTTCCCCATATGTCCATATGTTTGGGAAAATTATGAGTCTGAAATGCTCTTGACACGTAATTGCCTCACACTCCCTCATCCAAAATGTGCCAGTCCAGCAGTAAAGTTACTGACGTAGTGGGTGTGAAGGGAGAGCTGGGTTTGCCACAGGAGCAGCGTGCTGTAAGTGTGCGTGTGAACAGGAGTCAAGACAAGGGGGAGAGGGGCCCTGCTCATGTGAAGCTGGAAGCTTTGATTTCCAGAGCTGGTGGCGTGCAGCCTGCCTTTCTGCATCTGGCATGGGGCCAGCCAGGCCCAGCAGTTGAAAGATTAAGAGATAGAAAAAGAGCCTGTGGATTTTCTGAGTGACCACCCACTACTGAGCCATGATCTTGGCCTGCAAGCCAACATTACCACTGTGATATATTATGATGCAGAAGTCTCTAGGCACCCCTTGAATGCATAAAGAAATATCAATTGCCCTTTTTGGGGATAAAAAAAAAAGAGGGGGAACTAAGCATCAAAAAAGGAAAAAAAAAGGCTCCTGCCTTGAAAAAGTGCATGCAGCCCTGAATTCCAATTCACTCCAGCTTCCTGATCTAGAAATAGCTTCACATGCTGCCTATTTTTTTTACAGATGACTTGTGCTACCTCCTCCTCCCAGCCATTACAGATTTGTTTATCAGAGAGTCAGTGCTGTGAGTGAATCCTGCCGACTGCTCTGCCAGGGCCACATCCTGACACTCTGCTCTGAGCAGGGGCTGCTTTGCACTTCCAAAAGGTCCCACACCTGTGCTCTTTGTCACAGTTGTTCTGCAGGGTCCTTAAGCCTTATGTGCAAAATGGGAAGTGCTATTCACTGCGTCTGCATAGAAGAGAAGGCTTTGTAAGACACTATTCTGTTATCGTGAGGGAGAGAGAGGTGCTTGTGATCCTGACAATACCTGTGTGTTTAAGTGAAACTGATTTAAAAATCATGTGTGATTGTTTTGGGGGAGAAATTTGGCACGTAATTTGAGAAGTTTTTTCTAGTACCACGTCAAAGATTTTGATCTTTTGTTACATATGGCTATATAAATTTTACCTGTTTTATTTTGCATTAAAATAAAGGCTTTAAGATTATATACTATTATGTATTTGTACTTAGAGTCTTTCTCTTTTTTTGTGTCTACAAAGTCACCCTCAGCCATGGATGTGATTTGATATTAGAAGATGATGTGTGATCCAGGCTGGATCAGAATTGGTAAGGTGAATTTTTTAACAAAAAAAAAAAAAAACAAAAAAAAAACCAAAAACACAACAGCCATGCGCTGCTTTGTAGAAAAAAAAGCACCACAGGGCTTAGCTTGATCCCCCTCAAATCTCCATTGTCTTCAGTTGTAGAGCCTGAATCCTGATTCCGCAGCCAGGAGTGAAAACAGAAGCGAAAGAGAAGTCCCTTGCCATCTCAGAGAACTTCAGCTTAGGCAGCTGCATGAGTACTGCTACAGTTCCTCAGACAGCTTCATCTCACAGGGAGCTCTTCTCTCGCTGCTGGTGTCGGCCGAGGTGTCGTGCAGCCGCGTAGCAGGTACGGGGTCCAGCCGGCTGAGATGGCTGCAGCACTGCCTTGCCGGGGATCCAGCACTCTTTGAAAGCTCTGCACAGGCTCTTGAGGTGCATAGGTCATTTCATTGAAGCTGTTGACTTTACTTCTCATAGATGATGCACAAGCATAAATCTTTGTAGGACCAGAGCTGTGGGTCGTACTGAGATTCATGCAAGAGTGTTTCATTAGATGTAGTAATTTTCAAAATATCAGATACTAGTCACTTGTACAGGGAGAAGGAAGACCAAAGCCTTTCTGAGATGGAAATTTTGGTTTACTACAAAGGAAGGAGTAAGAGAACAAAACAGAAGTGTGCAGGTTTACAACACAAGCTATAACAGAAATTGCAGTAATGGGTCAGTAAAATACATGTGTACTGCACTCCAAACATTTTGAACGCAGGTCTTGGTATTTATGGCCAAGACTGTTCATAGGCAAGTCAGTCAATTTTAGCATGTATTAAATTATAATCCACATAGATGCCAATTTTAGAACCTATCAGGTCATAACTTGTCCTCACAGCTGAAAACTGGACATATAAAATACATCAGTTTCTCCTGCTGGAGCTGTACAGAGAGCAGCAAAAGACAAAGTAGGAGTGTATTAGAAGCCGGAAACTCAGTGACCACAGTTTCAGATGGTGGTCCCTCTGCCTTGGTGGTGGTCTCCCACGGTTTTCCCATGACAGCACTCACTTCCCTGGGACCCGGGCTCAAGTTAAAATCTCTTTTGCAGTCACTGCGTAAGGAAGTTATGTGGAGCCATTTGATTGTTAATTAATTTTAACGAACCAAACCGCACCCTCCTGAGACCTGTGTTCTGCCGTGAGCAGAGTGGGATGCAGTGCCTTTCCTCCCGGAGGGTCTCGGAGCTGGGTTTGCCCCAGCAGAAGTGCAGTGACCTGCTGCAAAGGGGCAGCAATTGAGCAGTACCCAGGGCAGAGCACAGCAGCCTCTCAGGCGTGGGGAGCGTGGCAGCAGCTGTGCTGCTTGGGAGGCTTCCAGGAGGCAAAACACCACTATCAGGATTGCAGTAGAGCTGAGCTGCTGCTGCTGCAGCCTCCCAGGAGGCATTCAGGGCTTTTAATAAGTCCCAGGGGCCTCTGGCTCAAGGGCTCTGGAGGTCTCCTGAGGAAGTTGCTCGGATTCCCTGCGCTTGGTGTGCTTGTCCCTGCAGAGAAGGTGTGGAGGCACTGAGGAATGCCTTGGGAAAGTGTGGAAACAAGTAAGACTGAGAAGGGATTCTAATTCCCAAACATATGGTCTGCTCCAGGGAGGCCATCTTGGCTGATGGTTTTCCCAGTGGGCTGGAAGGGAATGTCTGATATAGGCAACCAGAGAGACAGTATTGCTCTGGGAATGGGGAACGAGAGGTGAGGGGGACGAGGGTAGGAAGTGGCAAGGAGAGGCAACTGGAGCAAAGGAGAAAGGATGAGAAATTAAAATAGGTTGGAAAGGGGAAGGGGCATTGGGAGGGGTGTCAGGCCTGAACAGGAAATAAATGGTGGGGAGCAGAGGGGATCGTCCCCCATGTGTCGAGTTCACACACCAACAAGGAAGCTGGCCCTTTGTGATACACTGACTGCTGCTCCTCAGTTTCCATTTTGCATCCCAGACTTGGGACGCCCCTCCACTGTATCCAGAGTCAAAGCCAGTTTGCAGCACGAAGCTACCCATGCCTGAGGGAGGAAGCAGAAGGGCAAGTAGGAATTGTGAGGAAAGCCATCAGTCAGTGTGGGGAGAGAGACACCCCTCACACATCATCACCCCCTCCCCCAGATCACATCCTGGCACCCAGATCTCACAGCCCGCTCTGCACACGCTGCCTTCACCTACCAAGTCTCATTTCCTAACTGCCTCTTTCATCCACAGTTCCCCCTGATGTCCCCAAAGCCACACTGACCTTCAAACACAACTTTTGCCTTCCCCACCGAAAGCCTTGCACCATCTGTGAGCGTAGATAACCAACGCCAGTATTTTACTGGCACCTGAAAGCGATACAGAGTCAAGGCACGAAACCCTCAGAAGGTGTCCTCACAGTGTGGGCTGGGGCTGTGCTGTCCCCACAGACACTGCAGCCACTCTGGAATCAGCTGCTTTGTGGATATAGATTGCAAGAAACATACAGATTGTATCTCCACCATCTTTTTGCTTGACTAGAACAAGCCTTTGGCATGTGCAAAAGCTGTTTTATTGCTGGCCTTGCACAAAAATCCTGAAAGAGTTTCAAGGGCCAAAAAGGTGATTATAGTCTTTAAAACAGAATTAATTCTCAAACCGTTCCCAAAATATGCCTGACAAACTAACCCAAGCCAGACGAGTTGGCTGTGCTCATGGTAAAAAAAACCTTCTCAGCAGAGGAAACAGCCCTGCTTCACTTTTCCAGGAGAATATCTGCATCTGAAAGAAAATAATTTATTGGGAAATATGTACAGTAGAGTAAAATTGCAAAATAAGACATTCAATGAAGATTCTATATAAAAATGTGCCCTTTGCCTCCAGCAGGTAATGAATAAAAATGATATAAAGAAGGAATGAACATTCAGTGTTTTATATTTAAAATACATTTTGTGTGGAAAACAATGTGGCATAGAAACAGGAGTGAAGGGTTCTCCAAGATAATGCTGGGAGCTGTGAGATGTTAGCAGCTTTTTCGTATAAGTTTCAAGGTGTAGGTTTTTAATTTTCTCTTATGAATCACAGAAACAGTCATGAAAACTATCATTAAAATTCATTGCAAGAAAAATAAACTCACATTAAAACCTACCCCATTCTCTAAATTCTTGGTACTGGTTAGGAAGAAGTGTCTGCTTCTCTGCCAAAACCTTACCTACATAGTCTGATTTAATCTCTAGGCTCTGTTAAACTGGAGCTTCCATGCATCATATCCTTCAATCTGGAGTACAAATGGAAAAAAAAAATTGCAGCCTAGATTTTCAAACCAGCTACAATTTTAAGAGGTTTCATCTGCCATAACTTTTCTAGGAATGAAAAGAGAATAAAAAATAGAGTAAGTATAAAGAAACTAGTTCATATGTAAATCAAAATAAATAAACCAGCCCTTCCTTCCTCCTAGGTATAGATATGCACATGCATACATGCATATATATATATATATATATATATACACACTTAGATATTGCTACTTTTGATCTAAAAGCAAGTTTACCTTTCCAACTTATTTCTTGCCATCCCCTCTCTCTGAAGGAGCCAGTAGGTACAGCGATGTGTGCATATGAGAAAAGGGGTATAAACAGTGACCAGCTGGTTTGGGAGTGGGTGAATGTCCAGACCTGCTGAGCCACGCACAGCAAAGCGAGGAGGAAGCTTCCAGACAGAGCAGCACTTCCACATGCTACACGTCGCTCCAACGCCTGCATCCCTGTAAGTGACAACTTCCAGAGGTGGGCTGACTTTGCAGGCAGGTCCCTGCCCCAGCTGTAGGAAGGATTTGCAAGGCTGCTGCAGTGGTGAGCACTCCTGGAATGGCTCTGGGGCCATGGGGCAATGGCAGTGCACTCACTGGCCTGGCCAGATGGGAAGGGCGGGTGGCACCTCTAAGGAGATTGAAACCAGAGCATGAGTTAGAGCAGTCGTGGAGCTGCTCTAAGATTGTGTGAAGCTGCCTGACAGCTTACTGGTTATTTCAGCAAGAAAAGGAAATCAAAGGCACTCTAAGCATGCCCAGTTTCCAGCTCTGTATTCAAATTTCACCAAATAAGTCACAACTAATTCAGTTAATGGCATGTTAGGTTCAAGAAGGGTGTTCCTGGTCTGTTCACAGGGGCACATGCACACATTCTCCTGACCATGGAGAATGTCCTTTCTTGCTTCCCTCCTTCTTTGTTCCTCTCTCCCCTCTGTTGTGAATAAGCCCTCCGGGCCAGTCATTTTTCTTTATATATAACAAGAGGACAATAAGGCCTCAGTCCAACGTGCATTAATGCAGTTGTGCTGCCAGGCTACCCCTCCCTCCCCATCCCTCCCTCCTAGCACTTGATCCCACCCTAACCCCATGTCCTTTCTCCTTCCCCAATTGTAGGGATTTTCATTGCTGTGAAAGGACAAAGGTAACTGAGCTGCTGTTGAAAAAAAGACTTGATTTGGTTTTTCTTTGCTGGGCTGTTTTTGACATGGATCATTTCCCAACTCAGTCCCCTAAATTGCTTTGATGGCACAACAGAGTGGATGGAGCGGTGAGGGGAACAAGGCTGGGGGATGAGGATGGTTTGGAGAGTGGTTAGACTGCTGTTGCTACAAAACAGAAAAGGAAAAGAAAGGAGAATGCTAAATCACAGCCAAAGTGCAGTGTGTTTAGGGGATTGAATTTGAAAAGTCAAGCACTGTCTTCTGCAGCAGTTACATTCCTCTGCACGTTTACTTCTGGCCAAGTTTCCTGAGAGCAGGGGCAGCATTCACCAAGTTTGAATTCCTAAGACTTTCGCCTGTGGACTTTCTTCTGTGTTTAGCATTAGGAAAAGAGGGGGAAACTTGAGTTTTCACATAGGTTGTGGTTTTTCTCCTTCCTGGGATTACTTACACATGGAGGCACTGGGGAGCCCTGGGACCCCTGCTCCCCTTGCAGACCGGAGGTAACACACACATCAATCACCTCGATGGTCTGGGCATATGGGGTGCCAGGGAGGTGACAGAGCCGTGAGCCCAGCTGTGCAGGGCGTGCTGAGGTTCTCCTTGGGCTTCCTCAGCTCAGGCAGCTGCTGCCCAGGATTCCTGTGAGAATAGTACAGGGGGTGGTGAGGAGGCAACCAGCAGGTCCCAAAGCATGGTCGGGGTGCTCACTGTCACAGCCCAGACTCTGTCAACAGTGGGTTTTCTGGGCATTTTTGTCCTGCTGGCAGAGGCTTGCTCAGAGATGCCAGCAATGATTCAAGTCACCCTGCAACACAGTTTGTATCAGTCATGGGTTTGGCCAGCAGCAGTGGTATTTGGCTGGTGCTCCCTGAGCCCCAGAGATGAGAGAGGAGCCTGTCTGCCAGCTGAGCTTCAGGCCCTCCCTGGCCCTGCAGACTCTGGGAGAACAATAGGAATTACAGTTCTAGGAGAACAACACTGCCCTTGGCCCACACGGGCAGTGTTTGGGACAGTGTTTCAAGGCGTGCAGTTTTTGTTTTGGCTCTTTGGTTACATGTCTCCTCTTGGATGTTTATGCTGAACAAGAGGCACTTGTTCTCTCACTGACTTCGGTGAGGTTGGGTCCAGCTGGATTTGTGCTTCGGGTGTAGAGAGCCAACCACACACCCATCAGCAAACAAAAAAAAAACGAGCCTGGGGACAACACTGCCCTGGGCACACATGGATGTCCATGTGCTCTCAGGAGCAGGAATGAAACCAGGCTTTACAAACAGCCTCACTGGACTGGGTCAGGGTACCAAGCCCAGAGGGCAGCTCTCAGGGCTCTCTGCTTCAGGGAACAGTTTGATGCTTTGTGTGCCCAGGATGTTCAAGTTTATTCTCTAGCTGCCAAGTAACCTGCTTGTCTGCTTTAATTTGCTAAGCCTTTTTATTTTAAGAAATCCTTTATTTATTAAAAAACCCTCACACTTCCAATTAGTTCGCTCTGCTCCTTTCACCTCTATCTTGTCCTTCTCCCACACCTCCTACAGCCGGAGCCTCAGCTCACAAGCCAGGACACTGATTGGGGTGAAAACATAAAATAGGCCCAACAAATGCCAAGCACTGACAGGCACATTGAGTGGGTGCCTGTGCAAGGCAGGCAGGCTCCAGGCAGAGTGATTCAGCTGCAGGTGGACAAGCATGCAGACCCCTGCCGCATCCAAGGGGGTCTGTGTGTAGGGGAGGGCAGCGGGGTTGCCAGGGGCTGCCTGAGAGGATCCGTGGCCCCCGGGGCTGCCCTGGTGCTTTGTGCCAGCACTGGCAGATGATTAAGCAGAGCTTGGGTTCAGTTTGCTTTTACCCCTGCTGTCAGCCTTCACAAGTCAAGATGTTTTAAGTCGTCCTTATCCTCGGATTAATAAATGCTGCGCTGTGAGACTGTAAACACAGGAAAAGAACTCAACAGAAAAAACAACACCCAAAAAATTCAGACTGGTGCTGTGCAGTCAGGACATTTCTTTTCCTGACAGGATATGGGATCAGAGTTAAAAATATGCATTATGAAATGTGTATTGGGGGGCAAGGGAGTCAGCAGACAAATTAAGCCCATTGTTGCCTGAGTGGCAGAGCCTGTGAGATGGGACAGTTTAGCACCAGAGTATCCCCAAGCCAGGGCTGCAGACGGACAGAGGGGCTGTGTGCATGGCTGGCATGTCATGCCCCACAGCCACTGTGGCCAGACAAGAGCCTCCAGGCTCCGCAGCCGGTTCCACAGGGACAGGGCAAGCTCCATGGTTGTGACTATCCTCTCCCTCACTCCTATGTGCCAGTGACAGAGTATCTTCCCCAAATGCAAACCTCCCCTTGGGATGTGACCGCTTTTCTGTCCTGGCAGAGGTTGGTCATGGAGAGAGGAACCCTCGTGTGGGTGCATTTTTATTCCTGTGTACTGAGGTCGCCTCAGACATCCCCTCCCTCGGAGGCACAACGAACAGAGGACCAGTCCCCTGAGCTGGGTATGAGCTCTGGCTGCCCCATGCAGCCGCCCAAGCCCACACCAGGAGAGAGGTGGGATCCAGGCTTCAGACAAAGCCAGGAAGCTGTTGCTGTTCAGGCATTTCAGGGGAGGGCATGATTTCCACAACAATAAACACATCTGATTATTTGATTAGAGGGAAGATGAGGTCCCCAGGAGGAGGGCCTCAGACACAAAAGACGAATAACTCATGCCCCTGCTGGCAGTGACAGGGCAGGAAGATGAGGGCAATGTCCTATTGAGGCTTTGATCAGCCAGGGTCAAGCATGCAAGCTGCTAACGTGGCTGAAGACAGACTAGGAGGAGGTTCCCGCTGCAGCATCATGCCTGGCCCCTTCCCAGCCCTCCACTCCTCTTTTCTTCAGCCTTTCACCCCTGTCTAGGGAGCAATGTGGGAGCCTCCCCAGGCAGGTCCTGCCTCCTGACCTCTCCTGGCTCCAGCAGGGTCATGTCCGCTCTGAGCCCTGCAGTGCTGGGCATCACAGCACATCCTTCTTCTTCTGCCACTTATTCGTCTGCATCTCCTGGGATAAGCCAGTGAAAGAGGCTCCTTGTGTCCCCTGTGACCCCTCCTGCCGTGGCGCAAGTGGGGAGATGCTGAGGTGTTGGCAGCAGTGGGAAGACAGGAGGGTGAAGAAAGGGCAGAGAGGATCATTTTTCAGTTCCACTTCTGGGCATAGTCTGGCCATAGTCATGGGCACTTGGGGATTTTCCTGTCCCCTGGAAGGTCAAACTCTCCCATTTCGCCTCTGCAATAAGGGGCCCTGGGGACTCTGCATTTCAGGGGATTGTTCTCAGTAGTGCCAGCAACTGGTGAGCCTGTGATTAACTCATGGTCCTGCATGGAGGCTGGATAAAGTGTTCAGTGTAGCTGTTTTACAGCTGTTCTGTGCCCTCCTGAGATGGCTGGGCTTGACCCATGTGAGTCCCTCCTGCAGAAGAGCCTCAGAGCATGAAGGCACCATGTGAGCACAGAAAAGGGCTTGGAGATCCAAGCTGCACTTTTACTCTCCCTTGGATCAAGCTACAGTATGTGAAAAAGTAACTTATATTTGGCCCACAGAATCATAGTGCTTGGAAGTGACAGCAACAAAGATGATTTGGCACTCGAAGGCTGGAGCTCTCCAAGATCTTTACAAATACAACACAATTAACCCTTTCAAGACAGAGAGACCCTTGTTATCTCCTGCATGGAGGGGAGCACTGGTTGCACACAGAAATCACTGGCACTCCAAAAAAACAGGGTAAGCAAAAAAACAAATAAGCAAGTGTTGTTTCAAATATAGGTTTCTACACAGAGTTGTATTGCATAGGTGCAGTAAACAGATCAATGTGTGGACAAGCTCTGAGATTTTGATCCCGGATTACATCTAAGAGTTTATCTAATACATAGAAAAAAAAAATCTGCTTCTCCCCTCGATGTGTGCATGCTCTGTGAGGATTTCTGTGCAGACATGGATGGCATAGGTTGGAGCAGTGGAAGTTTGTGCTGTGCATGCTTCACAGCCTCTTTTACTCCCCAAGCTCTTTCCAAGCTGTCTGCGTGGCCAAGGCCACAAGGAAAAGTTTGCCAGTCAGTTTGTCATCTCACACCCTCAGTAAATCATCTCAGTATCATCTGACTCAGAGCTCTTAGGAATCTGGACAACCTTGACAGAAAGTGTGGGTAATGAACTGGGAAATCCAGTGGAAGAGTTTTGGGGAATATGAGACTGCAAGTTATGACTCTTCCCTGATCTGCCTCGAGACCTTAGGTCTCTGCCTAAGAGTGCAGCTAGAAAGTAGCCCCTTAAATGGATGCTACAGCAGAGATATTGACTTACCAGTGGCCTGGGTACGATTACCCATGAAACTTCAACCTGGGATATGAGTGTCACTAAGAGACAAACAATACCATCTGCAGCCTGCCCCTTCGAGATGTCTTCTCTGTTTATAGAAAAGAAGGGGGTGGTGAGCGTCTGTTAAAATGTTTTACTTCCCAGCATCATTTTTGAGGAGTCATATATTTTAGTGGGACTAGTCAATCAAAGCTGTCTAATGGCACAACAGTCAGTGCTCCTTAGCTTCTTCCTCGCAGTGGCTGTGGCAAAGGAACAGGGATGCTAAAAATAACATTTCTATCCCGAATACCTTGACTTATTTGAAGGTGTATATATAGAGGGAACACTAATATTTCACATGGCTGGTGCCCTGTGACCAGTGCGTCCCTGGGGAAGCAGAGATCTCTGGAGAACTGCAGGGAGAGTAGAGAAGTCAAACCATGAGCTCAGGGACTGGAGCAAATTTTGCAGAGCAAAAAGAGATACTTGTGTCACCTCCCGTAACTATAGGCTCTGAGGCAATTACCAAACGAATCAATAGGTTCAGCTTAAGCTAATGAAGCAAACAGGGAAGAAAGATGTCACACCCACATTCTCATTTACCTTGGGCAAAAATAAAACATGCCTAGATATGAATTCTGCACCAGAAGCAGTATTTTATACCAACTCGCAGAGGGTAAGTGACTTCATGTGGTATACAGCAGTGGGAATTCAGGCATGTAATGTAATAAGAAGAAAGGATTTTTAGATTTGTCTCAAAAACCCTGCTAGCTCAGACACTGTAAAAAAAGAGTGCCAAACTTTGTCCATCTAGGTCTTAAAAAGAGTGAAATATGTCTCCAGTTTGAGATGTGTTCTTTATTTTGAAAAATTGCTGCAGGAAGGGTGGGCAAACAGCACCTCACCTCTGAACTGCACTTTACTGTCCCTCAGCTCTTTACTTGTGTAATTAAACGCCACAGAGCAAGTGCTTAACTAACTTCTTTGCTTAGTAAACTTTTCACTAGTCATTTGCATGGGATGTGACAGCACCAGGTCCAAGCCTCAATCAGGGCCTCCAAAGTCTTCTAGTGCTGCCTCTGGGGGTGAAACAGCAACACAACAGAGCAGACCAGGATGGGACATGAAAAATACAGTATGCACTTAGAGCTGACAGCCATAGTGTAATGTGACCCCAGTCACATTGGTATTTGATTAGCAAACACGAAGGGATTGGGAAACAGCCCTGTTCTCAGGAGAAAGAAATCTTTCATATCCCTTATAGTCAAGCCCTCAGCTTTGCTTCAGCTGGGAGATAGCATCTGAATGCTTTAGCAGAACAGGCTGATCTAGGAAAGCACATTAGCCCCCTGTATGTGCCTGTGCACGGGACTTTACCCGGGCTTGCGACGGAAGGAGAAGCGGCTCACAGGAGTCCCAGAGGAGGCCTGTGGCACACTCCGTGCTGGTTTGTGAGCCTCCCATGTGCCCACTGTGTGCAGGGCTGTGGCCCTCACACCACAGATAGTGAGAGCTGGTGAATTTGTGTGCGCTGTTTTTATGTTGAGTTATTGGGAGATGACTGAGGGGGGTGAGGGGGGAGATGAACCTTGTATGCTGCACCAGAGTCACTGGCTCAAGCCACCAGTGTTGAGCTCTGTCTGTCTCAGTGGGATGTCACAGGAGGACAACCAACAAGTCCTCTTCTCCTTCACGTCCTCCTCTCAAGGCTGCAGATAGCGAGTTCATCCTGCACACAAGCCCAGGTAATTGCTAGCCTCTCTGGAGACGAGCTCAGCATAGCCAACCATCATGAAAGAACCTTTTTAGGGGACAAAATTAGAGGCTCCAGCTTTCCTCTTCCCCCTCCTCGCCCCCCTGCTGCTGCACTACATGTCTGTGATATTTTATTTCAATCATCTTTGTTTTGCTCCTGAAATCTGCCTCACTCCCTCTGTCCAGACATTTCATTTCCTTTGGAGAGAGGTAAATAAGTAAATAACTGTAGTCAAAACCCTGTGTGATTACTGGAGCCTGGAGTGCCAGGAAGCAACTAGTGTGTCTGATTTTCCAGTGAAAGTCCAGGTGCAATCTCAGCAGCACGGCTACTGCCTGCCTTTCAAGCAGATGTCTTCATCTAAAGCCCCCGCCACCACCCCACTCCCTTTGTGCATCCTCACAGGGAGGACGGGAGTGGGAGACAATATAAATTAATATCCATTGGAATGACAGCAGCTGGTGCCTTGCATAGCTGTGAACACGTGTCTTAGAAGTAGAGTGATTAGTCGTAAAACTGTAGAGCTGAATGTTTATGCTTGATCAATTACAGGAAAACAATAGATGGTGTTTTTTTCTGAGTGGGAGGAGTGAGGGGAGGGAGGCTTCAGCCAGGAGATGATTTTCTTTTTTTGTAATGATAGCTGCAAAGAACATGAGGCCTAGGGACTGGCAAACAGCAGTTTCTGAGAAACCCACTCATTGCAGGCAGCACTTTTGAAAAACAAGATCTGTGTGAGGTTTACACTGCAAACTTCTTAACATTTAAGAGGGGCAGACTCAGCTGCCCAAAGCAAGGAGCATGTGGGAAAGAATTAGACAAAACTCTCCAGTGCATGAGCATGTGTGCATTATGTGTAGAGGCCTTCAGCTCTAAGAAGTTGTTTTGGTTAGTTTCTATACCCAGAACCTCTCCTACTGCCCTGGTTAAGCAGAAGTGTTCCTGTCAGAGGAGTATCTTGTTAGTGGCTGCAGTGTGGCACAAGAGTGTGCCTTCAGCTTCGGTTCCAATTCCTTAGGAGCACTAATTGCAAACACAGTCTGTGTCCCTCCCCACATCCGCTGGAAAAAAAAAAAAAAGAAAAGAAATTGAGTTACATTTTGCAATAATTCTAATGGAAATGCTAATGGGATGAACAGTAATATGAGGCCGGTGAATGACCCAGCAATTTCATCTGTGCTGGCAACGGATGACCATCTAAACCATGTTCTGGTAATTCTTCCTCTCATTAGCAGCACAATAACTCATACACACAAATCCATAGGCATTTGCTATAATTTTTTAACATGGCTGGAAATAGAAGTAAGCACATGCAGTATGCAAGCGTTACAGCATGTGTTGGCTGTAAATCTGTCTGGAAATGGCCTGATCCTGTTCCTGTTAAACCAGTGGGAATTTTGCCATTGACTTCAATGGAAGCAGGATGGGATTTTTTGGACTTATTTTAAAGTGGGACTTTGTTTCTTTGGAACAAAGCTTTGAGATTCACAGCTATATTTCAGTACTTGGCTTGAACTCATGTCGATTCACCTTTCATGTGTTTAACAGATGGGGCTTCTTTGCTGCTCACCTTCTGTTTGGTATCAGCACTGTAACCAGTCTCAGCTGGGTGACTGCCACCCAGGACCTGGTGTGCATGGGACCTGTGGCTGTGCTGTGGGACTGAGCCAAGAGAAGAAGGAAGCTCACATTGACTCCTCTGGGCTCCTTTGGTCCAAATGTCTTACAGCATTTGGAAGAGAAAGCCACTGCTTTCATGTTTTTCGGCAGGTGAAAGGTCAAAATGTTTCTTAGAGCACAGAGGAACAGGGTGAGTGGTGGTGAGGAGCATAGAGACCTCTGCTCTGCCTGGAATGGGTCTAGTATTTCTGGGTTGTGTCATGTAAAATGGGGTAATTGCAATCACTACAGCTTTCCTAAACTCTGTGCAGCCCTTTGGGATAGCACTGTGTTGCAAGCAATAGGATATACTTTTAGCTTAAGTGTGTAAGGAAGAGGCTTTTATATGGCATATGATCATGTGTTTCTCTGCTGCTGCCACAGCAACTTTTGGACCATTGGGCAATTTCATCAGAAATACAAATCTCCTGCAAGCCTTGTAAAAACAGCTGGGGAGATGGGACAGAGGGACCATGTTAGTGCCATCACACCAGGAAAAACCTGAGTTCAACTTTTATTACACATCTGTGGATCCAAACACATGCTAAGCACCTCTAGGAAAGCAGTGTTCATTTGTCCCATTGTTCACAGAACTAATTGCTTCATTGATGTTCATTTCTGGTGACCACAGTCTGATGAGTCCAAGTCTTTTTTTCCCATCAAAGATTATGCTTTCATGCTGCTCCTTTCTAGCATTGTCCCTGCTCCCACCTGGCTTCCTTGCTGAGCAATTTCAGCTCCCCCTTCCCAGCTCTGCCTCTGCCCTGCTCCACACAAAGAGCCCCGGGCTCCTCTGCCAATTGTCTTCTCATTTTGTAGGGAAACATCTCTCCTTCACACTCTGCTAGCAGTGTGTTATCTAAGCCTCCTCTCTCATTACTCACCCAGGGCATCCTCTCTCAGCTGTTGATACTTTACAGCTCATCCCTCAGCCCCCCCATCTGAAATTCCCACCACAACAAAAAACTCAGGAATGAGACAATTGATATGTATTATTTCAATAGGAGGCTTTAAAACAAAAAGCTTTTGCAACAACTTCCCAGTCAGAACCACGAAGACTATTGTAAGGCAGAAAAACCTAAGAAACGGCAGCTGTAAAATATATTTAAAAGCCTTTATTCTTTCCTATCACAATGTGGCAAAAGAGACTAAATACAGCTTTCCATTTG
Source organism: Sclerurus mexicanus (assembly GCA_013396755.1). Classification (NCBI taxonomy): domain Eukaryota; kingdom Metazoa; phylum Chordata; class Aves; order Passeriformes; family Furnariidae; genus Sclerurus; species Sclerurus mexicanus. Next base: position 7,470 of record VWZF01004115.1, on the reverse strand, counting down.
TTTAACTAAAAGCTGCCATTCCTCAGTCTCTTTGATGATAATGATACTCACAGTTACAATCAAACTGCAGCGCACACATGGAAAACTTTGAGCTCTGTACCAACTTTGCACAATGTATTATTAATAGCAAGATTTGTGAACCCAAATGCTCTCAGGTGCTGAGAGCAAGGGAAACCCTGACTGTGCTGGGCTCGTGGTTGACGCTGATAAATGGAGCACACTGAGGAGGAAAAAGGAAAACCTGCAACTGAGGATTGTTTGTATTACAGTAGCCACTGGACCCACTGTGCTGTGCATGGGGAGAGACCATTCAGGAGTGCAACATCAAGCAGAGAAGTCAGACAAGCAGTGGGAGAGAAAAGGTAAGAGCAGTCCCATTTTGCTAACATGGAAATGAAACAAAGTACGGCAAAGGTTCAGTACGGCCACAGGAAAGGTCTGGTAGTGCCCACATTGTTACACTGGGGTGGGTCCTGGGTCACTTGTCTGGCTCAGAAAGACCAAAAGACCCTACTGATTCTCTGAATCTGAAGCTGCATGACCACAAACCCACCCCTCATTTCATAGTGCCTGATAATGGTTATTCTAGTGAAACTTTTGCTTAAGCAAATTCTTGCTGCTAAGCCCTGAGCTTGAACTTCTGAGAAGCACACTGTGAATGTGCGGAGGGCCACGTGCTCCTGATGTCCTGCAAGGCAGCTGAGCACAAGAGTGAAAACACTGCCCTGCTGTAGGAGCTGCCCAGTAAATGGGCTGCTTCCTGACTTGTTCTGCAGGTCCTAGTTCCCTGCAGGACCATCTAGTGCAGTTATTTGAGGCATGGATTTCAGTGCCACCCTACTGACTGTGAAGCAGCCTCAGCACCATTGATTTCTATGAGAAGTTACACTGGAAAATCAATGGAGTGTCTGTGCAGAATCCTGAGGAGAGAGGGGTGACACCTCTCAGGAAAAAGATCTACTCTGCAATGATAAGGAAGCAGCCCCATTCCCAGAAGGAAATGGCAATGACTGTGACTCAAAACGTTCACAGAAAGAGAAAGGAAGCAGGGTAGGGCTCCTATGAGATTATGGATTTCTTGTCTAGGAAGCGGCATAAATGCAAGGTCTGATCGAGATGTGGCCATATGTCAAAGGGAGGATTATGAAGATGATCTTCAGCCTGATACATCCAGCAAAGCTGTCTCCAGCAAGATCATAGCACCACTAAGAAATTTTTAGGAAGGTAAGCATGTACATAAGTTCCTTGCCAAACAAACTTTGAAATGTTCTCAAAACACAGGAGTGTTTGGGTATGATGAAAACAGCTCGGCCTGGCTTCCAGCCTTGAGCTGGGATCCTCTGGATCTGTTCTCATCTGTCTTTTATTAGCAGATTATGCATGGCTTTTTCTGTTATGAGATTGCTTTTTGAGGTCACTGACATATGCTAGGTGACATCAAGAGAAAAGCAGTGGCTCCCTTAGGAATCACTGATTTTCTGGGACATCCTCACCTAAGTGTTCTGTGTTAAAAACCCACCCCCAAGCAGCATCAGAAGTTCCTACCTCTGATATTGCACAGGCATAGTCAAACAGCAATCTCTCCCTCAACAGTTTACAACTTAACTAAATGCAAAAGTAATCCACGGGCTTGTCATCCATATTGTATCTGGCTCTTGATTTTTGTCTGCTTTGTCTCTTCAGACTGTAAACTGTTTGAGGCAAGAACTGTCTCTGTCTGACTCTGTGTTTGGACAGCAGAGAGGTCCCAGTCCTTGCACAGCCAGGTACCATAATACAAATAAGGCACAATAATTTATTTTAAAATGAACATCAAAGAAAATAATAGATTAAAAGGGAAAGAAAACCTTTCACAGCTCAAGGCTTTCCCCCATGACAGTGCTCCAGAAGAATGTGCTATCTGCTGGAGGGAGTGTCTAAGCCCAGTTGCTGGGAGGACTATGCAACCTACCACCACCACGGAAGTCAGCGCTGGAATGCGCCTGGGCATGGGGAGGGAGGGGGAAGAAGGGTGAGGTCAAAAGCTAAACCATGATAAGCAAAGGAGAATTCCCTTTAAAATATACACATGCATTTTCTTGCCAGGATCTATCAAGCCAAGCGCCAAAGCATGGTAATGGCATTTTGTTTATAAGAAAAAAGAAATAGCTTCTGTCCTAAGAATTTGTTTGCCAAGTTTCAGGCGACAGGGGGGTTTAAGTGACTTGTTGGTTTAAGAATTTGTGGATTTTTAAGGACGTGTTTTAATAAGAGTGGTGGCATGGCCCTTTCTAACACTGAGCACACAGCCCTGTAAGTGCTTACTACGGAACACGACACTCACACCATGGAAGCCAGCCCAGCAGCAGTCAACAGCAGCACTTAAGTTAAAGATGTCAGGCTGGCTTTGCAGGGCTCACCCACTCGGGTCACATCCAGTCTGCTGTGAAGTTGATAGATGAACTCCCACCAGCTTCAGCAGTCTTTAAATGAGGCCCTTGGTTTGCAGCTCTAACTGGGTAGAGGTCCACAAACGTGTCCCTCTAATTCAATCTGTGTAAAATTTGCTGTTGATCCTAACTGGAGTGTGATCCTAATGGAACTCCTCTGGCATGAAGATGACCATGTGCAGCTCTGTGGGTAGGAACCACAGTCACCGGGTGATTTTGCAAGTGAACACACCAACCTTGGGTCACCTCACACTAGCAAGAGGTTATTTGATTTTTCAAGAGTCTTAACTGCACCTCACAGTTACGGTGGGGTAAGAAGATCCATTCAAAGCTCTCAGTAGCAAAGCCCACAGAATTGCCAGGGTCTGTTGGAGGAACAGACGGCCTTTACAGCTCCACGGTCTGCTCTTTGCAGCTGAGGAGAAGTGGTGAAGCATCAACAGCTTCCTCACAAGCCGCAGGCCAGCACCAGTGGGTGCGTGGAGTAGGAGCACTCCAAAGCGGTGAGGGAACCAAACAGGTTATCTGTGGAGATGGGATCAGAAGGGATGGCTCCCTGCAAGCTTGGGGTTTTGCTGCAGGGACTTCTGATGCCCTTAGAAAAAAGGCCAGAGCCTCTGGCAAACTACAGCAATTCAGGATCTGTCCTTCCAGCCTTGGTCACTGTGTGCCCCCCTCCCCTCCACCATTTCCCCTTCCAGATTCATTCGCTGTGCCAAACAACAGCATGCAATCATCTTGTGGGGGTTATTTCTGCCTAATGTACCCACCCAGTGGGATTTCAGTGAACATTAAAGCAGTAGATGGAGCCTTTAATGAAGTTAACCTGCTGAAACCAGGAGAGGGTTTGGTTGAAGTACACCTGAAAGCCCTGGATTACACAGCAGCTGCTTCAAAAGAAACCCATTGCCTCCTTTCATACCACTGCCGTATTGAGAAATAATACAGCACCTTTATATTCTGCCTAATTTAGTCAGCCTGCTGAAGTCTGAAAGCTTTTCTTGTTAACTCTGTAGATGCAGGGGCTTTCCTCCCCCTGTCGGCACCACTGCCCGCCGCCCTGCACAAGCTGCTGCTCGGAGCAGGCCCCCAGCAGCAAGTCTGCACCCCTCCCCTGGCTCAGCACCTCCAGAGCCAAGAGGAACCGCTCTCCCACTCTTCGCTAATCCGATGATGGATTTTAACTCCATTAGTTTGCTTCCTCTGTACTCTTCCCTGTTTTCTGACATTTATTAATTTTCCCCCATCCCCTTGTTCATGTCTTTGTTTCTTTTGCCACCTCCCTTCACCATTCTTCTCTCCTTTTACCTCTGTTTTTTTTTCCTCCTTCTTTTCTTTTCTCCTTTCCTGGCTGCCTCAGCGCTCCCCTCATTTTCCCTGCAGCATCGTTGCCCCTACTCTCCCCACAGCCCCCTGCCAGCTGCTGGCACTGCAGCAGGGCAGGACTGGCCCGAGTCCCACCAGGCTGCCTGAGCTTCAGGCCACACTGCAGCCAGGCAGTGTGAGCACTGGGGCAGCCTCTGCACGCCAGCAGCGCTCCTCCTGTGCAAAATAGCTGTGAGCGGGAGAGCCACGGGGAGAAAGCAGCTCTGTGATGCCCTGCAGACAGTCTGGCAGCTGGAAAAATGGGGGAGGAAATGTTAGAAGGAGGCGAGCAATAACGGGGTGAGTGGGCAGTAATGTGATGGGCAGGAGTGGGGTGGGTGGGCAGTAACGGGGTGGGCAATGCTTGCTTGCTACAGCGCCCGCAGAGCCAAAGAGGCAGCCTCTGGGCTCACTCCGCAGCCACTGCTTGGCAGGTTAGCAGACGTGGTACTCCCCATGAAAAATTAACAGGGCAGCTTGCTAATTAAGCCACCTCTAGACTGGAAGTTTATGGACTTGAATACAATGTGCCAAACCACTCCCTGCAAGTTGGGGTATTGGCCTGCTTTTTGAATATGGACAAAATTCCCCAGCAAATAGTCTGGCTGAAAACTAGGGCTAATGGGATGCTAAGGTAATTATTGGCTATTTGTGGCTATAAAATGAGATCTCGTAATCATTCACCTGATAGACTAATAAAAACATTTTATATGGTGCACTTAGAGCTTTTTAGCTGAGGATCTCGAATCACAGTCTGAAGGAGGAAAACTGCAACAAGAATTCTGCGTTCCTGCAAGAAGTTGGGAGACAACCCACACTGTCTGCCCCCATGCCCGGCGCTCCCGCTCCTTGGATACCCTGCCAAAAATGTTTGAGTCCCTGCTCTCCTGCTGACTGACAATACTTATGGTTTTATCTAGGCCGGGTATCATTTTTCCCTGCTCTCATTCCTAACCCTGTTTCAGTCCTGCCGTGTTGTTTTCTCTGGAAGGCTGTCAAGATCTGCATTGGAAATAGTATGTTTTGACATAAAACTGGGGGAGACACTCTGTTTGTCCAGCTACTCTGGAGCCCAGAGAAGGTTACGGGAATACATGGTGCCTTGGTTTTAATTGTATTTTATTTTAAATCAGGATTGAGAAAGGCTCTAAGGGAAAGCTTGGGGGTTTCCTGCTTTACAGACACCTCCTGATGGTCAGTTCATGGGGAGAGAAGGACTCATTTAGAAAGAGGAAACTGTGATTGAAAATAAATGAGGCTATGTGATCAATGTTTAAAAGGAGCTGCAATTGAAGGGAAGAGAAGAGCAGAGCTGTAGAGCACCAGGGAAAACCCCAGGTATGCAGACCCTCAGGTCAGCAGCAGGGAACTAAGCAGTGTTTGAGGAGGCAAAGGCTTTCTGCTGGAGGGGAGGAGACATTTCTGGAGGGGGAAATTTCACTGTATCACAGCTCTGACTAATGCTTGGGCTGCAAAATTCCTTCAACCAAATTTAATGCAGATGGTACATTATATATTACAGTACCATTAAATTACATATTGTCTCAGTTTCAGTGAGGTTTTGTGGATGTTTCTGACATACAGACATGGAAAAATGCTGCAGTTCCCGATGGGTTTGGCGAGCACTTACTTGTGGGTTTTAAATACCCACAGGAGGACTGAAGAGTGACCAGAGCCCTGAGCCCCTTGGCAGAAGCAGGACTTCCCGGCATAGAGAGATGATGAGGTCCAGCCTTGCTTGGAGCACAGAGCGATGCCCACAGCAGCAGCAGCTGCCCCTGGAAACAGGCAGAGGTAAGTTCAAGGTACATAGTATCACACTGTGCTCAATGCCTTCAAACCTGAGCGAGGATCAGTCTTAAATGCTCCCAAAAGAAGTATTTTTGACACTCTTGTATCTGAGCTGGACTAATAGGTGTCACCAGCTCTATTATCATCCTGTTCTGAACACCTGCAGTGGTAGAAACTGCAGTAGCACTGCTCCATACTTTAGTTGTGCCTTTCCTTTCCTGATAGAGGCATATTGTGGACACATGTGAGATCTGACACTAAAACACAGGGCTGTATTTGTGCAGAGCTATTGAAAAGCAGCTGAGAAAAACCTCTGTAGAGCGGCAAGTAACTTCACTTCCCATCACCATTTTCTTTCCTAGGGTTATCTTCTCTTCACTCAGATCAGAGCTGTTACCAGTTCAAGGTTGTGTTTGCACTCTTCTATTGACCTTAACCAGGGGAAACTGAACATAATGGGAGAAATATTGCCCCTGTGCTATATAGTACGTGACATGGGGCTGTCTCTGATTAGGGCCTGGTAACCTCTTCCTTTTCCATGCATGTCTGAAGAGAGGAATGATTCATGCTGTGGGTTTATATTACTCTCTGATATCTCTGTTGTGGTTTGCAAGGGCTATTTATACACACACAAAAATCACACTTTGCTAGCTTGATAGTAGTCTAACTATATGTGAGTAGTAAATAATAGTTGCGCAATTCCACATCAAAATACAATAAATACAGCAGTAGACTGTTGCCACTGGCTTTGCATTGACTTCAGCAGGTTTTTTGAGCACATTTGAGATGCAGGAGATGCAAAATCAGGTATCAAAACACACAGAAGGAAGAGGGATGCTACAGCCCTCAGGGTAACGGCTGAAATATCAGATCTCTCTGTCAGGCCAAATCTGTTGCTGTCAATGAACTTCTTCTGGCCTCAGAGGAACTCGACGCGTTTGTGTCGTGTGAGTGTGCTTAAACAGGTTGGCATCGTGATTTCATTGACGTGAGCTGGTGATGCTACCCATAACTGATAGACAGCAGAGTACAAAATAATTAGTCTCATCACCCTAAATGAATACCAGTGAAACGTTCTTACTTTCCCTCTCACCCACACAATGATGTATCTCACTTCTGCCACATGCCAGTATCTCTTCACTAATTACCAGCTTAAAAAAACTGAGATAATGTAGCTTTAATCTTTTGTCTACTGTTTATTTGGAAGTTGGAATCTGTAATCTAGGGACTGATCAACAACATAAAGAACTTGTTTTTAAATAGCTTTTTGGTGCTGGGTTTTAGGGCTCATTTTACTTCTGTGCTTTGAAATTTCATCTCTCAAACAGCACGGAGGTGTGAGTTAGCCCCAGCTTGCCGGGAACCATTAAGCCTGTTGCAGTCTGTGAATTTAAGCGACGAGTAAACGCAAGGTCCCGGCGGTCCCAGCCCGGGCAGAGACTCCTCACCTTCTCAGGTCAACAGCGAACTAACTTTCCGAGCGCTGTTGGGGTGGCTATGTGAACGCTGCTCTCGGTTTGTGCTTTTAAAGAGCATCTTGGAGAAAACGCGGAAAACAACTGTGGTGCAGTCCCGAGGCGGGTGTGGGTCTGTCCGCTGTAGGAGCCCTTTGCAGGGCGGCGCGGGTGCCAGGAGCGAGGCGGCGTGTGCTCCCCGCTCTGGCGGGCGGCTCTGGCCAAGCCTCGGCGCTCCTGGGTCTCGGCCGGCAGCGGCGGAAGCCCGCGAGCAGGGACAATCCTTGTCCTGATGCTCCCCCATCCGACAATTTCTGGGTGTCTCCCTTCGCACAGCCGGCTCTTTCGCCGCTATTTCCACCGGGTTTGGCTCCCGCCCGCGCCGCGGGGAGGGCGCCGGGGGTACTCTCGGCACGGCAGCGCTCCCGGGA